>CM076403.1:11805779-11840824 GCA_038363315.1 Mugilogobius chulae
GAAAGAGAAAGCGGAGGAAGCAAGAAAGAGAGAAAAGACAAGAAGAGAAAAAAGCACGTGCAGACGAGAGAGAGGGGCGAAAGAGGAAGAGCTAAGAGAGAAAGAGACAAGGAGAGGGGAAATGAGAATGCTGCGAGAGAGAAAGAGAGGAAGGAAGGAAAATGAGAGAAGAGACAAGAAGATGGAAAAGCGAAGAGATAGAGAGAAAAGAGAGAAGAAGAAAGAAGAGGGAAAAGCAAGTGAGAGAGAAAAAGAGACAAGGAGACGGCGAAAGAAAAAAAGTGGGGGAGCGAGAAAGAGAGGGAAGGAAGAGAGAAGAAAGAGAAGAGACAAGAAGAGGGGAAAAAGCAAGTGAAGAAGAGAGAAAAAGCAAGGAGAGGGAAAGAGAAAGTGGGGATAGAGAGAAAGAGAGGGAAGGAGGAAAAGAAGAGAGAGAAAGAGACAAGAAGAGGCGGAAAGCAAGTGAGAGAGGAAGAGCAAGGAGAGGAAAGGAACAAAGATGGGAGAGATTAAGAAAGAGAGGAAGGAGGAAATAAGAAGAGAGAAGAGACAAGAAGAAGGGGAGAGCAAGAACGAGAAAGATAGGAAAGGAGAGAGGCAGAGCCGAGAAGAGCAAGAGGAAAGAAAGAGACAAGGAGAGGGAAACAAGAAAGTGGAGAGAGAGAAAGAGGAGGGAAGGAAGAGAGAGAGAGCAGAGACAAGAGACAAGAAAGGAAAGCAAGTGAGAGAGAGAAAAGAGAGAAAAGAGACAAGGACATCCAAGCGAAAGGAAAGATGGGAGAGAGAGAAAAGAGGAGAGGAAGAGAAGAGAGAGAAAAGAGACGAAGAAAGAGGAAAAGCAAGTGGAAGGGAAGAGAAAGGGGAGAAGAAAGACAGAGGAGAGAAGAGAGAGAAAGAGACAGAAGCAGAAAAAAGTGACAAAAGTGTGTCAACACAGACGAGGAGAAGGAGAAAGAGGAAGAGAAGAGAGAGAAAAAGAGGACAAGAAGAGAAAAGCCAAGTGAGAGAGCAGAAAGAACAAGAGTAGGGGAAAGAGAAATGGGTGAGAAAGAGAAGGACGGTAGGAAGAGAAAGAGAAAGAAAGAGACAAGAAGAGAAAAAGCAAGAGAGAGCGGAAAGGAAGAGAAGAGAGGAAAGAGTCAAGGAAGAGGGAAAGGAAAAACTGGATGAGAGGAGAAAAGATGGAAGTAGGAAGAGAAGAGAGAGAAAGAACAAGAAGAGGCAAAGCAAGCAGAGAGAGAGAGAGAGAGAGGAGAGAAGAAAGAAAGAGACATTGTGAGGACCAGAAGTTGTATACACACTCACTTTACAAGGACCTGCCTCTTTCATGGAAACAAAAAGCTGGTCCCCATAATTATGAGATGAGCACACGGTTTTAAGCTCAAATAAGGTTAAAGTTAAGATTAGGTTAGGTTAAGTTTAGGTAACTCACTAAGGTTAAGTAAAGGGTCCATGAAAAGAATGTAAGTCAATGTAATGTCTCCATGAAATATGAACACACAGCATCATTTGTGTGTGTGTGTTAGAGTGTGTAAGAGAGAGAAAAAAAATGTTGAGACAAAGGCTGTGCTCCTGAGCCAGACCCAGGACGCTCTGAGCTTGATGAGCACCGGAGCAGAGAACTTCAAAGTTTATTCAGACCGGATTAACTCAAGAGGGAGGAGAGAGAGAGCAAGGGGAAGAAAGAGAGAGAAAGATAAAAGAAATGAGAGAAAATACATTTGAGAGAAAAGAGGGGAAGAGAGGAGAAGAGAGAGAGAGAGAAAACAATCGTCATCAAATATGCCACACTCATATACTATCTTATATTCAGTTCATAAATTCATTTGGCTCAAATTTGACCAAATGTTCAAAATCAGACTTTGAGCTGTGACTTTAGATGACGTTGATGCTTCTCCTCAAAACAAAGTGTGTAGTTTTAGTTTAGTTTAGATGAACAAACTGAAGCATGTCGCTCCTCGTTTCTGTTTTATATTAAGATTTTAAGAGACTTGAAACTACAATCAGAGGACTTGTATTTGGGACAAAAGACTTGGACTTATGCTGCGTTCAGACCGGACAGTGTGACGCCCCAACAGGCACCCTAAAACATCTCAACATGCGTCTGGGACAAGGACCTTTTTAAGACCAATTTAAAGTTCTGCATTATGTTATGTCCTCGCACAGGCTGCCATTAGAGCTTCTGTTTGGAGCTAATCAGGTTCCAGGTGTGTTCAGTCAGTCACACCAATCATAACCAGATCACAGATGAGCTGTGTGCTTTGACGCCAAGTGACTTTTGAGCGTAGGAGCACCAGAAGAGCATGACAAAAAAAAAACAATAAACAGACACTCCAATGGCAGCTGGGCGACTCCTGACCAAGTGATCTGATCATAAATGTGCCCTTATGCCCTGACATGCTTTTTTGCGTACCGCTTTTTTGTAAAAGGCTTTGTTTTGCACGTAGGCAGATCACGTTGAGAGAGAGATAGAAGCGTATTGCTGCCTGTATAAAACGTAGCTTACCAATTGGCTGAGTGCAGTTGTCTTGTTTTGGTTTAAAATACATCCTGTACATACAACGACTTCCTGTTCAATACTCTTCAATGAGGTTTTCACTACATCAGTTTAACAACTAATAAATCCTCTTAGATCAGACAGTTGTGTGAATGTTACAGAAAACATGTTAAAGACTTACATATCAGAGGAATATTTCATCAGAGACACTTCTGTGTTTAAAAAGAGACATAATTGTATCTGAATGCTAACGCTAACAGGAAATGGTTGTATGTACAGAAGTTAGCATTTTTGAACAATCGCAAGCCAACTGAAATTCCGTGCACACAGCCCATAGCACAACTTTCTCCTCCTCCAGACAGTTCTTGTCTCTGTCCTCTTCCAGTGTCACGTCGTACCTCAGTGGTTTAAACATGACAACGAGCATTTTAATAGGTCCATGAGTGCATTGTCAGTCCCCGATCATGTCATGCCCCGTATTGTTTGTTTGCTGTGTCCCCAGATGTTCAGACCAATGAACAACCAAGCCTTTTAAAAAAAAGCCCCAAAACAGGCAAAAAAAAAAGTTATTAAAAGACCTCAGTAAAACAGTCCTTCTTTCCTCTTGATCTGTGAGAGCAGCATATCACTACATCACAAGAAAGCATTGTCTGATTGGTGGCCGCGGGCATTTGACGCTTGAAAGTTCAGCAGAGCCCAACTCGGCGTCGATGCCTGATGAGGCCAAAGTGTCCGCCGAAGGTTTGAGCGTACATTCGCACAACGTGTTCTCGTGGATTTTGTAAAATAGCATGAGGGCATCATGACAAATTGCGTGTCATGACGACGCCCTCTGCCTGTTTGGCGTGCAATTACATGCTCCGTTTTTCTGGCATGGTCTGGACACGCCTAGTGGTTGACGACAAACACGAGGTTTTTCAAAGGATTAACGGCTAAATTTAAGTCTGAAGTTACAAAAATGGGTAAGTTTAGCTCTTAGGCTTGAAGTTGGTTAAGGTTAGGATTAGGATTGTGTTAGTTTTCATGAATAATAACACCTCTTAACATTCACCATTGAAATGAACTGGGACAGAAACGCATCAAATACACACACACAAAATAGAAGTTGCGTTCATATGACACGCTGTTAACAATAGCGTGGTATCACACGCTTATCCATGAGAACAGCTGGTTCGCAAACGCGGCATCAGCAGACACCCGAACAAGCAAATATCAACGCACTTGGCACAAAATGGCTGGACGCCTCAAGACACAGGTTACATTGACTTAACATGTAAATTGGACTCTTTGGACGCTCCAATGCTGTCCTGGTTCGAACGCAGCATTACAAAGAGAGTTGGCCTCACTTCTGCTTTTTATCATGTATTATTTTATTAATAGAAATCTGCAGCTGAGAGGAACTTTGGACCCTGGAGAAACTAGGCCACTCCGTGTCCATGTGGGGATTTGAACCCCAGTTTGACAAACCCTGATGTTGGCAGCCATGTTGTTCCCATTAGTCCAAACTTCCCTCTGCTGTCAGGCCGTGATTACAACCGTTTATGTTCAAATTATAAAACTCACTTACAATAAAAGTCGTCCAAAAGGAGTAATTGTGGAAATTGGTTGAACATCTGGAGATTTTATTCCTCATTTCAGGCAAATTTTCTCTCCCTAAAGTTGTTTTACTGCTAATTGTCATCTGAGCCATCTGTCGCCACGGTAACAGTCCAGCGTTTTCTACCCGGCGACTCCAGAAAGTTTTTCTACATTTGACTGTTATGCAACTTAAACACAGATCCATGCTGCCACGAGTTATGTAATGTCTACAGCACCTTGTCTTAGTTTGTATTGAGGAAAACATTTAGGTATTTTAACACTGAGAGCAACAAGCATCCAACCGTTTCAAAAAGAGACCAAAACAAGCCACCTCAGTCTTTAGCTTAAACCTGGCCCTGCTGTTTTTCTACATTTTACTTCCATCAGATTGAAAATGACTTTCAAATGAGAGTCAAAAAGTCTTGATCTTCAAAAACACTGTCCAGATTAAGAACTTTCTACTGGATCACTCCTGGACGAATGAGGGATTACACCGTCTTGCCCAGAGCCGGATCTAACCTTTTGGGGGCCCTAAGCAAAAAATCAGCTTCGGGGGCCCTCCAATATTTTACGAACCATAATCGTCAAGTCAAAGTGGCATTTAAATTTTTTTCATTGTAATTTATAAAACATAATGAAAAGTGACAGAAAAAATTATATAATTATAATATAATATTCATTTTTTTCATTCATTTCTACCGCTTAATCCTGTTAGGGGTCGCGGGTGACTGGAGCCTATCCCAGTGACTTTGGGCCTTAGGCGGGAACACCCTGGACAGTGGCCAACTTGCCGCAGGGTTAGACAGACAACCATTCACTCTCTCATTCACTCTCTAAGGGAAATTTACAGTGATGCCCAATTAACCTAAACATGCATGTTTTTGGAGGTGGGAGGAAACCGGAGAAAACCCACGGTGACACGGGGAGAACATGCAAACTCCACCCAGAGAGATCGTGAGATGTTGATATGGTCTGACCCGGGAGTCGAACCCACGACCTCCTTATTGGGAAGCCAGAGCTCTAACCACTCTGCTACCGTGCACCCCTATAATATAATATTATTTCTCAAAATAAAGAGATAACAGAAGCATTTCCCTAAATCTGGAGTGGGCTATTATAGACACAGAATTATTTTCATTTGTCAATTTATATCTAATTTTATGTTTAATTTATTATTAATATATAATTGTACTTCTTCTCAAGTTTCACTTGGTGTCAATTTTTTCAAGTGGGGCCCCAGCACTGTCCCTCCCCCTGTGAGCTCCGCCTCTGCTCACTCCTCATGTGCACAGACGATAAGCTGCATCATCGCGCTGAACTTTGTAAATACTAAAATCTGAAACTTTTTCAGAACAAACAGTCTCATGTTTTATGAAGCTTCTGAAATAGTTCAACAGAAATGTGTAGAATCAGCCGTATTTCTCTGCGGTAATTTTTGCGATTAAATCTGCAGCTGTATTAGTTCATGAGCTTGTTATGTTTGTAGTTCAGTCAATACTGTCCAAATGACACAAAATAAAGATTGGCTGAGAGATTATGAGCCCCTCCTAGTCTGCGTATAGGAAGGTCCGGCGCTGGTATTGCCTACATTTAAAAAGCTAAAAATGAAACGAACTACAATAAAAGCTGTGACCTGGAACCACAACCCTGTTGTCGTAGCAACGGAAGGTCCAGAAGATGGATGTTTGGGAAAAGTTTAGATTTAGACACTCTGTAAATGGATTAAAAGAGAGATATTACAATTGTTTCATAATAAATCTTATTTTGTGGATGTGACTCTGACGTGTCTGGAGCCACATTTACACTGCCACAGCTCAGGTGATTTGTGATAAAACAAACTCAAAACACAAGAAACGCTCCAGTCTTGAATGAAGCAAAAGGTTGTTGTCATAAATGTATTTACTTAGGTTTATTTGATAGGGACACGTATGTTTCATGAGCTCATGTTACACACTACAACATTTTAGGCTAATTCTGTCCGTCCCTAGCACAACACAAAATAAAATACAATATACAGAGTAAATTCAAAACAGGTCTGTGGTTACAAAGCTGACCTGTAATTAAAAAACCTTCAAGTTTTGGTTTAAAAAGAACCCAGTTTGTCTCTCCTTTCAATTCTACAGGTAATGAGTTCCATTTTAATGCCTTGTACAGTGAAAGAAGATTGTCCAAAAGTTGTTTTGCGCCTTGGTACTCTACAGTTTGACTGACCCCCCAGCTCTGAGAGGAACTACTAAGTTACTAAGAACCTGTGGCAGAAGGTCTCAATAATATACTTCCTGTTTTTGGAGAATAAAATGCTGTTTAATCAAATGAGGACTGGACAAATGCGAGCTGATGTTCTGTCAAAAGTTTCCCTGCTGTACTTTGTGAAGAGGTGAAGTCGTGTGGGCAGAAGTATTCATATGAGAGCTGACCTGAACTGAACCCAACTGAGCCACACAGGCTTAGACACGGCCGAGCGAGCAGGAGGACAAAAGGAAAGAGAGAGAGAGAGAGAAAACAGTCGAGCAAACAGGTCAGAAGGAGAGAGAGAGGAAGAATGGTGAGTGAAAATGGAGAGAGAGAGAGAGAGAGAGAATGGTGAGAGATAGAGAGGAAGAGAGAGACAAAAAGAGAGAAGAGAAGGAGAGAGATGAAAGAGGGAGAGAGAGAAAGAAAACAGTCGAGCAAACAGGTCAAAAGGAGGAACAATGGTGAGAGAGATAGAGGAAGGGAGAGACAAAATAAGAGAGAAGAGAAGGAGAGAGACGAAAGAGAGGGAGAGAAAAAGGAAGAATGGTGACAGATAGAAGAAGGGAGAGACAAAAAGAGAGAGAAGAGAAGGAGAGGAACAAAAGAGAGGAGAGAAAGGAAGAATGGTGAGAGATAGAGGAAGGGAGAGACAAAATAAGAGAGAAGAGAAGGAGAGAGACGAAAGAGAGGGAGAGAAAAAGGAAGAATGGT
Source organism: Mugilogobius chulae (assembly GCA_038363315.1). Classification (NCBI taxonomy): domain Eukaryota; kingdom Metazoa; phylum Chordata; class Actinopteri; order Gobiiformes; family Gobiidae; genus Mugilogobius; species Mugilogobius chulae. The sequence goes on from CM076403.1 coordinate 11,812,801, forward strand.
GACAGATAGAAGAAGGGAGAGACAAAAAGAGAGAGAAGAGAAGGAGAGGAACAAAAGAGAGGGAGAGAAAGGAAGAATGGTGAGAGATAGAGGAAGGGAGAGACAAAATAAGAGAGAAGAGAAGGAGAGAATGAAAGAGAGGGAGAGAGGGAGGAAGAATGGTGAGAGATGGAGACGAAGGGAGAGACAAAAAGAGAGAGAAGAGAAGGAGAGAGACGAAAGAGAGGGAGAGAGAGAGGAAGAGAGAGAAGAGAAGGAGAGAGACGAGGGAGAGAGAGAGAAAGAATGGTGAGAGATAGAGAAGAAGGGAGAGACAAAAAGAGAGAAAAGGAGAGAGATGAAAGAGAGGGAGAGGAAGAATAGTGAGAGATAGAGAGGAAGGGAGAGAAAAAAGAGAGAAAAGGAGAGAGATGAAAGAGGGAGAGGAAGAATAGTGAGAGATAGAGAGGAAGGGAGAAAAAAGAGAGAAAAAGAAGATGAAAGAGGAGAGGAAGAATAGAGATAGGGAGGAAGGGAGAGAAAAAGAGAGGAGAGAGACGAAAGAGAGGGAGAGAGAGAGGAAGAACGGTAAGAGATAGAGGAAGGGAGAGACAAAAAGAGAGAGAAGGAGAGAGACAAAAGGGAGAGAGAGAGGAAGAATGGTGAGAGATAGAGAGGAAGGAGACAAAAGAGAGAAGAGAAGAAGAGAGATGAAAGAGAGGGAGAGGGAGAATAGGGACAGGAAGGGGAAGAGACAAAAAGAGGGAGAGGGCGGTGAGAGAGAAGAAGAGAAAGTGAGACAGAGAGAACAAGAGCAAATGGAGAGAGAGGAAAAGAAAAGTGAGAGATGGAGGGAGGGAAGGAGGAGCGAGGAAGAAAGGAGAGAGAAAGGGAGGGATGGAAGGTTGAGAGAGAGAGGTGAAGAAGAAATAAAGAGAGACAGATAGAGAATGAGAGTGAATGGAGAGAGAGAGGGAATGAAAGAGGAGTGAGGTTGGCAAGAAAGTATGGTGAGAGAGAGAACAGAGAGAGAGATGGAGGGATGGTAGTAGAGAGAGAGGTGAAAGAGAATGAGAGCGAATGGAGAGAGAAAAGATAGAAGAAGACGAGAGTGAAAGAGTGAATGAGAGAGAAAGAGGAATGAAAATAGAGACAGAATGAGAAACAAAGAGAAAATGGAGAGAGAAAGAGAAAGGAAAAAACAGCCAAGCAGACAGGATAACAAAAGGAGAGAGGGAGAGAAAGAGAGAGGGAGAAAGAGTGGAGAGAGGAGAAAATGGAGAGAGACAGAGAGAGAACGAGAGTGAATGGAGAGGGGAGAAAGAAGGGAGAGAAAGAGAGAAAATGAGAGAGAACAAGTGGTAGGAAGAGAGAGAGACAAAGAGAGAGGGGGTGAGAGAGAGTGAGAAGAGACAGAGAGAGAACAAGAGCAAATGGAGAGAGAAGAGAGGGAGAAAGAACAACAAAGGAGAGTTGGAGAGAGAAAAGAGAAAGAGAGAATAAAAGAAAGAGGAGAGTCGGGAAAGAGAGGATGGAGAAAGAAAGAAAGAAAGAAAGAGAAAGCGACCAAATAGACAGGACGGCAAAAGGAGAGAAGAGAGAAAGGAGAGAGATGACGTGACAGTGAGTTAGAGAAAGAATGGAGGAGTTGAGAAACAAAAGCAGAAACAAAGGAGAAAAAGAAAGAGAGATGGAGCGAGGGAGAGAGAGAGAGAGAGAGAGAGAGAGAGAGAGAGAGAGAGAGAGTATAAAGGAGACTGACATAGAAGGACATTAACAAAGACACCAGGGTTTTGTCTGCAGTGGTTATAATCTAAACACTAAATATTTGATTTCTTTCAGGGACTTGTGGGTAAAAAAGGGGCGGAGCCAGATAAAAACATTACAAAACTCAAACAAGGAAATGCACTTATGCTGCTGTTTACTGTTTACCAGATTAATTAACTTATGTCGTAGTAAAACACAGGGAAATGGGAGTTGACAAATACATTTTTAGGCGATCGTTTTGGTTGAATTCACTGGACAGGACATTGGAGCGTGAAATAAGAAAGAGAATGGAGATCTATGCTGCCTGCTGCACATAGAGACTGGCAAATGTGTTGACAGTTCAGCCAATGCAGCTCCAAAAGTACATTTTAAAAGAAGAACATATTAGGCTGTACTGTAATTTCATATTTTGACTTGAACCGTTTCTATGACGTAAACTTAAAGGTACAAAATCATATTTCAAGTAAATATTGGGCAAAAGGTCAAAGGAGAACATATAGAGCAGGGGTCGGCAAACTTTAATGTTCAAAGAGCCATATCAGACCAAAAAAACAAAAACAAGATCTGTCTGGTGCTGCAAAAAATGTAAAGCATTACAATGAATGTAGTGTCTATATTAGCTTTATCAACCGTGATATCAAAATGATAAGTCGGCTACAAATGCCAAATGAGCTTTCATGATTACCATATTACCGTACAACAACTCGCTCTCGCACAAGCCAAAATACACATATTAGGAGAAAGAAATGTGTATAAGCACCGGACAACCAGTGGCACTTTTTTAATTATAATTCGACACCACGAACAGACGCGGGACGCGTTTGTCAGTCCCGCTCCTCTTCAAGCTTTGTTTTTGACACGGAGGCCAAGGAACGCTGACATGAGGCAAAACTACAAGATACAGATCAAAACATGACTAAACTCTGCATAAATCAGCTTTATATTATCACTAAATCATCTGCAATAAGTATTGTGTCCATTTGGAGTTGAATGAGCGATGTGACTGGAGTGGACCTGAGACAAAGTTCCACACATCTCTTCTGCTAAATCCAGCTTATTTTGCCCAAACTATACAGTCTTTCATTCGTTCTTCGGTGAAGTTTTTCCCCGCGCTGCTCCTGCTGTTGATCTGCTAGTTTTCCACTGTCTTTGAACGGCTTTCAACGCTTTATTATATCCCGGGTGTCAATAAACCTGCTGCATTTGCATTTTGTCCAAAAACGGTTGAATCCTGTGTTCTGTCGTTCTGTTTCCCTTTTGGATCCATGGCCCTGACGCACCGGTTTGGTTTACAACAGCAGCACGCAGACCCGCGGACCTGAAAGAAACACGTCGCCCGGCTATGACGTAAATCTTTGTTGACAGAAATGTTGAGCCACAAGGCGGGCGCTAAAGAGCCGCAGGTTGCCGACCCCTGATATAGAGGGATTATTGGTCCACATGTAGAAAGAGACTGGGGAAACTTCTTTGATTAAAACAACAAAACAAGACAAGAGCAGCTGTTTGAATCAGGTCAGAAGCTCAAGACTCTGCGTTATTTCACTCACCTGTCCTGAATGTACAAATTCACATTTATTGATTGATTTAGCAGGATAAATGTTTTCGCACAGTGATAAGCTCTTGTAGTTATCTTACAACAGTTGGTTAGTGTTGTTGCTACAGCTTGTGTCAATCAACTCGGCTCTTTCTGCTGTATCTCTGGTATCTCTGCTCTGTTTAGAGTCAGGTCTTAACATGGACCAGAGTCAGGACTAGACACAGTAAAGCAATGTGTTTAGGTAAACCCATTGCTTTATCTCTGTTCACTGATTGGTTGACTGTACTTCCTCCTTTGGCAAACCAAAAGCAGTTCTGTGACCTGAACTAGAGGCTTTAAGACAAGAAAAGATAAGATGACTTTATTCGTCCCACAATGAGGCGATAGGGCTGGGCGATCTGGGGAAAAATATAATCACAATTTTTGTTTCTTAAACCCTTTTGATTTTGGTCTAACCTTTTCAAAAACACGCATTTATTAGATTAGATCTGAACTATATATCAATATCTGCCTCAAGTTGGACTTTTGCTCCAACTACACTCTTTATAACAAAAATTGGTGATTCGATCAATCACCAAATATTTGACGATTTGTTTAACACAATCTCTCGATTTTTTCGATTAATGGCCCAGCCCTACTGGGGTGCAGTTGCTTCTTCTTTGGAGTTTAAGAGCTTGGAGTAAGCGCTTAAATGGACTCTGCTTTGAGTCATGGTGCGATGTGCTCAGTGGTGCGAGTTTAGCCTGGCAGTCAGCGAGATTCAGCAGCTCTTCATCCACCTAATATGCACAGATGTGCTACTACCATGATGCTTTGTGTGAGTCTGAACATGGGTGTACTCTTCCAGTTGAGAGTTAGCTAGAAGCCGCTAATAAAGCTTTGAACCAGAAAAAGGGACTCTTGCTTTGAGTCAATGGTGGCGATGTGCTCAGTGTGCGAGTTTAGCCGTTGGGTCCAGTCAGACGAAGCAGCTGCAGATCCTTCGATAATATGTACCACATGATGTGCAAGATGTACTCTATGACCTGATGCTGTTAGTGGAACAGGGTGTTGGAAACCATGGGTTGACTCGTTAGCATTGAATGGCGCCTATAGAATGGAATAAAAGCCAGAGTAATAAACCAAAAAGCTCTAAGTTCACAAAAAATCTGTTCACAATCTGATAGGGGTGAAAAAATTGCCACAAAATCTAAAGAGAAACAAAATGCAGAATCAATCTTTTTACTGTCAAACTGTGTTTATGGGGTCAAAATTGAATTAGCTACTGATTCTGGTCTTTTTTGAACATTTTGTTCAAACTAGCTCATTTTGCAGTGTATGTGTGCAAAAACCACGACTGTGCTGCCGCGATGGTCAAACACTGTCAGTGCATTTTCAGTTCACGCTGACGTCACATCGCCCGCCCAGTGTGCGCTATCCAAACTCCTCCTTCTGACACCTTCTGGGGCCCCAAGGGTAAAGTTTTGCTATGGATCTATTATGGGAAAGCTGGAAAAGGGTTGCCCGCTGTGAAATGACAGCGTCTGCCATTTGGCTCAGCTAGATAAACGTTGGTGCAATGTGCAAATGCACAGGTTCAACCCTCGTTTTGGTGTTTTATTTTTCTCATTTTCAATTTTAGAAAATACTCACATGTTCATATCATAAGCTCATGTTCTTATGTCGGCTAAAGCAAAGGCTTCATTCACATGTCTGCAAAGTGAATAAAAAAGAATCTTGGACGTGCAAGTAAGAAAGACCTGTGCACAGCCTCAGAGCTGTGAACTTCTCCACATGTCAAGATCGCTCCACACAAACTCACAATCAAGGTTCCCACCGTGTGTTTAGCCTCACTTTAAAGTTGTCACTCAATGATGTGCTCACTACTATAACTCATTAACATTTTAAGCTAGCAAATGTCATTACCTGATACAGATCTATGCATTATTAGCCGACTTCTTTCACAAATAAAATCAGAACACAACACCCCACTCCTAAACTCGGCATAAAATATTCCCTCTGGCTTTTGCATCTCTGCCACGTTTGCGAGTCTGTTGAGTTGCGGGGTAACGTTCTGAGTAAGTGTTTACAGCCTCATGTTTAGCCTCAGTTTAAGCAGAAGCAGTCACGTCTTCAGAAGCAACGATCATATTATTACTATAACCTTCATTAACATTCTAGGTACCAATTCCATCCATTTAGATCTATGATCTAATTAGCCATTATTAGCCTGATGGCTTCTTTCATCAAACGAGAAAGTAAAGAATCAGAACACAACACACTCATATGCTCCTAAACGTGTTTCACTGTCTATTCAACAAAATATAACACATCGCTTTTTGAGAGTACTTTAATTGCTGAGTTTCCATTTCCCTCGTCCCTCTTTGCCTCCGTCTGCACCTCACAGACCTGAATGAACAAACTGCACATTTGACTTTGACACTTGTGCGATCCAAATGTGAAACTCGACTGTGGCTGGATGGCTTTTGCCTCTGTGTCCTCGCGCACTCTTAGCTCCTGTTTGAGATTCATAGATTTCAAATTGCATCTAAACGTGGCAGTTTCCATCTGGCTCCTGTCGCCGCCGTCCTCTCGGGTCCACGATCGGCGACGTTTGCTTTTATGAGTCGCGTCACTTTAAATGAGCCACTACAACATCAGGGAAGGAGCTCTTTTATTAGAAATGTCCAACGCTGACCTGGAAAAATAAACTACACGCTCTGGAGAGACATGATTTTACTCCTAGAAATGAAATGGTTAGTTTGTTTGTGGACACAGTAGTTATGTTCAGTAGGTTTTGTGTCTTTTTATTGACCAATTCTTTAGGATACAGCTGGGTTAGAGAATAGACTTTAAAACAGCTCTGCTTGTGTTCAAGTCTCTCCATGGACTAGCACCAAAGTACATCTCTGATATGTTAGCGCTGCATGAACCAGTCAGGACTAAACACGGACCAGAGTCAGGACTAAACGTTGACCAGAGTCAGGACTAAACACGGACCAGAGTCAGGACTAAACGTGGACCAGAGTCAGGTCTAAACATGGACCAGAGTCACTAAACGTGGACCAGAGTCACTAAACGTGGACCAGAGTCAGGACTAAACACGGACCAGAGTCAGGACTAAACGTGGACCAGAGTCAGGACTAAACTCGGACCAGAGTCAGGACTAAACGTGGACCAGAGTCAGGACTAAACACGGACCAGAGTCAGGACTAAACGTGGACCAGAGTCAGGACTAAACATGGACCAGAGTCAGGACTAAACGTGGACCAGAAACAGGACTAAACGTGGACCAGAGTCAGGACTAAACGTGGACCAGAGTCAGGACTAAACGTTGGCTAGAGTCAGGACTAAACGTGGACCAGATTGAGGACTAAACATGGACCAGAGTCAGGACTAAACGTGGACCAGAGTCAGGACTAAACGTGGACCAGAGCAGGACTAAACGGACCAGAGTCAGGACTAAACATGGACCAGAGTCAGGACTAAACGTGGACCAGAGTCAGGACTAAACGTGGACCAGAGTCAGGACTAAACTGACCAGAGTCAGGACTAAACGTGGACCAGAGAGTCAGGGACTAAACGTGGACCAGAGTCAGGACTAAACATGACCAGAGTCAGGACTAAACGGACCAGATCAGAAAAAACGTGGACCAGAGTCAGGACTAAAGGACCAGAGTCGGGACTAAACAGGACCAGAGTCAGGACTAAACACGGGACCAGAGTCAGGACTAAACGACTGGAGACCAGAAGTCAGGACTAAACGTGGACCAGAGTCAGGACTAAACGTGGACCAGAGTCAGGACTGGACCAGAGTCAGGACTAAACGTGGACCAGAGTCAGGACTGGACCAGAGTCAGGACTAAACGTGGACCAGAGTCAGGACTAAACGTGGACCAGAGTCAGGACTAAACTCGGACCAGAGTCAGGACTAAACGTGGACCAGAGTCAGGACTAAACGTGGACCAGAGTCAGGACTAAACGTGGACCAGAGTCAGGACTAAACTCGGACCAGAGTCAGGACGGACCACGTGGACCAGAGTCAGGACTAAACGTGGACCAGAGTCAGGACTAAACGTGGACCAGAGTCAGGACAGACCAGACTAAACTGGACCAGAGTCAGGACTAAACGTGGACCAGAGAGTAGAACTAATGGACCAGAGTCAGGGACCAGAGTCAGGACTAAACGTGGACCAGAGTCAGGACTAAATGTGGACCAGAGTCAGAACTAAATGTGGACCAGAGTCAGAACTAAACATGGACCAGAGTCAGGACTAAATGTGGACCAGAATCTGGACTAAACATGGACCAGAGTCAGGACTAAACATGGACCAGAGTCTGTGTTTTTGCTTAGTTTCTGAGATCTGACGAGAACAGGCTTTGACTAGCTGCATGGACACCATTGATTAAGAAAAATAATAAATTAATTTGTCTAAAAATACTGAAATATTCATAGGTCCAGTTAATACACATGAAATCAACATAATAAATAAAACATAATTTGTAATATTGTGGTTGGAAAAATCTAATTAATAGAGATTTGTGAGTTTGAAATGTCAACTTTTCTTTTTTTTTCAGTGGGTCAAATTGAATAGAGATTCCTGGCAGTTCAAAGAGACACTAATCTGTCAGGAAGGCTCATTATTTGTGAGGAGACGACTGTGGACTCGAGCGTCACACAGAATTACATTATAATAATCCGTCTGATGTTTCTATGACACTCCTCTGAGTCACTTCTGAACCTCCAAATCCACAACTGCAACTGGAATCTACGGCTAAAATACAACTAAGGAAAGAAGATTGTGTAAAGCATTTGACAAACAAGAGACTCTAATGATCGACAAGACTAGATCGCAGATGCACATATGAGCTTTCTCTGCGGGGTGGCTGGAGCTCCCTGCTGTGTTTCTCTTTGTATTGAGGCGTCAGGTTTCCGTGTAAAGTTTATGTAAACCTGCGTCATTAGCGTTCAGACGTCACTGGACTGACGCTGAGTCTGGACTGTTCGCCCTCGTCCACCAATCAGGGACGACTCTCCTGTGACACTGACACACAGGAGAGAAGGAGAAGACTGACTGACACATAGGCTGTTTCCCAAAGCCTCGGTACCTTGCCTTGAGTTGCCTCCAAAGCCAGTTCCTTCAAAGTCAGTTCCTTCCAATCCAAGGCAAGTGGCTTTACTCCACCCAAAGGGACGACTAATGGAACAGGCTTAGAGGAATCAGACACAGCTGCATCAAGTGAACATAATGAAGCACCAGAACACACATGAGGGAGGGGCTCATGTTCTGGGGAAGACTTAAATAAAATAATATTAATTTAAAAAATGGTTGTTTTACTAGAGAAGTATTTTTGTCTGTTTGCATATTAAGTACTTAAAAACGTATTTCTATGTTTTCCTCTAAAATGTTCACAGTGCATTATGGGTAAATTCCCCGAGCAAGGCATCGAAGGATACACTTGTGTATCCTTGATAAATTAGCCACATGCTAACCAAACCAAGGACACTGCCTCTGGAGGACATGAACATTGGAACATGACTTGGATGATGTCAATGCCTTGCCACGCCCAGATCAGACCAAGGCAAGGTGCCCAGGCTTTGGGAAACACCCATACAGAAGATGAGCTCTTGTGTGGATTGACGATGATGTTTGACGATGATCATTGACGATGTAGGATGCCCTCATTTTGATTGATCTTGATATTTGATTTGACAAAAACCTAAATTATGTTCCATTTATTAGATTTTTAAATTTTGTCTATCGAAATTCTGTCTCAAAGTTTTCACTCCTGCTCAATTCCATCCTAATGATTGACGATTTGACACGATTGGCGTATGACACGACAATATGCCATTTATTGACTGATTGACTTTGAAAGAAAAGATCCAAATAATAGTTTCATAAAATGCATAATATGGCAAAACTGGACACAGCAAGAGTTTTCATTGTGCTTCAGAATTACTGCAGTTCTCATGTCATATCATTTATATAAGAAAATCACGGCAACAAAAACGGAGAAGCTGCAATGTCGCTCCCATGTGTTGAGTCCATAAAACATTTTGCTTGTTTTCACCCAAAGTTCCTGCTTTGATGAGGTTTATGTTTGTCTTCTGTCCATATGTAGAGGTAATTCCACAACTGTTATGTATTGTAAATGTAGGCCAAAACTCCCATCCAAATGATTGACAATTGGACATGATTTGATTTTAGTTTCTCATTTTTATGATTATTTGCCCAGCCCTTGTTTCAGTGGACATGATTGACAGATGAATAGGCTCTGTGTGTGGAACGTCAGTTAGGTTGTTTCTTATATCTTCTGCCTGCCTTGAATCCAGAGCTCACTGTTGGGAAAATTGTGAAGTCTGGTCACCACTCCCTCTGCCTGCGCTTCAGATCAACTCCACAATGTACCGTCCAATCAGATTAGTTTATTTACCTGACGCAGGTGTAACAAAGGAGCTGATTGGTCGCCTGTCTTTTAGACCAAATGTAACTTCATTCACCTCACATTAGAATAGTATTATTGTTTGTTCAATAATTCTGCAGAATCTGACATGTTTTTCAGTTCCACGTGATAATTTGTCCATATTTTTTCCATGTACTTTTTTATTGTAAGCAGCCATGTTGATGTATATCTCTGATATTTCTGTCAATCACAACCACTGTAATGCAAAAGGAGGGATAGACGACATATTTTTTCTGGATTTTCTGTACTTAAAGATGGGGTAGCTGATTTTTGCACAACAAACACAATTAGGTTTAAATCTGTCTGCTTCTTTAAACACGTGGTTAAAGTCAATGTGTATAAAATTTTGGTTGCAGTTATGACTTATAACGTCTTTTTACAAACAACAAAATGAAACTGGAGAGAACCATCCAAGAGCCAATCAGAGCGCTGCGTTCTGCTCCTAATGAAAACTAAACTTCTTTATTATTCAATTCAGAAAATACAGTGATCTATTTACCGTGTTCTTTTTTGGTTGAAAACACAAAGTTTACGAATTTACAACCAAAACAGTCAGCTACCCCCAGTTTTAAGAGAAGCTCTTTCATGAATCACAGGGCAATATAGTAATGCACAATGGCAGAGTGGATAGCGCTCTTGCCTCACAGTAAGAAGGTCGCAGATTCGACTCCTGCACCGCCGGGTATTTTTCTGTAGAGTTTACATAGTGTAGTAGTCAAGACCGCACTAATCGAGACCAAGACTTGCCCGAGACCACAAGATCTCGAGACCGAGACAAGACCAAGACCACAAAGTGTCGAGACCAAGACCAAGACCAAGACCACAAAGTGTCGAGACCAAGACCAAGACCAAGACTGATCGAGACCAGGCCAAGACCAGTTTAAAAATTATGACTGTGCCCAGAGATAAACATTGTTCAAGAATAAACCATGGGCAGAGTTCAACGTTATAAAAAAAATGTTACTAACAAACTCAGCCCTCTGGAGCCCTCAAGTCAGGGCTCCAGACTAACTTTTTTCACAAGGAGCACTGTAGCTGCTAACTGATTCAGTTTAGGGGCACAAGGGAAATTTTAGGAGCACTGGTCGTAGATTGATAATTGAAATTTTTTTATTGCTCAATTAAATATAATTGACAATGCAATGTTATTTTAATTTATAATCTGTTAATTTATTTTGCTACAAAATTGTATGTTGGCTAAAAAAAGCAAAGCACAAAAACTAACAAAAATAAACATTTTAAAATAACTATACATAGGCTACTTTGTGAAAGGAAAAGCAGCAGTAACAGGGCTGCACAACTGATCTTTACATTAGAAATGTTCAGTAGCTCTACTCTAAAGGTCAGTATTAAATACAAATTATTTGCACAAATATTAAAAGTAGCCTAAACTGATCATCACAGGTTGTGGGGATCTACTCATTTAGACACTGTGTACATTTAGAGAATTCTGATAATGTATTGTTTGGCCACAGCCAGAATTGAAAAGCTACACAACTGCAATGAGATGCTTTCAGTATTTGTATTGTTTTTAAATAAACCTACAGAACACTATGATATATTATCTGTTTAAAAATATAGTTTGACACACGGGATACCCACAAACCCTGTGTCCTCAGCTCCACAGCTCCGCTCAGGGGGCGGGTCACGAGTATCTGTCCTGGGCCATCCACGCACTGAATCTGCGAGCAACCCTCAGCCGTGTCACGGATGTCACGGAATCTGATCGCGTCTCTATAGACTTGACTCAACTCAACAAAGTGAAAGCGCAGCGCGGGGGTGCACGAGGACCGCGAGCGTGCACGGACAGATGTGAAGCGAACGCGAGGAAATGAATGGCTTTTGATAATTTGTTGGCCCGTGTTTTCTCTGTCACGTGCAGTGACGCTCGGAAAGTTTTACTATGACCCACGGAATAATGCTGACAAGATCCAAAGCGATACGTGGGGCGGAGGCAGGCAACGTGAGGACACGGTAATGACCCAAACAGACCTCACGCGTGAGCTAGAGGCGCGCGCCCTCGGCGAGGGGGTTGCTTGATGGAGTCTCCAGCGGGAAAGCATGGAGCGTATTTTGGGTTGACGAGCGGCTTTGGCTGCGCCTCGGGGCGCGTGGCTGCTCGGCGCTTTGGCGTGCTGTGTACAAGATCTGACCCACAGAAGTAGGCGTGTAAGTGAAACGAGCCTGGGGCTGCCTGCGCGAGGCATTAAGCTTGCCGTTCCGCTCCAAAATGACCGAGTCCCGGAGCGTTCTAGACCAAGACCGAGTCCTGGAGCGCTCGAGACCAAGACCAAGACCAAGACCAAGACCAAGTCCTGGAACGCTCGAGTCCGAGACGAGACCAAGACCTTTAAAAAACGGTCTCGAGACCGGTCTCGAGGCCAAGACCGGTCTCGAGTACTACGACACTAAGTTTACATGTTTCTCCCTGTGTGGGTGGTTTCCTCCAGCACTCTGGTTTCTCAACCAATAACCTGCAGATTAACCCCTTATGATGTGGAGGGCCCGCCCACAGGCCCACCCACTTTTCTTTATTAATTCATTTTTGCCCACCATGTTGTAAAAATCCACTATCAAGCTCCTGGCATGTTATAGATAAAAATCTAATTGAAACCCTCTTATTCACAGTCAAATCAACCATTCTGTGTTGGATCAGAATCAGTTTTTACTCTAAACTTCTATAAATATTTTAAAAATTCTTCCTAATTTAATAGGAATTTTTAATGAGTTCCGCCTAAACTTTTTTAAGTTAATACAGGTCCCTAAAACTAATTTTTAATGAAAAAAGCTTCAGCTTTTGAAGAGGAATTGTCCAAACCCAAAATATGCCAAACCTAGTGTCATTCTGTCCATGGCTAATGACACCAGTTATACTGATTCTTACATTTACACAAAACATTTTAGGCAGACTTTAAAACTTGATGTTCTTTTGTCCAGAGCTTGTTCTCACTTAAAACTAGAGTCAGTCAGACATCAGAGGCTAAAACTACAGAGCCTCAGCTTCACAATGAGTCCAGCCAATTGTTTGTGCACCAAAGGGTTCAGAAATAGTTTCTATTTGATATTTTAGACGATTTTAGTCAGAAATTTTAACAAAATGGCCCCTTGGTGGTGGTCGAAGGTTGAGGCGCCAGGTGTTTAAGTAAGTTGCTGAGAAAGTGATTTATTTTTCTAAACTCGTGAACAGCAAATTTGGATCATAAAATAATCACTATGCTTAATTTAGCTGTTTTTTTTCGATGCACAATTATTCACGGCCTAATTTAACACCAAGGATGAATCACACAGACTACATTTTAGGCTTTTTTTAAGCCTTTTAGGCTAGTCACATGGCTGCAGGAGCTCTTTTGTCCAATCACACATCATCTGTCTATTTATCAAATCAAGCATAGCTGCTCATGAGGAAAAAATAATAAAAACATCACAGGAACCTGATAAACATTACTCACATTTTGCAAAAATATTGAGCAAAACAAAAAACTGTGCTAATGTGAGGTGAGACAAGTTAGATTTAGTTCTAAATGACGATCAATGAGCTCCTTTGTTTCATGGAGGTCACATAAATAAACACAATTTATCTGACTTTGTTCTGCATTCTACAACAACCCAGAAAGCAAATACATTTTTAAAAAGCAGAAGTTTCTATGACCTGGTTTGTTTGCCACAATTATTAGATTTAGGTATTTCTCAGTGAAATCTTCTGCTCCTGCGAGTGGGAAGTGGAGCCCACTCATTTTCTGTTCAGAACAAACTCTTCTGTGTGTCAGAAAATCCTCTCACTGTGTCTCAGCTTCAGTCAGAGCTGCTGCTGCTGCTGGAGGAAGGAGAGAAGAGGGAAGAGTGGAAAGAAAGAGAGGGAGAGAGAGAAAAGAGGGAGAGAGAGCAGAGATAGAGAAGAGGAGGAGAGAGAGAGAAAGTCAGAGCTGCTGCTGGAGGAAGGAGAGGGAGAAGAGGAGGGAGAGGAGAGAGAAGAGGAGGAGAGGGAAGAGTGGAGAGAAAGAGAGGGAGAGAGAGAAGAGGGGGAAAAGGAGTGGAGAAGAGGAGAAGAGGGAAGAGAGAGAGAGAGTAGAGAGAAAGTCAGAGCTGCTGCTGGAGGAGACCGGAGAGAGAGAGGAGAGAAGAGGCCAGAGAGGAGAGGAGAGAGAGGAGAGGGAGAGTGGGAGAGAGAGAAGGAGAGAGGGAGGGGTAAGAGGAGAGAGGGAGAGGAGGAGAGAGAAAGGGAGAGAAGAGGGGAGAGAGGATGGGGGAGAGAGAGAGAGAGAAGGGGAGAGAGATGTCAGAGCTGCTGAAGAGAGAGAAGAGGGAGAAGAGAGAGGAGAGAGAAAAGGAGAGAGGTAGAGCTAGAAAAGAAAGAAGAGGAGAGGGAAAGAGGGAGAAGAGAAGAATAGAGAGAGGGGAAGAGGAAAAGGGAGAGAGTGAAGAGGGAGAGAGAGAGGAGAGAGAGGAGGGAGAAGAGGAGAGGAGAGGGGGAAAAAGAGTGAGGGAGAGAGAGACAAGAGGGGGAGAAAGGAGAAAGAGAGGGGGAAAGTCAGAGCTGCTGGAGACCGGAGAGAGAGAAGAGGGAAGGAGAGAGAGAGAGAGAGAGAGAGAGAGAGGAGAGAGAGAGGAGAGGAAGAAGAGAGAAAGGAGAGGGGGAGGAGAGAGAGAAGAGGAGAAAGAGAGAGAAGAGCGATTGGGGAAGAAAGTTGGAGAGAGTGAAAGAGAGAGAGAGAAGAAGTCAGAACTGCTGGTACCGAAAAAGAAAGAGGTAAAAGAGAAAAGAGGTGTGTGTGGGGGGGGGCAAAGAAAGAGCTGCTGGAGTCCAGAGAGAGAGAGAGAAAATATAAAACCATATTCCTGTTGCTGAAAAACAGTGACAGAAAGAAGTTTAGCTCAACTTAATTCAGCCGGGATTTGTTAATCTGAACATTTCTACCTTGACAGTTCCTTCCTGTCACTTGGCTGTCGAGTGAAGACATTTGTGGTGGATTTCCTCAAGTCTGTGGACGAATGTGTCTCCGGTGTTTGTGCAGCAGCTTCAGCAAATGGACAAGGAGGATTTATCAATACCATTCGATCATGTCAGCTGGTGCTTTCTTCTATTAATAACATTGTATCATGATGTGAGATGAAGAAAAGTTGTGTTTACCACCATCTAGAGTGGATGAATGAATGAATAATGCATAATGTGAATAATGCCATTTTGAGTGTTTAATCAACTCCACAGATGTGATGCTTAGATATTCAATTTAGTGGAGAAATGTAGCCCCAGACTGTAATAAAACAACCAAGACTCAAAAGATTCAAATAGGATAAGATTTACTTTGGTGAAAAAGAAACACAAGTTACAAAAACGTCTCTATCTTGTTCTTGTCCCTGCGTTGACATCCGTGACGGTCGTCGCATGTTCCCAAAGAAACAAAGTTCAGAGTCTTTCTTTTATGTGTCCTCAAAAGCTTCTTTTTTAAGCATCTTAAAGTCATTGGTCTTCCAGTCTTTGGTGCCATTTCTGGTTGTCACTGGTCTCTTCCCAACTGTCCACTAATGATCTCATCCAGTGTCCAAACTCGGAGACCAGTCTTTGGTTAGATACTTGCAAACCTTAACAAGATCAGCTCTGTGACAGTTCAGAGGTCAACTGAAAACGAGTCTTTTGGAATGTTTTATTAACCCTTAACCTACTTCTTACAAATGCATTTTACATCATTATTTTAACCATTTAAATGATTACAAATGAAATGATCAAAACACAAAGAGAATATTTTATCTAACACTCAACCTGCTCAAAGGAAGATCGTTTTATAGCTTCTGATTATTCAACACAGTCTCACTAGAGGGCGTACTTTTACCACGATACAAAAACAGCGTATTTTTACCACGAGTTCACAGCTATTTTTAGTACTTATGTTACGTCGTACATTTAGCACGATATGAAAAAGAGTAAAAATGACACGAGATTTCACAGCGTCAAATAGGACGAGTTTTGGTTGCAGCCACGTGGGGACGTTTTCTTCAATTGAAACGGGTAAGTTTAGGCATCAAGTTACTAAAATTGGTAAGATTAGGTCTGGGGCTTGGGGCAGGTTAAGATTAGAATGAGGATTTCATTAATATTAAGAACACGTCTTAACAACCACCATTGAAATGAACGGGGACTGTGACGCGTACTATAATTACACAAAACAGCCAAGAACTCGATTAATCAAACTTAATTTACATGTTGTGTAATGTCGTGGTAAATGTACGCTTTCTTGTGAGATCGGGCTCGGTTATACAAGCGTTTTCTAATCATCCATGAGCTTCTGACACAACCCTGGAATGACAGTTCCTGGAAATTAACCATATGTAGATATTGAACCAAAAAACAAAAAATTAGCACATTCACAGTGTAAAGTATGTATTCCTGATTTATCTTTATTGAAGAAAAAACATGCTTTATTTCAAAAATACACAATTTCTAAGTGGATCCCAAGTTTTTGACCAATAGTTTTACTTACATGCTACAATATTCTGACTATCAGAAAATCCTGCGAAAATATACCTTAACAAGAAATCTCAAATCCATATAGAAATCAGGATGAGCGGATTTAGAGATGGTCGATATTGAAGATACTGTATTTTGACAATGTTGGTATCGGCCAATATTAAAACAATATTGATGTTGTTTCTCTGGTCTCTATATGCCATATAGTATATGGCATTTGTCAGTCAATATGACTTCAAAACATAATTTTTTAAAACAAACTCAAAAAATAAAAATGGATGCAAACAAGGTAAAAATATAGTTGTGAATTTACATAATGAAAATAGAAGTTTACATGGACACACACAGAACCAGGATCCTTAAAAACAACCACGACTGAGGCTCTTGTAAACACACTTCTTTAAATACTTTACAGTGGAGCATTACAAACACACCTGCTGTTTCTGCTGCAGACGCCTCAAACGTATTGACTTTGTGGCTGCTGCTCCGAGAAATATCGACTGAAACGAGTTTAGTTCCAGTTTGGCAGAGAGGAAAGTTAAACCTGATTTTGGAGTCCTGTTTTGGGAGCAAACGTGGAGCAGAGATCTCCGAGGAATCACACAGAAAGTCTGACTGGAATACACAAAAACACAAAGTCAACATCTCGGCTTTTATTCAAGGACAGGCTGGTTTTACAGAAATGTCTGATGTTTGTGTTAAAATTATTATCTTTATTTTACATGTATTACTTTTTTCTCTTCACAAAACAAAAATAGAAAAGCTAAACTGAAAGATATAACACGTTTTCTATGAAGATTAAAAATTGTTTACAGCTGTGTTTGAATTTCAAGATGAAAATGGCAAAGGCTGAAAATCTACTTGAAATGTTTTATGACCAGAGCCAAGTTTATTCATGAATTTAGCTGACAATTTAAAATGTTTTACAATGGAAACTTAGATATGGATAGTTTTGGGCAAAATTGGCTTGACTAAATCTTTCAACGCGGTTAGATTGACATGTAATTATTTTGGTTGTACTTATGGTCAATACACTTCATCTTACAACAACAAAGTGAAACTGGAGAGGACCACTCAAGCTCAGTCATCAGTCCTGCTTTCGGCTCCTGAATACAACAAAATTCATTATTATTCACATCAGTGGTATCATTTTTTTTTTCACAATGTGCAAGTGCTTTTTAGTGGAAAAAAAGGTTTACTAATTTACAACTAAAATAGTTCATCCCCTCTGTAAGGGTCAGGTGACTGGAGCTTATCCCGGTGACTTTGGAGCACTCTGGACAGTGCCCAACTCAGGCAAGAGATAACACATAGGGCTGGGTATTGCCAAAAGCTTTCTGATCCAACATGTATGTTAATACAGAAGTGTCGATACAAAACTTATCCTGATACAGAAATCACAATATAACTTGTATCGCGATACAGACGTCTTGATACGTTACGTATGTTGACACAAAAATCACAATACACTACAATAAGTATCCCCATAAAGAAGTCACAATACAATACGTATGATGCAGAAGTCACAATACAATACGTATCCACATACAGAAGTCACAATACAATACGTATCAGAATACAGAAGTGAAAATACAATACTTATCCCTATACAGAAGTCACAATAGAATACGTATCATGATACAGAAGTCACAATACAATACATATCCCGATACAAAAGTCACAATACAATACGTATCATGATACAGAAGTCACAATAACTTTAACTTTATTGTCCACCAAAGTGGAAATTTGTCTTTGGTTCACCATCACATACACAGACAGTCAACATTTAATCATTAAATACAATAAATACATCTTAAAGAAAAGAAGAGTGCTGCACATACACCATTCCATCAGTGTCTGTTTAACAAGCTGACAGCATTTGGCACAAATGAACTTTTGAACACCTTTTTTGTTGCCAGAGGCATTCTATATCTGCGCCTGACGGCATCAGCTTAAACTCACCACATAGAGGATGCTCAACGTCTCTGGTGACAGACATGTTCATCCTGAGCACAGCTGACTGGTAAAGAAGCTCAATCTTTGCCTGGTCTTTGCCGATTATCTTCCCAGCATTCTTAACTATTCTGTTCAGCTTGTTCTTATTGGCCACACAATACGTATCATGATACAGAAGTCACAATACAATACATATCATGATACAGAAGTCACAATACAATACGTATCATGATACAGAAGTCACAATACAATACGTATCATGATACAGAAGTCACAATACAATACGTATCATAATACAGAAGTCACAATACAATACGTATCATGATACAGAAGTCACAATACAATACGTATCATGATACAGAAGTCACAATACAATACGTATCATGATACAGAAGTCACAATACAATACATATCAGATACAGAAGTCACAATACAATACGTACCATGATACAGAAGTCACAATACAATACGTATCCTGATACAGAAGTCACAATACAATACGTACCATGATACAGAAGTCACAATACAATACGTATCATGATACAGAAGTCACAATACAATACGTATCCTGATACAGAAGTCACAATACAATACGTAACATGATACAGAAGTCACAATACAATACGTAACATGATACAGAAGTCACAATACAATATGTATCATAATACAGAAGTCACAATACAATACGTATCACGATACAGAAGTCACAATACAATACGTATAATGATATAAAAGTCACAATACAATACGTATCCTGATACAGAAGTCACAATACAAAACGTATCATGATACAGAAGTCACAATACAATACGTAACATGATACAGAAGTCACAATACAATACGTATAATGATACAAAAGTCACAATACAATACGTCTCCCGATACAGAATTCACAATACAATACGTATCTCGATACAGAAGATACAAGACAATACTTATCCCATAAAGAAGCCACAATACAAAACATATCACGATACAGAAGTCACAAAAAACACATACCACGATACAGAAGTTACAATACAAAACATATCTAATCATGCAGAAGAAAATACACAGAATTTTACTTAAACATGCATGTTTTTGGAGGTGGGAGGAGCCGGACAGAACCCACAATAGCACAGGCAGAACATGCAAACTCCACACAGAGAGATCAGGAGATGTTGACCCTGGAAGCTTAATGCTATTGTGCACCCCCCACAAATATTTTTATTGTCAGCACAATTGTATTGTTTCCATAAAAGAAAACTGACAAAAACTTAAAAAAATAGTCAACCTTAGATTCATGCAGTGCTTTTTAATGTCTTTCCCTTCCATTCTAAACTCACCTCGATCTGTTGGTTGCTAAATTCTAAACAAATATTGAGTTTGATGGAAAGACAAGCCACTAACCAACACGTCATCATCCAATCTGTGCAGAAACTCGAAGATTTCAGCGCCTCAGAGCAGAGCAAGTTGAAATAAAAGGTAATTGTGGTTGTATTCTGTGGCCCTGATCCACTTTCACCGAGAAAAGAGAGATTCAGCAGTGATCAGACGATGACAGCTCTGATCACGGCTCTTACACTCTCATTGCAGCAGCAGAAGAAGAAGAAGAGGACATTTCAAGGTGACATTACAATACGAAGCACTTTGAACAATGGGATTCCAACATGTTGATGGGTTTAACTCGTCTGACATCAGAAAACAAGAGCTGAGGGTCGTTGGAGGCACAAAGCAAATCCAATTATGTTACATTTTCTGTTGAAACTGATTTTAGTCATGTCTGTATTGTATTTTATTCTGTGACAATATAGCAGAGTTGTGTTTAGATTTAGAGGCAGATGTTGAAAGTGTCCATGATCATTCTGAAAACTCGAGCGTCGTAGTCAGAGCCGGATCTAACCTTTTGGAGGCCCTAAGTAAAAGTTTCGGGGGCCTTTCATTCTTTTCTACAAACCTTTATCAGTCAAGTCACAGTAGAGTTTAATTAAAATGACTTATTTCATTATAATTCATAAATATACACAAAGCAATAGACCAAACTAGGCTGAATAGTATTTCTCACAATAAAGAGATCATGTGAGATCCTTTCCCAGAAACTTTTGAATAAAACAGATGCAAGCTTTGGGTTATCCTATATCTCTACATTGGAAAAATTATATAAGGAAGTGGAGAATAAGAAGCAGTCAAAACAATGACATTGTGAAGAATAAAGTGAACTAAAGTGTGGATGAAACACTTGAAAGGTTAAATGAGAAGGAAAATGATTATCGTAGTACGGCTAAAATCTTGATTTTGTTGAATGTAGTCTTCTTTAAGTGCCCCTCTCGACGGAGAGTAGCTCATTTGCCCTCGTTGTCCTCTGCTGCCTCTAGTGTCTCAAGAGGGGACTTCATGTGTCGTTGGAGCCTCAGAAAACAGATTAAAAGTCAATATAATGAAAGAGGCACTTCAGAGCGGAGAGAGAGGACGTGCTTAGTCAAAGTTTGTGCTGTGAAGGGCTCTTGTTATTGGGACTAAACGTTCCCACTTATACAGTGTCCCAATCATTCACTCCGCTGAAGGACGAGAGAGAGACAGAGAGGAGAGAGAGGAGAGAGGGTGAGAGAGGAGACAGAAGCAGAGAAGAGAGAAAGAGAGAGAGACCCTCACTATATTGTAGCCCTGTTCCATGTTCATTCATATATTTTTTTATTATTTTTTTATTTTTTTCATTTTGTCTGGAGGTGGCTCATGGAGGCAGCAGTCTAAGTAAAGACACCCAGACTCTCTGTCCACACACACGTCCTCCAGCTCTTCTTCTTAAAACATTCCCAGGCCAGTCCACAGACGAGGGATGACTCACACTGGAAAGTCTGTACCAGGGACTTAGAATATTCAAGAGTGCCTTATTATTTAGTTTGGTCTCCAGAGTTTGGTTTCCTCGAGTAACGTGGGGAACCCATTACATGCCGCTCCGCCTCAGCTCCGTCGCCGTCCAACCAAAATACAGACCAAGGCTTTTTTCTTCTCCGCCCGAGTCCGGCCAGGCCTGGGCCAAGAGTAGTTTTACAAAAAGTTTCTTTGATATTTGGACACAGCAGACTGTTACTACTGTACAGACTATGTCACTGACACAGGGACAGGAAAACAATATTGAGTTTGTGCTCATACCAGTTTAAAGACTCTTTACCTTCGGCGGAGGAGGAAAACACATCCTATAGTGATCACATGAAACTCTGTGCTCCTGATATAGTTATTTGATCTTCAACGAGGACTTTTATTTCACAAACTGGTGTTTTTGGTGCATGCTCTTCTTGAGCTCCTCGAGGCTACGCAGCCCAGCGGAGTGAACTGGAGTGGAGACAGTGGGAGGGGTCTGTGGAGGCTGTCGGAGGGGTTTGTGGCTGGGCGGAGCTGCATGTAGTGGGATCAACGCGTAAGTTTAGACTTCTATTCTATCTGTCATCACAGTAACAACTAGCGCACCATAACAGCATAAAGTAGAGTTTTAATGGTATTCTTACCATGATGGTAGCCTTTTGAAGAAGAAGAGCCAAACATACAAACCCAGACTCCTGCCGCCTGAAATCTACGTCTCTACTGCTGGACTGAAGTTTAGACTCGTGTCTGGTCCTGCTTCGCTTGATTTGCTTTTCCACACTGACAGACTGCATAACTACAAGTCTACTCTATGACAGTTATCATAGGGCCTTTACTTTATTTTTAGCCAAATTTTTTTCAACAAACATCTTCTGATATACAATTCGAGCAAACCTTTGCACTTTTCTGGTCTAAAACACCTAAGGTACCAGCCACCCTGCAGAGGAAACTCATTTCGACTTGATCTTGTTATTTTGGTCGTTACCCAAAGCTCATGACCACAGGTAAGGGTTGGAACCTCGAGAGTTTTGCCTTTCGACGGTCCGATACAGCTCACAATGCATCTTTGAAGTGTTTTGTTCTAACTGCACCCATTCAGCCAAGTTGCTTCAAGATTAAAACCTGTTCCTGTCCACTATAGTTACGTAGCTTTATTTATGCTAGCTTGCAAATGTAAGCAAACAGTGGTAATAAAGGTGAACTGAAATATCTGGAACATAATTTAGGACTCAGCAAAGTCAATTTTGCATGCATGTCCTTATACTCGTTTTTGCTTTTTCTTTCCAAACCAATGCTTCCCTCATATAAATCATCTTCTTTAAACTAACCTGAGAGTCTGTAGTCGTGAGAAATCCACGCTGTCTGCCTTTACACTCCAAACACAGCCTTGCTCAGAGCTGAAAGTGTTGTTTGGTGCAGATTTGCTGTTTCTTCTCTGGTTTTCCCTCAGCGCCCCGGAGCAGAGCGGAGACTGACACCGCATTTACCGAAGGGACAACATTCAATTAGACCGTCCCACCAGAGCGGATCTGTGCTGCCGGAGCTGTGCGACCAAAACAAGCAGGTTAAACACGAATCAGGCGCACCTCACCTCTGTCTGCGGCTGGTTTAACATGTTTAACCCGTCTGTCTGCAGGTGAATTAATCAAGGCACCTCACCTCTGTCCACTCTTTCTTTTACCTCTGTCTGCAGTAACGTGAAGCGCACTATTTGATGGTTTGATTTCATGGAAATATAATATGATAGTTCATTCATTCTGATGATGCGACCTAGTGCTTTCCATCATCAACATCATTGGCCTGCAGAATGTTGTCAGCACAACAACTATTGATACACCAACTTTATGCGAATGACATCATTCATTCTTTGATTTTTTTTCGTTAGGTTCACTGAATAGAAGATAGTTGTAGTAAAGAAGGAGTTGAAAAGCAAGACTTCAATTTACTGGCTACGTTCCAGCTCTCTCCTGAGGTCATGAGCTTTGGGCAATGACCAAAAGGACAAAATCACAGACACAAAATACATTTTTTCTGCAGGATGGCTGAGCGCTCCTGAAGGGTCTTTCATAGGGATGCACCGATCCGATACTGCGATCCGATATCGGTGCCGATCCAGGGAATTTTTCTGGATTGGGTTTGACCTTCATGATTAATTCAGCCAATATTATTGTTTGATCATAATGAGACTAATTTACAAGCTGGTTTTGATCCAGGACATCACAAAATGTTTGACACTTTATTTAGATTAAGTTATCAAGTTGTGACTTCCACGATAAATAGACGTTGCAGAACACTAAAAAAACAAATTTTGTATGTTTTGATAAGAAAAAAATATGCTAATTCAGTCCTTTCACTAGTATCGATTGACATCAGGTATTGACAGATACTTAAAGTCAAAGTATCGAATTGGAACTGAAAAAGCTGGATCGGTGCATCCCTAGTCTTTCACACCAAACCGAGGATCACCCGTCTGAACCGGTCTGGCAATGTTTGCCGACAAGTAGCTCACATGTGTTTGGTGTGAATGGGTTCAGCAAGATGTGGCTACAGGAGAACCAGCGAATCAGTGCTCAAGAAAGTCATGTAGAAAATCGTAATAGAGCTCACAGTGGAAGACTGCCCTGGTTCCGAAGCATTTTGCCCCATGTTAAAGTGCAATAGGCTTTTAGACAGTTGCTGTTTGTTTTGATTCTGAGCTTCACATGTGTCTCAGCCTGGATCACGTCAGTTTTCACTCCTGGTTTTGTTTCGCTCTGCTCCGTTTGCTTCACAAAAACAAACTAACTGCTCCAGAGCACGATTCAACCGAGCCGAGACCGACCTCTCCAACCGAACCAGGTTTGGACATTTTGGACCAGATCAGAGTTCGTTTGCTCGTTCACAATTACCCAATCGAACCGAACTATCCTATATACTAAGAATCCTGATCTTAATCAAAAGTGTATTGTGAAAGCAGCCTTAGACATAATTCAGTAGAATGTCTTTTGTGTTGATAGAAACAGTCTTTTTACACATTAACATTCTTATTCCCTGCAGCCTTTCCCTGTGCACACTTTGACACGGCGTTGGAGCTGTGGGCAGATTAAACCTCTCTCTACCTGTCTGTGTGCGGAGACTAAATTAAGCTCCCCTCGCTCTCGCTGCAGTGTAACTAATCAGCGTGTCTGCAGGTGAGTGAATGAAGCGCACCCCCAGCCCGTCCCGCAGAGACCTTTAAACAGTTTATAATGAAAACAAACGCGCCCCATCGCTGTCTGCCCGTCCCACGAAACAGGCCGGTGTGTTCGGAGGTGGATAATCAGACGACTCAGCAGGACACGTCTATGTACCTCGCGCTCTAGAGGTGTGAAGTCTCATCGATCTTTGGTTGCTGCACGGGGCTTCAGACGGGACGCACCGAATCCACGCCAGAACATCTCTCCTACACTTACAGGTAAAGCACACCTACCAACCAACTGATTTAGTTTTCTTATTTTACTTCTTGGATAAGGTTGTGGAATAGCAGTCAGCTTTCCAAATGGAACCTAAAGCCAACACCACATCTTAGGACTTAGCGCGGTGTGGTACTTTTGTACTGAAAATTCCTCAGCTTTAACAAACTGGGGGTCCACAGGATCAAAACTTAGCACAATCAGAACAACGCTTTATTTTCAGATTAGCAGGGTAAAGGTGTGATTGGCGATCAACCTGAAATATTTCATTTGTGGAACCACGTCTTAGATACGGTACAAAGTCATATTCGAAGTTAGGGCTGTGGAAAGAACGAGTGGGCAACTCAAAAAATCTATGGTTGTGAGGTCAAATCACTTTTGTATTTCTAGGAGACCACTTCAGCACTATGTTTATTTAAGTGGCTCCTTTGCTTCATCCTTTTGTACAGTGTTTCTTTGTAGCTATTTGTTTCCTGCTTCTTAGTTCTCATTTGTTTTCATCGCAGATAAAGGCACCCATACTACATTAATCACTGTGATGTTTTGGTCTTCAGAAAACAGAATTTATAACATTCCACCTTTAAATCGAGCTCGGTGGGTAGAGTCGTGTTGTCTATTGATATTTGAGATCGGCGTCTCTGGATTCTCTATGTTTTTTTTTTTCATATGTGTGTAGCCACTAAGTATCGTCAAACTAGTCGCTGGCACTTGTTTATGTTTAAGAACTTCTTATTCAAATGAAAACAAATCTAGACAATTAAATAGTTGGCAGAATCAGAGCTCTTTAAACTGGTTACACAATGTCCCTACCAAGGACGTATTTGCGAGGTGGTCTATAGTTTTAGCGCTGTGCACAACAGACTGTCAATTTTAGGTATTTTGAGCAGATGTCATCATACTATATTTACAGCATATTTTTACATAAATTTATCTGTGATGTGCCACTAGGTTCTATGCCCGTCGCCTCCACATCACTTGTTGTTTTGTACGCACACCTCTGAGCCCAACGGTGCGCCGTCTATTGATGCAGTACAAAGCTGGCCTAGTAAGGCAGTCCAGGCTGACAAAACAGCACCCTTTGTAAAGCTCCAAATAAACTTGATACATCAGGAATTACTGCACAACGTAACGTACCAAAAAGCAATATTCAGATTGGAGACCAACGGGATGAGCACTACAAACAACAAGAGTACGAGGCCACACGCCCCCTCTCTCCCACGCCTACTCTCACAACAAGTTCCGGAGCTCTAACACCCTATAGTGACATCGATTTATTGGACATTAAACCGGCCTCTTCTTACTCTGTTTACTCACCCGCAGAGACTCAAACGCTGGTACGCAGCCACAAACTTTAGGCATGAATGAGCTTTGGATTCTCAGCTGTGTGGTTTAATTTACGATAGCTCCCCGTGTACCGCGGCAACTTAAAGATAGCGTGTTGGCAAAACTGAGTGAGCGAAGAGCAGGTGAAGGAGCGCCCGTCACTAATAAAAACTGTGCGGTCGCGATTGGCCCTTAACCAACGGAATTGCCTAACACCACATTTATTTGACAATCTGAAGACGGCCGTCCTGTCACAAGGCAGCTATGCACCAGAGTGCTTCGATTGAAGGTCCTCACCAGATTCACAGTCGACGCAAGACAGCAAGGAGAGAACACAGCAAAACATCTCTTATTGAAAATCCTTACCGGGCCACGCCTCCCTGACACTCGCTGGAGGGATACTTGACTTAAAATAAGGCAAGTCCACCAGCATTTCAAGCCACCATGCATCTCAATACCACTAATACTTGCTTATTATTATATGTGGACCCAACCAGAAACAAGAAGGTGGTTATATAAAGTAAGGCAGTGGATGTTAGGCCACGTTAGGTTCAACCTCTGCATGTGTGAATGCGAGAACATTTGGATGAGCGGATTAACGTACAGCTAGCATTGACAATTCTCACCTACCTTTATAGTGCTGCACTATTTACAATATAGAATCCTCACCTCAGACCCTGGCTGCGCAGACAGTGGACAGCAGCAACGACCTGACAGGTGATACATCGGTAAACAGACACGCTCTGGATCAGGCTTCAAAAAGAAGCAACAAAACACGACCGGCACAGACAATAACGACTGGATAACTTGGATTTTGAGAGCGAGAGAAGGACATGGAAATCTACGACCTGCAGTTGCCAAAAGCCCAGAGATGGGCAAGTAACTGAGTATTTTTACCTCAATACAAAGGAGAATATTCTGTATGCCGTATACTTCGTCACTTTAAAACGATGAACGTTACTTTACAAGCCATAAAGAGATTAACTTGTCGTAAAAGCAGTTTGCAGACGCTGCCTGAGTGCTCGTCCAGTAGCAGAGGATTGGAACAGATTAACAAACAGTGCTTACATTTTTTAATTACATATACATCAACCATTATAAAAAGTCGAGAAATTTAACAATTCATTGCAAGCCTCATTCACACTCAACACATTGCATCCAAGACCAACTTGTGTCACTGCAAATATTGTATTTGACGATTGGTAAAATATACTTTAACATCCGGGTTCAAACTCTTCCACGTGTTTCCCTGTCAGGCTTTGTGCTACATATTAAACAATATTCACGGCTCCACAGAAAGGATTCTATTCGTGCAACTGAGATATCATGATCGTTCTTGTATCATTCAAATGAGCCCTACCAAATGGTCTACTTTCATTTAAAAACACAATTATTTCTATCCTCTTTTATAGGCTTTGATAATTTCGTGTGGTTATCAGCAGGGGATTTCAGTGGTTTGGAGAGGCAAACTTATTTGAAACGATAACATCCTCTTACTCAAATCAAATCTTCACCCCGTCCGTGTTATTTTGTTTATATGCTTCCATATCCTTTTGCTACAAAAATATGAGCCACTACAATGACCAATACTGTTCCATTAGGATAATTGAGTAATAACATGAATCACTAACAATCGAGCGATGAGTTGTCTCTTCATCTCTTAAAACCAACCAAAGCTGTTACATGATGAGGAGCAGACAGCACTTCGTGCTACTTTCTTGCATGCAGATTCTATAGTTCAGCTCTTTATGGCAGCAGAGATTATAATGAATAAAGTCGCAGTAGTGACTACTCTGACACTTTTCATCGCTCACAGAAGAGGAAAGTTTTAGTCTCGCTGCTGTTGTCGTTCTTCCTCAGTAGGCCTTAGTCCTGTCCGGGATGGTGTCTAGCGTAGGATACGTCTTTTCTTCACTTTAAAGATCAAATATTCCATGCTCTAAACTTACTCAACTATGTTTTTTAGTCAAACAGTTTGGTTGTAATCTGTTTGTAAAAGAAACCTGCCTCAGAAATTAGCATGATTTATGATAAAAATCACAGCCGACCTGTGCTACTCACACCCGCTTCGCTGCCTCGTACCAATATTAATAGTTACATGTTATTTCTTCTGTATTGTTGACCTTCCTTCAGGGTCACTTTCTCATCTACTACACTCCTCCTTTCTTCTGCTGTTTGTGATTATTTCTTGTGTAAACCGTCATCTCATGTTTTGACTGCGAGCACTAGTCAAGCACGTGTGCATTCGAGAGCCTCGAGATCGCGTCATGATGTTGT
>CM076403.1:11851557-12148931 GCA_038363315.1 Mugilogobius chulae
ATCGTGGCAGAAAGTTAAAGAATCCAGTCTGTTTGATGTTCAGCGCGAGATCCAAGCCACATAAAACTCGTCTAATGAACCGCCTGAATATTTGCATGTCAGATGAATTTCACCAGTGTTTATGACCAAATTAATTGCTTCAGCGAGGAGAAAGTGAGGAAGGTGGGTGACTGAATCTCTCTGTAAATGAGTCAGTCTGTGTAGAGTTGGATAAACAGTGAAGAAACACACTGTACCCAGGGTTGTTTTTGCTGATGCGTCTCACCTCAGTAACACTTTTCGATGTTCGATCCGGAGCTTTACTGAAGAAGAGTCTGTTCTCGGCCGACACACTGACTTTGAAAACCTCTGCGGACGGAGAAACGTGGGTTAGCGAAGGGTTAAGCTTCTAAGAGACCGAAGGAGTGTTTTATAATGGACGTTAACGCAGTGAAACGGGCTGGAGGTGGAGACCTGACAAACATTAAGTTACTCAGACAAAATGCTCAGATTGTGGTATATATTGTAGTTGCCATGGAGATGTGCGAGCAGTAAAATCGGGTTATTTCAGGTGGTTTCACACAATCAGGCAAAATATCACAGTTTGGATTTAGATAGAGGTGTTTGTGACAGGATGGAGGAGTTATTTTACTCAAATGCAGACAGAGTGAGAGATTACAGGTGAGTAAGATTAAATAAACTGCTGTATTTTAGCCATGTAAATGTAAGTGTGGCATTCTGTGAAGCGCTGTGATGAAATACAGAATGGAATATAAAATAACTACGGAAAGCTACCCACTGTCATTTCAGTAGGTCAGATATCGCAGTGAGATATCTCAATGTCTCCTGTGCCTTCAGTTTTCCGCCGCTGGCCAGGTCCAGTGTGATGTGGCGAAATGAGACAATTACATGTCCATTGGTTGTGCCATTTTATTCTTTTATTTATTGAAATCACATCTAGCTGCAGCAAAGCTTCCACTTTTCTTACAGTGGTCCAGACCAGACACAATTTACATCAATAGTGCATAATTCAACTGTCGAGGAAAATAAAATAAGCAGATGACATTGCATGTGTAATCTTATATAAAAAAAGCAATTTGCTAAATATTATGTCAACTATTAAATTGAATAAGATATGTTTTTAATAATCTCTAAAAATGTGTTTGTTTTTAGTGACATCTTTAGGTAAAGAGTTCCACAGTTGCATGGCTCAATACACAGCTGTTCTCTTCATCATATTTGCTTTGACTGATGGCAGTGTAAATCCACCGTTTATAAAGGTTAAAGTTTTCTAAAACAGGTCTCATCTCTGACTCATTTGGTCATGTTTTGGTCTTGAGTTTGCTTGGACTTGGTCTCATCTTGGTCTCCATATAAAGTTACAAAGTTGGTCTTGAATTGGTCTTGATGGACTGCTCTCTTGGCCTTGCCTGGGTCTCGGCCCTCAGGGGACTTGGTTGTGTCTCAGGACACAAAGGTCTTGGTCTCAATTAGAGTGGTCTTGATTACAACACTGCGACATTGGATGGTTTCTATAACGTGTTATTTAATGGCTGGTTGCCTCCCTCTTAGGGCTGACAATAGGTGGTTTCACACAGAGTTGCCAGTCGCTTCTTAAAGCGACTTTGGGCTTCTTATTTTGGAAAGTCGCTTGTAAATTTTGACGGTCGCGGGTTGCGGTTTTTTGGGCTTGCTCCTAAGCGACACTTTGACGTCATAAACAAGGTGATTTTTTGCGCTTATTCTGGTTTGATTCACGAAAATTACCCTCTAATGACAAAAAATATGGAGCTTTTGCATCTTTTCGTGTTTTAAATAATTATTAATGATCAAATACTATTTAAAATATGCCAAAAATCATTAACCAACGTTTTGCTGTGACACATAATGTTTAATTAATTGCTTATTTTAACTACTTTTTATTGAGTGCCTGAGGTCGCTTGTTTTGGGCTTTTTTCAAAGGCCAGGTCGCTTGTTGCTCTCTGAAAATCTGGCAACCCTGGTTTCACATTCTAGAATTCTTGGCAGTTATAAGTCAGGTGGAGGCAAGAGGCAGATTTTCCTATTTATAACAATGGACTTTGTCGTGAAATAATTCAAAAAATATTTTGCTAATTTAAAAACCAATTATTTCTATAATGACTAGACCCACTACTCATTTGTATTACAAAAATAAACTGCATTTAAACAATATTTATTGTAGCTGCCCTCCACCTCATTGAAATTACATTGGCTTTGTAGAAGGTTGTGATGTCATCTGAAACCCACCTATTGATGTCCCTAATGTTAAGAACCTGCCCCACCTCCTCTTCTAGATTATGAGTCGTTTCCCTCTGCTAATGGACTCTGGCTCTACAAACTTATAGTCTATATCTGCAATTACATTCACGCTAGTCTTACCCTGCCTACACTGAGTCCGAGTTTGTTGCAAGCGGGAATCGCACGACTCCCGCAAGACTTAGAAAGTGCTTAAAACCAATGCTTCCTTGTACACAGACCTCGATGCAGTGTGAGTGCACGTCCAAGAGTCGCGCAAGTGTGCAGAAAGAATCCGTAGAGAGTCTATTTTAGTCAGAGGTCACAACGGTCTGATGCAACTTTCAAGTCATATTAGGAGCATTCTCGTGGTAATCCACGTGAATCCGGGCAATAACGGACCGCAGTGGACTGCTGCTGGTGTACAAGGCACATCACAAGAAACTCGGACACGTCTCGGGCCGAACTCACCTCGCAGTCTGTGTACGAGAGGCGTAAGTCAAATGTGTGGATCTCTCCTACACTGTGGTTCTCCTCGAGGTTTCTCTTTTTCTCAGTCAAGAGTTTTTCCTTGCCGAGAAGGAAGGTCTAAGGACAGGCGATGCTCTAAACAATTATCCATTTGCTGTTTATTTTCTACCATTGATGTTTGCTAAAGTAGCAATCTTGGGAAGTTCTCAGAGACGACTGTTGCTATGATTTTGGACTATACAATTTAATTTGGTTCATCAGGTTAGCCGCCAAGGTAAACATCCGGAAAAAGCCGAACAGATCTTTAAAGACAGAGATGTGTCTTATTATAGATCCATGTTCAGTGTTCGCTGTAGAAGAAGGTGAACGTCTGTAGCCGGAGCTGCCCTGGGTCTGATTGAGAAACATCTTCCAATGATCACTAACGGCACAAACTCTTAAACAATCTCAGAACTTTACGTGCCTCTCCAAAAGGACTCTTAACCGTTATTGCATTGTAAATAAAACAGACTTTGCAAATGTGTTTTTTTACTGACATTTTATAGCATCTCAAGTTCAATTAAGCGCAGTGATCTTTTCTGGCGCGGCTCCACACGATGTTGAAAACGACAAGCACTCCTTCCTCTGGAGTGTTCTTTATCGCGCCTCACTTTAACACCATTACGTCTGAATGGATGCGTTCTGCTCTCGATGGGAGATGTTTCGGGCCTAGCATTAGCATAATTAGCTCGTAATGCCTCCCCCTGTCAAAGCCTCCTTAAATGTCTTTTATTTAATTGTCTCCTGCTCCTCGCTCGGAGAAAATTGATAAGTCCCATTGTGTTTTGCTTGTGTGGACGTAACGTATGGGTGTTTTTTTTTACGTCTGTGAATTACGAGAGCATAAAACTCGGGGTTGGTGTAATGAAAATGCATGCACAGTTTAAAGGAGATGGGTTATGGTTTATTCATGCTTTTCTCAGGTCTTACATATCCTGAGTAATGGATGGGTATTATGCAAAGCTGACATTTGTGAGTTTTAACCATGTTATGACATTGTTTCTCATCAACAACACAGCGTTTTCTGAGGCTCGAAGCATCAGAAACGGGAAAAACCTGTAATTTGGAGCCTGGAATGATCGGTGCAGAATCAAAAGCACATAATTGGTTATTAGTCGTCCCTGCGAGGAGACACAAGGTGAAAACGGTGGGTTCTGACCATGTAATCATCATCATCATCATCATCGTGCAGAGCAAACATGTGTTAGTTTTTGTTTATTTCATGGTAGTTCCCTTTTGCTGACAGTATGCAGCTATGAGCAGGCTTTTGATGTGAATATTTACGAAATTTCCAAGTTATAAGACGATACTTTAGCCTCAAACTTCAGACTCTGCGGCCTACAGAACGATGCAGCTACAGTAAACTGAATAAATATGCTCTTAAATGACACTGAGAGCCGGCGTGAACTGTGCACAAGTGTATGTAAAGCTGGCTGAACACTATAGGAGTTTGGGCCGATTTTAGGCAGATGTTTCTCTCTAGTTCAGAAGGCGTTGCCAGAGTAAGGATTTTCGTAAGATTTTTTGTCGTTTCTCTCCTTCTGTCTGTCACTGCTATGACAAAAAAAACACGAGTTTCGATTAAAGCCACGTGGGGACGTTTTCTTCAGGTGAAACGGGTAAGTTTAGGCATAAAGTTACTAAAATGGGTAAGATTAGCTCTGGGGCTTGGGGCAGGTTAAGATTACCATTGAAATGAATGGGACTGTGATGCGTACTATAATTACACAAAACAGCTGTGAACTAGTGCTGATCATATAATTTACATGTCTACTGTCATGGTAATTGTACACTTTCTTTGAGATTGGGCTCATTTCACGCAAGATTAATTTTTATTAAGTCAACAGGCTTGTTATAAATGAAAAGACAAATTTTTAGACGCTATTAAACCTCATGTGAATAGACGTTTACCAAAAAGATTTCTATTATTACACTTTTTTTCAAACTGAAGCTGCTGCTACAGTAAACTTTTGCCTGTGATATAAATGCAGTGCTCACTTGTAACAGATGTGAGCACATCTCAGGTTCGCTGAATGAAACTGTACCAAGGTTCAAAGTTTCTTTATTTGTCTCCCTTGAGAGAAATTTTTCTTGGACCAAATGGGCCGCTGCACATGCACACACCAAAGACACATCACCACAGAAAACACAAAAAACAAGATGCAATACATCTTTCCTTACATTCCTATATCATTTTTGATTTAACAGTTTTACTGAAACCGGTACAAATGAATGCTTGTATCTGTTATTTCGACACAGTGGTACCCTGTACCTCGTCCCTGAGCTCAGGAGTTCATATTCAGGGTACAGCACATGTGTGGGGTTTAAGAGGATGTTCCTGGGATGTCTCCTCATGGTCTGTTCATAAAGTTCTTGAGGGCTCAGAGGGACAGCACTGCCCATAATTTCCCCCGCCAGATTCAAAATTTGACTTTTGATTTGAGAAGTAAGTTTCCAAACCAGCTGGTGATTCCATATCTGAGAACTGACTCAATAGATGCCCTCACATCTGGAGCCGCATCTTCTACCCTCACAGCCTAGCGCTTGGAGAGAGTGCACTAGTGGCCAACAGAGGAATAACTGAGACAGTTTGCTAAGACAGAGGGGCAAAATCGCGACCACAGTATATTGGAACTTTTTCATTTCACGCTCACAATGCGTCAGTGTGACAGCTCCTCACAGGCGAAAGGCAGATGTGTCTCTTCTGCGCTGGTTTGAATGGTAGAAGTGTTTTATGACCCCAACATTTGCTAGTTTAGAGACGATGATGCAACTTCTGTTTCCAATCGAGCCGAGTCCGGTTCATTTTGTATTGTGATTGTAGCCTTAGGGCCTGATTTATCAAGCCAGGTGCTAAATTGTAACCTTGCGCAGCAAGATGAATTCTCGCGGTATTTGTGGGTTTACAAATCCACGAGAAACCATCTTGAAAGACTCCCGCCCTATGGTTTGAGCCGAGTATCGAATCCTCGAACCAATCAGAAGGCTTCTCTACAGGAGGAGGCGGGATTTACAGATGTGAAATCAGCGAGTGCCAGGCGTCACGCTCACAGCAAAACAACAAACATGGCGACGCGTGCAGACGCAGGTAGTGTTGCAAAGGCTATTGACTGAAGCACGCGAGGGAAACGCAGATAGACCGGACCCGAAGCACACGAGAGAGACGCAGATAGACCGACCCGGAGCACACGAGAGAGACGCAGATAGACCGGACCCGGAGCTCACGAGAGAGACGCAGATAGACCGGACCCGGAGCTCACGAGAGAGACGCAGATAGACCAGACCCGGAGCTCACGAGAGAGACGCAGATAGACCGGACCCGGAGCTCACGAGAGAGACGCAGATAGACCGGACCCGGAGCTCACGAGAGACGCAGATAGACCGGACCCGGAGCTCACGAGAGACGCAGATAGACCGGACCCGGAGCTCACGAGAGAGACGCAGATAGACCGGACCCGGAGCACACGAGAGAGACGCAGATAGACCGGACCCGGAGCTCACGAGAGAGACGCAGATAGACCGGACCCGGAGCTCACGAGAGACGCAGATAGACCGGACCCGGAGCTCACGAGAGACGCAGATAGGACCGGACCCGGAGCTCACGAGAGAGACGCAGATAGACCGGACCCGGAGCTCACGAGAGAGACGCAGATAGACCGCCGGACCCGGAGCGCGCAGGGAAAGTGCAAATCGCCTGGAGATAGACACAACCACGGGGAGGACAGCTGTAACAGACGCAGACGTACTGTTGCTCGCTGGAGGTGGAATATTGTTGTGAAGTGCTTCAAACTGTGTTTATATGAACAAAATGATATCAGTGGATTAGTCTTCAGCATCTGGCGACGGAAGTTTGGGCGTCTCCTCTGCAATACGCAGGTAAGAAACAAAGCGGTTTGTGGGATACGTCATTTTGATTATGTCTTGTGATTAGCTAAAACACCGCTAAGGTGGGTGGGCGCTTTGTCCAATCAGATCGACGTATTTCGCGAGAACTCCTCCCTTTCCCAACTGCTTTGACGAGAGCCCTTCCAGATCGAATATGTGTAGAACTCAATGCAGAGTGATACATATATCGATCTGGCGTGAGCCAGGTTAGCTAAATTGCGAGTGCAAAATAAAACAAGTCTTTAGTTATTTATGAGCATTTTACACAAACTTTAATATTGGAAGATGCACATCCAACAAACTAAACAAAACAAATATGAACCACCTCAAGTTCTGCATCTTTAGTGTGTGTGAGAGAAAAATGTCATCTCTGCCAAGGTTTTGCTCCCCCTAACCTGTTTTGCACATGAGCAAATGCTTGATAAATCTGGTGCTTAGTGTTCAGAAAAGAACCACCTATATCCTCGCCCACTTGTCGGTGTTAATTGTGATTATTAAAAAAATAAATCAGGTTCATAGCGAGGCTTGTATGGTTAGAAAATAATCACAAAGTCACTTTACAACAATAAAAACTACAAATTTAAAATCTGCTTCTTGTTACATTAAAATCTTACAAAGAAAACACAAGGCTTATCAGTCCTGCAGGAAGTGAAGGCACTTCTTTCAATTTCTAAACTGTTTTGCATCAACTTTGGTTTTACAAATACAAAATGTAAATGACTGATCTATATATATTATAGTTTATTATGAAATACACAGAAAAAAGGCATTAGGTCTCCTTTAGCACGTTTATCTCTTGAGTTTTAGTTTGTTTATCGCTGAAAAGAAATTATCAAATTTCATGATTACTGTTCTAATTGATTTAAAATGTTTAGAAACTTTCTCTTTTTCCTGTCAAAGCAGTTGACTAATCAGACTTGACAGAGCTGAGAGGCGAGCGCAGAAGAAGCGGCTGACTGCAGAGTAACGTTGTGTTCGCGCTCTAAAGTCGATGGTCTTTAAACTCGTTGGACAGTTGTGTTGCGAGGAGCCGTCAGACTTCTGTGTTTCGCTGAATGTCGATCCGCCGCTCGTGTGTGTGAGTGTGATTAATTATTAACGTGACGTCTGCTCTCTCACCGCGCTCGGCAGAAGTGTGGCTTTGATCGGCCCAGCTCCTCCCACACGGACACGCTTCAGCCCTGACACAGGCTTTTCCACATTTACACTACAGTAGGAGGAACTTTTTGTAGTTTGAAAACACAGCAACACAAAGGACTTGGTTTGGTTAACACAAAAACTCTACTGTGTCTCACTGTATTGATCACTCACTGCTCTGTGTGTTCACTTTGGATGAAACATTGTCCAAACAGGTTCAGTTTGTCTTTTGACATTATCGATCCATAATCTTTATTCCAGACTCATGGTCCATATGAAAAAGACAAAAAAGACAATCATACCATAAAAACACAAAACAACAAAACGAGAATTCAGACAGCTGTACCAGTATTTCACAACTCAGATGTGTAACGGATCTCATTGTATCCAGAGTTAGTCAATAATAAAATTAACACATTTACAGAGATATTCAACTGACCAGTCCGATCTCACAAGAAAGCGTACATATACCACGACATAACGCAACATGTAAATTGCGTATGATTAGCACGAGTTAAAGGCTCTTTTGTGTAATTATAGTACGCGTCACAGTCCCCGTTCATTTCAATGGTGGTTGTTAAGACGTGTTATTATTTATGAAAATTAACAAAATCCTACATCTAATCTTAACCTGCCCAAGCCCCAACCCTAATGTTAACCATTTTAGTAACTTTTTGCCTGAACTTAACCGTTTCACCTGAAGAAAACCTCCCCACGTGGCTTCAACCAAAACTCGTGACATTTTTACGCTTTTTCATTTCGTGCTAAATGTACGGTGTAAAATAAGTACGCAAAACAGGACTGATATCGTGCTAAAAATACGCTATTTTTGTGTCGTGCTAAATGTACGCCTTCTTGTGAGACTGTGTTGAACTGACACATACGTGAGCTTTCTAGACTATTTATTCTGTAGGACACAAAAAGTTCACTGTCACTCTTCCATCTAGGCTTTTTTAACACAAGGCTTAGCACATAAATGTGCAAATATATTTCTGAGGTTCATGGTAGAGACCTGTGTGGGAAATCCTTAATTTTTAAGAAGTTCAGAGTTCAACTCAGAATAGATTTTGGATCGTGTCTTCTCATCTTCAGGTCTCTGGGTTAGATTCCACTCACTCTAACGGAAACAAGCGTGAGGAAATGAATGAATCTTTACGTCTCAGGAAACCTGAAAGCTCCTTAGTTCTGATACTTTTGTCTAAATGTTTAAACATTTTGTATGAATCTAAAATTATCAACATCATAAAAAAATATTTTTTCTAACAAGACCAAACTTTGTGTGTTTACCTGACAGCAGAGCTGTGGACTTGAGTCACACTTGAGTTACTATTTAAATGTCTTGAGACTTACTTGAGACTTGTAAACAGTGACTTGGTTCCACCTCTGCCTGACAGTTTGGAAGGAAAACTGCGAGTTGTCGGGTAAACAAACAAACTTTGCGTCTGTAAAAAGAAGTTTAGAAATATATTTGGTGGAAAAGTTTGGAAGACCTATCTTTAGACTTTGGTGAACTCAGAATCAAAGATCGTTTCAGTCACGTTTCAAATAGTTTTCCATTTGCTGTCAAATTTAGTGCAAACTGAGCAAGTGAACAAGTTTGAGGTGAAAGTCGTCCTGCTCGTTCTGTGTCTCACTGCTGAGGCCAGAGTCGTGTCTAGAATTTATGTGACATCAGTATGGATTTGTCCACTCGATACTGTGCTGATCACAAACACCTGACCAAGACCTTAAAGAGGCGGTCTCAAGACGGGTATTAAGACCAAGATGGATCTCAGGTACTTCTACACTCTGTCAGAGTGACTGGACTTTATGAGATTGAAGCAGAGCTCTGACACAAACTGACAGAGATTTAGTTTATATCACACATTGAGAGTTATGCTTCATAAGGTAGAATGACTTTTAAACTCCAAACACTATTTAGGTTTTAAATCTGACAACTTCCTCATAAATTCTTCGACACATGGTTAATATCGACATGTATTCATTTTGGTTGCATGTTAGACTTATAAACTTTTTATAAACAGTAAAGTGAAACTAGAGAGGACCACCAGAGCTCAACCAATCAGAGCGCAGCATTCAGCTCCTGATTAGAACTAAAATTCTTTATTATTCAGTTCAGACAGTACTACTTTACAACAACTAAAAAAGTTATCTACCCCACCTTTAATGCAGCATAAACGAATTTGCAACAATTCAACCGTACAATGATGTATTTAAAAATACTTTTATGAACAATTTCCCAACAACAATACATTACAGCTTCTCAGTAAGTTTAAATGTCTTTGCAGCATTAAATTACAAAAATGTCTGACTTTCCTGAACAGGCTTGTATTGCCACAAAATGACCAATTATTTGACAAATACAAGGGCCTTTTCCTTTATATTTCCAAGAAAAAGCAGCTCGTTCAGCTATATTTTTTACTTTTTACAAAAACCTGCCCTGCACTTTAAACCCACATCATGAACACCGGAGTTATTCTTGAAACTGGATGTGTTCTTGTGTATTCTGCTGTAGCCTTGTCTCTCGTCAGCACCATCTGGCTCGGCATGAAATATTAATACCAAATGTGTTGTATGTAAATGTCTTCGCTCTGCGTGAGTTTGTCCCGGAGGAGAACAGAGACGCACTCTTTGAAGGACCTTGAAGGAACTTTGGATTTTTTTTCGACAAAGACGCTCAAAACTCAAGGGAAATGTCATCCGCTCTGCCAAGAACTCCTCAAAAAACACAGAGGAAAGTACATGTGCGTGTGAGGAAAGTACATGTGCGTGTGAAGAAAGTACATGTGTGTATTAGAAAAGTACATGTGTGCAGGAAGAAAGTACATGTGCGTGTGAGGAAAGTACATGTGTGTATAAGAAAAAAACGTGCATATGAGGAAAGTACATGTGTGTATGAGGAAAGTACGTGTGTGTATAAGAAAAGTACATGTGCGTGTGAGGAAAGTACATGTGTGTGTGAGAAAATTACATGTGCTTATGAGAAAAGTACATGTATGTATGAGGAAAGTACATGAGCGTATGAGGAAAGCACATGTGCGTAACAGGAAAGTACATGTGCGTATGAGAAAAGTTCTTGTGAGGGAAGTATATGTCCGTTTGAGGAAGGTACATGTGCACAGGAAGAAAGTACATGTGCGTATGAGAAAAGTACATGTGCGTATGAGAAAAGTACATGTGCATATGAGGAAAGTACATGTGCGTATGAGGAAAGTACTTGTGCGTATGAGAAAAAGTACATGTGCCTATGAGAAAAGTACATGTGTGTATGAGGAAAGTACATGAGCGTATGAGGAAAGCACATGTGCGTAACAGGAAAGTACATGTGCATATGAGAAAAGTACACATGCGTAACAGGAAAGTACATGTGCGTATGAGAAAAGTACATGTTCTTATGAGGGAAGTACATGTCCGTTTGAGGATGGTACATGTGCACAGGAAGAAAGTACATGTTCTTATGAGAAAAGTACATGTGCGTATGAGAAAAGTACATGTGCGTATGAGGAAAGTACATGTGCGTAGGAGTAAAGTACATGTGGGTATGAGAAAAGTACATGTGTGTATGAGAAAAGTACATGAGAAAAGTACATGTGTGTAGGAGGAAAGTACATGTATGTATGAAAAAAGTACATGTGTGTATGAGAAAAGTACATGTGCATATGAGGAAAGTACATGTGCGTATGAGGAAAGTACATATGCTTATGAGAAAAGTACATGTGCATATGAGGAAAGTACATATGCTTATGAGAAAAGTACATGTGCGTATGAGGAAAGTACATGTGCGTATGAGGAAAGTACATGTGCGTATGAGGAAAGTACATGTGCGTATGAGAAAAGTACATGTGCGTATGAGGAAAGTACATGTGTATATGAGAAAAAAGTACATGTGCATATGAGGAAAGTACATGTGTGTATGAGAAAAGTACATATGCTTATGAGAAAAGTACATGTGCGTATGAGGAAAGTACATGTGCCTATGAGGAAAGTACATGTGCGTATGAGGAAAGTACATGTATGTATGAGAAAAGTACATGTGTGTATGAGAAAAGTACATATGCTTATGAGAAAGTACATGTGCGTATGAGGAAATTACATGTGGGTATGAGGAAAGTACATGTGCGTAGGAGTAAAGTACATGTATGTATGAGAAAAGTACATGTGTGTATGAGAAAAGTACATATGCTTATGAGAAAAGTACATGTGCGTATGAGGAAATTACATGTGGGTATGAGGAAAGTACATGTGCGTAGGAGTAAAGTACATGTGCGTATGAGGAAAGTACATGTGCGTAGGAGTAAAGTACATGTGCGTATGAGAAAAGTACATGTGCGTATGAGGAAAGTACGTATAAGAGTTATTTGAACAAACTTCAACATAATATTATGTTTTATAATAAAATTTGGATAAATACAATGCAGGGTTTTTAAAGTAAATTCAAATGTATTTGATTAAAAACTAAATAAATTACTTTTTATAAATCACAAACACTGTTCTAGCTTACCCATTGGCAATCCGTGATCAAGACTTCTTAATTTATTTGGGTAAACTCAAGAGACTTTTACTCCTTCTGCAGATTAAAGCAGAAAGACCCACAATTTTCTAAAAATTCATGACATTTCACTAAAGCTATGGCCATTTTTACTAAATGAATAATTTT
Organism: Mugilogobius chulae; assembly: GCA_038363315.1. NCBI lineage: Eukaryota > Metazoa > Chordata > Actinopteri > Gobiiformes > Gobiidae > Mugilogobius > Mugilogobius chulae. The sequence goes on from CM076403.1 coordinate 11,863,982, forward strand.
CATTGTGTCCACAGTCGAATATAGACTATATTATAATAAATTATTGCCAGTATTCATTCCATAGACCATTATTTTACATTTATACCTTACATCTTCAGCCGTTTCTGGCAGTTAAAATATTGAAAATATGCATTGTGTCTGAATGTGCACCCTGACTACTATATAGTGCACTATTCAGGGGCCATTTTGGTGGTGTCCGAATGTCCAGCAGGTCAAAAACCAGTGCACTCAAAATTTTCCAAAATGCATGAAAAGTAGTGAATATCAATGGTCAATACAATGGTCATTAGAGACCAAAATGCATTGCAAAAATGAGAGAACCAAAGTGGACAGCGTCAAGTCTTTAACTGGAAACAACAAGACTGAATGAAAGATGATAAAAAGCTGCTTAAACTCACTGTTGAGCCGGGAGAATAAACAAAACACTCGTAACTGAAAGCTGCTAGCCATAAAGATGCTAACAATGATTTTAGTTTGTGATGTAAAAGTTGAATTATCCAGTTCTGCAGTTCTGTTCATTTCCTGTTTAATGCTGTTAAAGCATGTGTGATTAGTAGTCCATAAATATGTGTGTCAGACGGACTTGATTTTTATCGGACTTATGACAACCGTTTTTTTTTAAGCGGAAATAGTCCTGAACGGGGCAGGACTATATATTGATTGAGTGGTTAGACAACGAGTGTCGACATTTGGAGTAACAACTCGCAGATTAAGGTGGTTAGCATGACTCAGATTCGGAAATTACTCATATGGGGAATGACAGACTGAAATCCATGTGGTTGTGTTTCCAATGGATACAGGGTACAAGAAACACAACCAGGCCAAGTAGCACCAAGTAGAGTGAACCGAGTAGGGCCAAGTCGGGATAATGGAAATGATCCTTAATGTAGAGTACAAGAATTATGATAGAATCCAATTGTGACCTGTCGAAACAGCAGATTATTATTTTCTGCCCTTACTCTTCTGACTGAGGAAACAAGTTAACGACTCTGCCACAGTCACTCAGGAGTCTAACCTTCAACCTCACTCAAACGCAGAATTCATCAGCAGTGACGCACTTTCAATTATCTCTATTCACAAACTGAAATGTCAAGCTGTAAAATATTCAGTCACCATGGTAACTGATGTATTTCCTAATGTCTGCTGACGTGTGTGTGTCAGACCTCTCTCGTCTGTTTCAAATTCAACTCATGCTTCATTTAAAAGGCTCTGTAATGACACTGAAAGAGTTAAATACTATAAGCGCCGTGCGTGGAAGGTCAGTCGGCTTATTCATATTCAACATGGCTCAACTTAAGAGCATGAGGCTTTCACTCTGACAGTCTAAAATGAATACATGCTCAGAAAATCAGACAGTGAAGAGTGAGTTGTGGCGAAAGTCTCTGAAAACATGTTAAAGACCTTGGAAATCAGAAGAATATTTTATTAAACAACTCCTGTGTGTATATAAAGAGTAATTGTGTTTAAATGCTAAAGCTAACAAGAAATACAAGTACAGAGCTTTGTTAATTTGATTATAAACAAGCAAGCTGCTGTTCCATGTACAGAGCCTGGACCATTGGGGTTATAAACTAACAAAGGTCGCTACATCCGTTGGCGTCGTTGCCATAGTGACACAGTTGTTCACTTCAAAAAGACAGAATTTGGGTTTGTTCTGAAGCAATCTTCTTTAAAAAAAAACTTTCCCTTTTGACATCTGTTGTAGAGGCAGCAACGGCTGTAACAGCAGGAAAAGTGCAGCTTAAGAAAAAGTTGTAAAAGTGTGCGCGAACAACGCAAACAGGAGCTCCGCGCACTTACTAGGGGTTGCACGACTAGTGAATTTTAGTAGTCGACCAGTTGAGAGCGTTAGTCGCGTCGACTTCGACTAGTCGATGACATCATAGACGATGATTTTGCCTGGGCAATTGTTAGAAACAGCTTATTTATTCTGACCATATTATCAGAAAACATTGGACGTACTTAATGCCCTGTAATAAAGCTGAACGTCGGCTCTTTGATTTTACATAAAAGAAGAAAAAAAAGCTAAATAAGCCAATATGTGCCAGTGCGAGGGGCGGAGGCTCTATACAACGCGCTCGGCAAGACAAAGCGTTTTGGGACGGACAGTTCGTGCGTTATTGGAGTGGAGCCGGGGATCGCCCTCGGTAGTGGGGGCACAGAGTGTCCGTGCGCTATGCAAGGCAGGGGTAGTCTACAGCGCGCTCCAGTGTGCCAAAGCGAAGAGACAAAGCATCCCGGGGCGGAAAAACACAGCGGGGAGAGACAATACGGGCCTGGGAAAAAAATGAGACGCGTTGATGACATTTATAGTATGTTAGAAATACAGGTTTAAAAGAGCTTTTTCTTAGGCCAATCTCTGATTTAATTATTCTTCGACTAGTCGACTACCTCTCAAAGTAGTCGCGGGGGACCTTTATAGTCGACTAGTTGACTAGTCGATGCATGCCCTAGCACTTACCGAGACGAGCACTGCAAATCTCACTTTTTTTTTAAGAGGATTGGTTCAGGACTAAATATATAAGTGCTTTCCAAATACAAAACAAAACAAGAGCATAAAAGCAATACATCCAAAAAACAATTTATGTCACAACATTACAGTGTTAAAGCCAGTCTGAAATGTGTTTTAAGTCTGGATTAAAAAGGTCCACATCTGTGATTATGAGTTTGTCTGGAGGCAGTTTGTTCCAGAGTCTGGGACCAGCCAAGAGAAAGCTCCATCAGCCCAGTGTTTGAGTCTGGCTCTGGGAACTTTAGTTGACCTTAAGGCCAACCCACACCAAAGCGTGGCGCGCCAGACACAAGCGTCAACACCAAATTTGTGGCTTTACTAGCAAAACTAACTTATTTAAGATTGTGTTTTTTTTTTTTTTTATTAAAAAGGCCACACAAATTTACACACATTTTCAATCATTGCTTTCCAATTGGGGTCAAAAAACATATTTTTTTCAATTCATGCATGTTTGGGAACCTATAAAGACCAGTTACGATTCAATAATCGATTAGTTGTGATTAACTGATTAACTTGTTGCGGGCTCTAGCGATCGTCTTTGATTTCCAAACTGAGAGGAGCTCAGTTATAAAAGCTACTGTACATTAGGCTTACAATCTCCTTGTCTGTTAGTGTTGCCAGTCACACAAGATACAACCATTTTTACAAAAAAAAAACTTACAAACAGGCAGGTTTTGGGCAAAGATTCTATACCTGTAAGACACGCAGACTGTGCTTTTGTCCATCATCTTCCCTCCTGCAAAGGGTCAAGAGGGATGTTTTCAAGTTCACTCCACTGAAACACATAAAAGTCTGATTTATCCCCTACAGTTTGTCACTACTTGAGCAGAAATGTAAAAATAATCGTAATAAAAGTGTTTTAATGAATCGTCCTGCGTCTGAACTTCCCGCTGTGCCAGATCCAACTTATGTATTATTAATTCTCATTTGCATGGCAGAAAACCCATGGTATTTTCTCAGATGTATCACATACGCACAGACATACGCCCAGACTCCATGAATTAGAGATTTCCTTACACATCCTCTCATGTTTTTCTCTCACTATTTTGCTCCTTGGAGATGGTTTCCATATGCACGTTCATAAAGAGCAAACGCTGGGCTTTCCTCACTATAATCTACATATTATTAACATTTCATTTTACACTGATTTGAACCTGTAGCTACTGTATTTGTTAAAGCGATCAATAACCTTCTCCTGTTGGACAAAATTCATTAATCTTATTAAAAGAAGAGACGAAGAGAGATCTGTTACATTTTTACACAACTCTTGTGTTACATCTGTTTTAATATGTTTTTCAATTATTAATGACTTGTACAGTAAAAACCTTAAATTTAACACTAAGGTGAGTAACCTCGATGTTTCTCTGCTCCGAGCTGTTTGCTAATGTTTATTAGCTGTTAAATATTGTGTTTTCACAAACATTAACTTAACTATTTCCCTGCCAGTGACGTCTTTCCATCATATACCTTTTATTTTCTGCGACGATGTCGTTGCCTGACCAGCCAGTCCCCACACTCTTGACAAACACTTTACAAAGACGTGAGGGTCTGGGATCAGAACGGAGGGTTTCAATTTCGAGGGCGGGCTTTCACAGATCACGTAAACATGTAGCGAGAAGATTTTTTCAGTATGAAGCCTCACGGTTTGCAGCAGGTTTTAAGGAATTGATACGTTCATTGTTCAAAACCGAAGCACGAGCCGAATCAGCTACGTTCGCCTTCTTAAATGTTTTGAAATGGGGCTTGAAACCAACATTTTTAGTGTCACGTGTCAGAATGGCCGTGCTTGATTGGATCATTCTAACATTGGACGGAGAAGTTATTGGCAGAGGCTCCGGTTTCAGACCCTTCTGTATCAAACAGAATGTAGGAGGGAAGGACTGGTCAGGCAAGCGATGTGGCTCTCTGACGCACGTATTGACTTTGTCTACAGTCAAAAACATGATGCAGTTTCACAGATTCTCCAGCAGAGGGGGGATTGAGTGAGCACTAGGACCCAGAGGTAACAATTGTGGAGCTGTGAATATTGTCAAAAAAAAAAAAAAAAAAAGTCCTCCTTTAGTTTAGCCATTCCAAAACTTTTCAGAACCATGGCCTCTTGGCCCGAAGATCGCCCAAGGCCTCCAGATAATATTCCACACTCTATTCAAAAGCAATGCCTCATGATAATGCCCATGGTGTGGATTTAAAGTAAATGAATCAAATTAAAGGGACTGTACCTGATTTTTGCATCCTAAAAATGTAAACAAACAGAAATAATTAATTTTAACCTTTTTCCTTCAGCTACATGATTTCCTCACGTAGCTAATGCATTCTGAGCTTCAGAATTGTTCATCATGATGAGTTTTAATGTTTTTTCACAGCTTTTAGCAGCGAGGTGAGTCACTATGCTAACAACAGTTAGCCACAATGCTAAAAACAGAAAAAGCTGCATACAAACGGGATTTTATTAGACATAGACAGGACTTTGGGGACTAATTTCCACCTGATTAGATACATTAACAAGGCATCAGTGCTAGGGGGAAATTGCTTTTAAGTTATCTTGTTGCAAAAAAATTGAGTACATTCCCTTTAAGGATATAAAGTTAGTTTCAAACTCAACTGGCTTGTGCACGGAACTTCAGTTGGCCTGTTTTTTTTTTTTAAATAGCTAACTTCAGTACATACAAGTATTTCCTGTTAGCGTTAGCATTTAGACACAAACTCTTTTTGCAACGTGTTCTCATGGATTGCGTAAATAGCACGCCATGACAAATTGCGTGTCACGACGACGCCCTCTGCCTGTTTTGGCGTGCAATTACTCGCTCGTTTTTTCCAGCGTAGTCTGGACACTCCTGTGGTGACGACACACGAGGTTTTTCAAGGGGTTAACGGCGAAATTTAAGTCTGAAGTTACAACAATGGGTACATTTAGCTCTTTGGCTTGGAGTTGGTTAAGGTTAGGATTAGGATTGTGTTAGTTATGAATAATAACACCTCTTAACATTCACCATTGAAATGAACTGGGACAGAAACGCATCAAATACACACGCACAAAATAGAAGTTGCGTTCATATGACACGCTGTTTACAATAGCGTGGTATTCACATGCTTATCCATGAGAACAGGCTTTTTAAACACACAAGTGTCCTATGGTGAATTATTCTTCTGATTTGTAAAGTCTTTAACATGTTTTCTGTAACATTCACTACAACTCACTGTCACTGTCTGATTTTCTGAGTATTTATCGTTTTAAGCTGGTGTAATAAAATCATAGAAATGAACTGAACAGGAAAGGCTTGTACAGAAGTGCACAGAGCCAATTTTCTGCTTGTTGTGTGGAGAACCTTTGGAGATCCTTCTGCAGAGCCACAAACCCCACTTTGAGAACCACTGCTTTAAAAAACTCAACACATTTATTCCCTTGAATCATTCTGAAGGAGAGACAGGGGAGAGAGGAGAGAAGAAAAAGAAAGAGAGAGAGGGAGAAAGAGTGTGAGAAAGAGAGAAGTAGGAAGAGAGAGAGAAGAGAGAAAAGGAGAGAGAGAAGTATGAGAGAGGAGAAGAGAAGAAAAAGAAGAAGAGAGAGGATGAGAAAGAAAGTGAGAAAGAGAGAGAAGTAGGAAGAGAGAGAGGGGGAGTGAGAGATAGAGAGAGCAGGAGGGAGAGGGGAGAGGAAAAAAGAAAGAGAAGAGAAGGGGAGAAAAAGGAGGGAAAGGCAGGAGGGAGAGAAAAGGAGAGAGAGGGAGGGAGGGAGCAAAGAGTGGGAGAGAGAAGAGAGAGACAGAAAATGAGAGCGAGAGAGAAGAGAAAAAGAAGAGAGAGATAGGGAGAAAGAGTGTGAGAGAGTAAGAGAGCGAAGGAGAGAAGAAGAGAGAGAGAGGAAGAGAGAAAGAGAGAGAAGAGGAAAGAGAAGTAGGGAGATAGAAGGAAAGAGAGGAGAAGAAGAGAAGAGAAGAGAGAGAAGAAGAAGCGAGAGAGAGAGACACTTGCGCGCTTCTCGTCTCCCATTGGCCGTCCCTCTGAGGTGGGCGGGGCTTGCCTCGGTGCAGCATCATTCCCCGGATCAGCCCCGGACACGGCGCACATCACAGCCGCCGCTCTCCGCCCGCTCCACGGCCGCTGTCTCTGTGCGTCTCCCCCGGGTTTGACCTCCCCTCCGCCGGCCTCACGCCTCCGCCGGCCCCCGCTGGATTTTCCATCCTTTTAACTCGTGGCTTCTTTACCGGACTATCCTCCACTCGTGATTCCTCCGCGCTGCTGGCTGTGGATTGTGCCCGGATGTCCTCGCGAATGCCCGGTTCACTTCGGGTTTTGTGACTCGCTCCAGGTGAGAGATGATGGATGTTTTTGGGACCGTGAAGCGTGGCAGGTTTTTTGGCGGGTTTGTACGTCTGGGTGAGCACGCGACACGACGTGCTGTGGAGTGTTGTTACGTAAATTTGCGTTGTTGTTTTTGGAGGTTTTGCGATGGATTTGAAGCAGTTTTGTTCGAGCTGTGTTTGGGTTTTACTTTGTTGTTGCGGCTGGTGTTGTGAAAGATTTTTGTTTGTCATGGTTCTGCCATTTTTAAAGCGAATAAACCACATTTTGGCATATTTTTGTGTAGTTTTGATATAGTTTAGTTGTGATAGTCCTTGTGGTAAATATTTATTATAGTTTTACTGCAGTAAAGTTGCAAATTATGATGAAATTGTCAAATAAAAGTCGAAAATTAGGCTACAGGAGGTGAGCTGTCCACATATGTGACAAAATGCAGTGAAAATTTGCTCATGTCATATTTATTGGACAAAAAACAATTCTAAGCTTCATTAAAAGAGACAAACAAGATGAAAACAACAAGCAACATCGTAAATATAATCATGTTCACAATGTATTTCTGAAAAATGTGTTCTATTTGTGCATTGGCCGAGTTTGTAAAACCTAATATAGACTTAATACAAAGTCATTCTTAAATAATTTATAAGCTTTTATTTGGTGACAGTGTCCAGTCTGCACCAAAATATGTTTCTGCTTTAAAAAATGGAATCCATATTTGTGTGAAATTGTCATTTAAACTGACAGAGATTTGGCACAAACCAACCTGTCATGGATTTCACACAGGATTTGTTCCAGTTCAAAGTCTGGTTTAATCAGAGCTGGGACCAAGTCACTGTTTTTTAATAAGTCTCAAGTAAGTCTCAAGTCAAAGAGAGCTACAAGTCCAAGTCGAGTCCAAGTCCTCTGCTTTTAGTTTAAACCAAGTCCTAGTAGTCCTTAAGTCGTTTAGTCGATTAATCGGTCGATGGCATCTTAGTGGACCAAAGTTTGTATTAGTCGATACATTTTTTAGATAGACTTTAAGGTTTTATATTGAACATAAAAGTAGAGATTTAGTTGAGGATTTGGGACTGAATCATTGGAGCGATTTGATGATTCATTTTGTGTATAAATTGTTGATTTTGCATAATTCATTGGATTTTTAGTATTTTCGTTTGGGTCAGATTAATAGATAATACACACTTTTTGACTTCAGAGCTTTAGCCACGCCCCTTTTTAGTCGATTAATCGGTCGATGGGACATGCCTTTAGTCGACCAAGAATTTCTTTGGTCGACCACAGCCCTAAAAACGACGCAATTCATTTTTTGAGGAGAAGCATCGAGTCGTCTCAAGTCACTGAGGTTCAAGTACAAGTCGAGTCCCAAGTCTAGTCTATTTGATGATCAAGATCAAGTAGGGCAGGGCAAAATGGCCTAAGATTTTATCATGGTATAAAAGAGAACTACATTTGCATAACATTTCGTGACAATACCTATACTACTGTAGCTGTATATAGTGTTTATCATTGTTATGAGTTTCAGGCTATTTCTCTCACTTTCAAACGCCATGTTTTACTTCTTTCATCATTTGTGTTTTAGCCTCTGCAGAGCCTCCATTGTCTGGGCTTAGGTTACTTTTGTTCAAGGTTTTAGAGAGCTCAGATGAAAAAAAAAAAAATAGTTGTCAAGTCTGGATCTTTATACTTTGGGCTTTATTTGGAAAGTCGCTTATGGTTTTGACAGCCAAGGGAGGGATGTGAATTTTAGCTGTTTTTCAAGTTTGATCCACCAAAATATCCCACTAACAACTGAAATATGAAGCACACATTGTCTTTTAAATCTTTTGTATGATAAAATTTGGCTTTTTTTTTTAAAGCTTGTTGCTTATTAGCCTCTGAAAATCTGATTACCCTGGGGATTAGTCGCAATTTCTGTTTGCCTAAGTTGCAAAATCAGCTGTGGTGCAAATGCAGTCATATTATGATATTCCACATGAATATCACGATATATGATATGATGATATTGCCCTAAAGTCAAGTCTCAAGGGATGAAAATAGTGACTCAAGTCTAACTCAAGTCATTACTTGCAAGTAAGTAATGACTTGGCAGTGTTTCCCACAAGTTTATGGAGAGATCATGGTGGTACAAGTGGTCCATGTTTCATTATATGTTGTTTCATGCAATTTTTGTTGCATAAAGGGACTTTCTGCCTCTACTATTATAGATTAAATATAACTCCTTACCTGTGTTTATTGCAATGCTACCAGCTTCAAGTAATATTATATCACCATCAGTCAAATGTTTTAGACTGTGGGGGCAAAAATTAGACTATGGGGGGCCGCCATAATCTCCTATGAATGGGAAAACACTGCTTAGACTCCTCTGTAATAAGAATTTAGTATAGTAGATTTTCAGTGAGCTCTAGTTTATGCACTTATGAACTACAAATACATGTAAAACTTCTTCTATGTATATTGAGTTTAATTGCTTTTGTCTTGCGTCAATAGTATCAGTTATTGTTATCAAACATGTTATCAATTTACCCTTTACCGCAGTGTACTCACTTTTTTGTAATATTTATATTTGTTTGACATAATGTGCTGCCCTTCACCTTTTGTTTTTCTGTTTATGTGATGCATGTTCAAATTGATTTCCTGATACTAGATCAAGTATTTTTGGGTTTCACTCACGCGAATGAATGACGCGCAAAATCCAAATTGGGAACAGAAAATGATTCATTTCTTGAAACACAGCACAGTGAATGACAGTGAAAGCCTTAAATAGACCAGCACGAGCACGTTATCAGGAAAAAAGACTGTACATTTAGGATCTGACCCTTAAGACTTCTCATATAATCTGGAGGATTTCCTGCGTCGAGGCGATGGATATAATAAATGATCCTGAGCTGCAGACGTTCTTCTACACTGAGCCAGATGAAGCCTTCAGAAGACTGGAAGCTTACAGTTATTTTGTTTCTGGTCAAACACTTGGGATCCAGGGGAGCTCCAAATGTCTCATCTTGTTTTTAAGATGTATTGAGTAAGCTTAAAGCCAACTTTGTTTTTCTTGCAATTAGACTGGTTTGCATGATCGTAGAGCACACAGACGTTGGGCATGTTGAAGGTGACTGAAACGCAGATGATATTGCATGATACTGTCTGGGCAATATTGTGATAAAAATTGCTTCATGAGTTAATCTCTGTGACAATCTGCTTTGATGAAATTGTCATATTGTGATTTCTTTAGTCTATATTTGATGCTGTCTGTTCAAATACAGACTATTTGTTCCAACCTATTATTCTTAGTCTCAGAGTTGTCAAGTCCAAGTTTTTACAGCGACTTTGGACTTCTTTCGAAGTCTTTTGTGCAGTGCACTTTAGTTTTAAGTCATAAAAGGAATGAATATTAGCAAGTAGGCATGGACGATATTAAATTTGCACTCACGATTATTGTGACCAAATAATCGTGATTAACGGTATTATCACGATAATATACTAAACGTAAAAATACACCGATTCAAAACCCCTAAAATCTGTATTAGCGCACAATATGTATGTGTTTGAACAACTACTTATTGTATTTTAGTGTACATACAATCAGTAATGTTTCAAAGTGAACAAATGTTTACAATGTTGAGCAAAAATCTACTAACTTTGTCTCAGAGTCATTAATTAACTTTAACATCTGAACCTTTTCTTTCTTCATAACACAGCTTTCACTGGGCTCACAGCGTCAGATTTTAGATGTTCTCATGAAGCCACAGGGACGCTACTGCTGCTATAATTGTGATTATCGTCACGTATGATTATCACGATTATAAAAAAAGCCACGATTTTTTAATTGCGGCCCTTAATTATCGCAATTAGCAATAATATCGTATATCGTCCCATCCCTACATGGGACGATATTAAAATTTGCACTCACAATTATTGTGACCAAAATAATCGTGATTAACGATATTATCACGATAATTTACTACAAGTAAAAGTGCACAGATTCAAAATGTATTAGCGCATAATATGTTTTGAACAACTACTTATTGTATTTTGGTCTAAGTACAATCAATATTGATTCAAAGTGAACAAAAGCTTACAATGTTGAGCAAAAATCTACGAACTTTGTTTCAGAGGCATTAATTAACTTTAACACATGAACCTTTTCTTTGTTTAACCATAATACAGCTTTTACTGGGTTCACATCAGTCAGATTTTAGATGCTCTTATGAAGCACCTGCTGCTATAATTGCGATTATCGTCACGTACGATTATCACGATTATGAAAAAACGCCACGATTATTTTATTGCGGCCCTTAATTATCCCGATTAGCGATAATATCGTATATCGTCCCATCCTTTTCAGTTCTGATTTATTAGCATGTTTTCATGTCTAAAAGTCGTTGATAATGTAGAAAAGCACATTGTATGCAAATTTCTAACACTATTTTGCAGCAACACACAATGTTATAAATTGATTTTTTTATCAACTTTTATTGAAGAGCTGCGTTTGCTTGTTAGCTATTGATTAATTGTATTTACCTCAAAGATAATGGGAAAATAAACGGTCTACAAGAATGTGATAAAATCTAAATCGTGATCTGGTTTCAAGAAAATTGTGATGTCATTTTTTGCCATATCGCCCAGTCGTACTATAGTCTACGGTGAAACACAGCGGCTAACTATTATCTGTTCAAAATGTTTTTAAGTTCAAAGTGGTCTTTTAGCCAGACTCCTCCCTCCTAAATGTGGTCGGTGGGTTTGTATCTACTTAGGGCTGTGCAATTAATCAAACTGCAATTCCAGCTACTATTATTGCTGTAAACGACTAGAAAAACTGTGTAATCAAGTAATTGTGATTATTGACCGTAACTTATTAGCCTAATCTCTTCACTCTCTGCATTTAAGAGACACTAACACTCTGCAGTCTCTCTAAACAAATAATCATTTGAATAATCGTGATTTCAATGATGATTAAATAATGTGATTATTATTTTAATCGTAATTGAGCAGCCCTACTCTGAACTATTCTTAACTTTTGTTTATTTTGAGCTAGTGTAAACGTCAATGAGAAGAACACATGGGCCAGACAGCACAGTTTCCCTCGCGTCACCTGAAACCCAGCAACTGTATAAGTATTGATCTGTCTGATTTGTGATACTTTTGACAGTATAATCCCTGTAGTCTTGTTTTGTCTTGGTTTAATTCTTTTAAAAGTTAAATTTCTTGACATTTTGACGGTAGATTTGTAGAATAATGGAGAATGCAAAGATTGAAACTAGTCCAAAAACATTGCAGAGAAGAGTCTAAGAATGCGAGTCAGCAGTTTCTAAATAAGCCATTTTTCATTCTGCGTAAATAAGGTAAATAATTAATGACTACCGCTTGTTGTTTATTTATTTATTTTTTGTTGCACAGACTCAAAATAGTATCAGGTTAATAAATAAGGCCTGTTTCTGTTCATAAACCTCTAAAGCTGTGCTCCTCATAACAATAAAGAGACTCAATCTCCAGTTCATAATAAACACATTGATTATACAATACACAGTAAATAATCATGTCAGAATAAATATAATGGCTGCTTGATTACGAAGAAAATAATCCTGATTATTTCAATCATGCTTTAAGTTAAATTAGAGCGATGGCAGAGCATTAACGCTCTTAAAAGCAGAAAATGAAACTCGTAGCTAATCACAGCAATAGATCGTTGTAAATGTTTTTACAGAAGGATTATTGATTGACGTGACTTTCGCTCTTTGCTCATGTCGCCTGCAGTTGCCGTCTGTAGTTAGTTAGGAAAACTTCTTTGATAAAAACAACAAAACGGGACGAGAGCAGCTGTTTGGATCAGGTCTGAACCGGTCACAGTCAGACTCAGGACTGTCCTGTGTGATCAGAGCAGAGAAAACACTGCTGCACACACTTAAGTCAGGGCAGTGTGTAAACTGTTCTATGTCACATTCAGACAAAAGCCACAGATGTAAACGTCACTTTGAAGATTTTATTCTGTTCTATTCGCTTGTTTTATTTCACTGAACATTTGGACCTTTTCTCCGTGGACATGAGGCGGATTTGCACAAAACAAGGACCAAAATGAAGCTCCAGTTTCACAGAATATCACTGTTCAAAATGCTTCTCAAAGAAATGAGTTGTCTGAAGGCGAAAGAAAGAGAGAGGCTGTTCGAGTGTCCACTCGTTCCATATCACTCAATTACTATATAGTCTGTCCTGTTCAGTGACGGTCAGTGACTCATTCATCTGGTCTTTCGGACACGAAACACACTATTTCAGCTGACTGCGGTCACGTACTCTCCCCTTGAGTCGGCAAATGTTCGATAAAAATGAACTTTTGTAATAAATACTGGTCAAGTCCGTCTGACACACACATATTTAAGGACTACTGCGCATAACTCAAGTCTGGTTTAACTTGGACAAAACATTTAACCACAAACGGACTGGATAATTCCTCTTTTACAGCCAAACTAAGGTACGCAGCTAACGTTAGCATCTTCACGGCTAACGGCTTCAGTTACGAGTGTTTTGTTTATTCTCTCGGCTCAACAGTGAGTTTAAGTGGCTCCTTATCGTGTTTACTTCAGTCGTGTTGTTTTACAGTTAAAGACCTGACGCTGTCCGTGCTGTTTTTTCTATTCTCAATGAATTGTGTCTTTATTGACCGTTCTATTGTCATCGATGCTCACTACTTTTCCAGATGCATTGTGGAAAATTTTGAGTGCACTACTTTTTGACCCACTGGACATTCGGACATCACTACAAAATGGCGTGACCCCTGAATAGTGCACTATATAGTAAATAGTGTGGACATTCGGACACAGCCAGAGTGTGGAGGAGAAATGTTTGTGAATGAGCCAAAGAGTTGCACTCGAATTGGCCAAGAGCCGCATACGGCTCGTGAGCCTCGGGTTCGCCATCCCTGCATAATCAAGCTTAAAACTGAAATTCAGTTCAGTTCATTCAGTCCATAACCACAGTTAACAAACATGTGATGTTTGATTGTGTTTAATGTAACTTTGACAACCACAGCTAAACTGAAGTGTTCTGCTTAGAAAGTGAACTAAACATTGACAGCTTCTAAACACCTAGCGTCAGTTGGGTTGTTTATATTCAAAAGAGCTAACTTTTACTTATGAGTATTTTCTGTCGATGTTTGTCCTTCCTAAATTTATGTCAAAATTCACAAAAATGTGCACATGCTCAGAAGCTTCGGCACAGGCGCATAAATGTTAGTCAAACATAGAACATGCTATAAGTTTGTTATGTTATATTTACTTTATAGATGAGCTTATTCTACAATAAATATTAACTCAATTTTTGTGAAAACACCATATTTAACTGCTAATAAACTAAGAAACAGCTCAGAACAGAGAAACTTCAAGGTCACTCACATTAGTGTTGAATTGAATGTTTTTTTTTTTTATGAAAGTAACAGACTTCACCTGACTTAATCAAAAAAAATGTTATTAAGCTTTCTTAATGGACTTTATTTAACTCCTATAAAGGCAATCTAAGACTACAACAGACAAATAACATTTTGAGCCAGTGCTGGCACTTTAAATAACCACATCAGTCTAAGATGAATAAATATTTAAAAGATTGGTGACAGTGACAGTGAGCGGTGGTCAATGTCTGAAAACATCTTAAAACTTTACAAATCAGAATAATATTTCTCCAAAGTACACTTTTGTGATGTGTTTATGTCTAAACAGGACAAAAGTTGGCTATTTCATAATATCATACTGATATACAAACAAGTGAATTGAGGTTCTGTTGTGTGCACAGTTTCAGGTGTATTTGTGCGGCGTTCCTCTCAGACAGAAGCGTATCTTTTCCCCTTCACTCTCTCTCTCTCTCTGTATTCCTCACACGTCCTATAGCTTCTCCTCCAAAAATACTCTTCCTCTGACATGTGCCGTTCCCCAGTGTAAACAGCCCGAGCTCCAAACGTTACAGTCATCCGGATAATCCCACGTACGCACTTTTAACTCGACGCGTAATGTAAGGAGCACGTTCAGCTGCTGCTCTCTCTGCACATTAGGATCAGATTTTAGATTAGTGCGAGATCAGATCAAAGTCTGTTAGGCCAAAAAAAAGTCTTCAAATGTGTCTGCATTGTGAGTCACCATTTCTCTTTTATTTGATGCATCTGTTCAGACAATTTTTTTTAACCTACTTCTCTTATGTTCTATTTGCACAGCACAATATTAACCTGGGGACCTCATGTAAAATGTAATAATTAGGGTTTTCATCAGTTTCTGGTCCTGTGTGAGTCATCCACAATCGTTTGTAAAAATGGCCTGGGCCTTTCCGTTTGGTGATGGCTGAAGGTTGAACTGTCAGCTGTAAAGTTTCCCCGGATATAACCTGTAATTCACCAAACTCTGTTGTCCTCATGTAATTCTAGTCCCGTGTAAATGCGTCTGTGTTTCAGTCTGTGAACTCTTCATAAATCAATGTATGATGACTCTGTGGCCTATTTTAGCTTCATAATTGAACAAAACTATTATTATGGCTCAGCAGAAGTGATTTGTCTAAACACGCGGTGAATCAACCACCAAACGGAAAGGCCTGGGCCGAGCGGGAGTTGAACATTTGTGCTGCGAAGCCAGAGCGCTATCCGCTCTGCCACCGCGTAGACTGATTATTTATTTATCAACACAGGCGTTGCGCGCACACCTGATATGCAGAAAGAGCTGCCGCTCATTGACCAAGCTGGAGCAACAACTTGAGCTAGGGCTGTTGTCAGCTGACTACAAGAGTTTATCACTGTGTGAAAACAAAGTTCTGCTGCTAAATCAACATTTGTGAATGAAATTTGACCCTACGACTATTAACGTTACATTCTGGTGAAAAAACTAGAAAAACAAGCTTCAAGAGCCAGACGTCGGTTCAGACCTGATCCAAACAGCTGTTCTCATCCTGTTTCATTGTTTTATTCAAAGACATTTTTGCGTGGAGCATGTGCAGTAGGGTGGAAAGTGACGCTGATCGATAATCCTTCTAAATCAGTGCTTCTCAAACTTTTATTTGCCATGCCCCCTTGGAATAGAAAAAATGTCTGTCTGCGGTATTTAGTTTTAAATGCAGAATTTTAACACTAAATTATAAATTTTAAAAATGGCTAATTTGTAGTTCAATGAATAAACTCAGTTTTACATAATAATATTACCAGTGTTCATCAGTTTTAATATGTTTTAGGATCAGAATGTTATTTCATTTTGTTTTAGGCTGAACAGAAATTTATTAAACCAAGCTCATGGTTTTAGCTTTAGCTACTCCTAGAACTATAGTTACATTGGTAGCTAACATTTTCAGTCCTGAAGAAAACCTGGTCCAGTTCTGGATTAGTCCTGGTTAAAACCAGCTCAGTGCTCACTAAATACACTGTGGGAAGTGAAACAATCCCATGTTTAACATTTTCAAAGTAAACATCACAAACACGTGTGTAAAAGTTCACAAGTTACATTAAAGCATCGTCGCTGATCGAGGCTGATTCTCCGTGCGCATATTTAACTAAGTGTTATCGGTTTGAAGTCTTTAACGGGCCGTGTCTCTGTGATTCTTGGGTCTTTTTGGACGATTTAAATACTCGTACGGAGCTCAGACTCGTCTCTGTCCCGCTGTCAGTACATCAGACCTTTCTTCCTCGTGTCCACTTCAATAACTACAGCGGAAGAGATCCTCTGTGTGTGGACTGTTTATGAGAGAGGGAGAGAAAAGAGCGCCGCAGCAGCAGCAGAGCGGGACACTTTTATTCATGCATCGCGTGCACAGTTGCGTTAATGCTGACAAAATAATTAATCACAATTAAGTAGCTACGTGGTGCCTTGGTCTCCTGTTTTATCTGCATCAGTAGCCTTTCTTTTGACAGGATCCTGTACATGTTGCAGCTCTGCTCGCTGCTGCAGCCGTTCTCTGTATTTTTCCTTCTTCCACTCGTATTTGTAAGTGCTCCCTGCGCCCCCCTGAAAACGTTCGGCGCCCCCCTAAACGGGCGCGCCCCACACTTTGAGAAGCGCTTCTCTATATTGTACGCTTTCTTGTGAGACTGTGTTGGATGGTGTGGATGTGATTCTGATCGACGATCAATACAACGTGACCAGAGCCACATTTACACTGCCACAGCTCAGTCAAGGCATATCTTTCACTGTTTAGTAATAAAGTCTGTAAAAACAACCTCGATTCTCCTCGTGTGAATGTAACAAACTCAGATGCTTTGTAATGACAGTCTCAAAGTTGCCACGTCTGTTTCTTTATAGCGACTTTGGGCTTCTTTTTAAATTCTCTTATAAACGTTCAGGTTGTTTTGGTTAAAATGCATTTTCTCGACCGCACAAACTGATAAAACCATCACTTTTCTTCCGTTTCCGTTTCTCCACCATCTGCCTCCTCCTCTCTTTCTAATTTAGTTTCTCCTGCTCACTCACTTTTCTCACAAATTCATTCAACACTTCTACCATTTCCAATATATTTCTTAAAAGCATGAGCATTTTCATTCTAAAACTTTTTTTCTATTTCTCTTAACTTTGGGTTTCTCGTATAAATGTCCACATATTTTCCACCAGCTCCAGTTTTTCTTCCAAAATTTACACCAGTTTCTTCAAAACTTTTCCGTGTGAATTTCCACCGATAATTTGAAAGGCTCCACAAACATTTTCAATATTTTACCAATTTTCCACCAAGTTTTTCAAATTCTGACCAGATTCTTTTTCAATTTTCTTTAAACCTTTCTTCAACTCTCTCTCACTTCTTTCTTCTCTTCTCACCCTTTTTCTTCTCTTTCCTCTCTCTCTATTCATTCTTCCTTGCTCTCTCCTCTCTCTTCTCTCTCTCTCCTTCTCTCTCTAAATCTTTCCCTCCCTCTCCTTTTTTGTCTTTCTTTTCTCTCTTTCACTTCTTTGCCTCTCTCTTTCTGCTTTTCTTTGTCTTTTGTTATTTTTTCTGTCATTCTCTCTCGTCTCTTTCTCTCTCTCCTTTCTCTTCTTTGTTTTTCTGTTGTTTTAATTTTCTTCCTCCCCATTTCTCTCAGTCTTTTTCCTCTTTCTCCTCTCTTCATTCACTGCCCCTCTCTTTCTCTCCCATTGTTCACTCTTTCCTCTCTCAGTTCTTTCTCCCCTCTTTCTTTCTGTCTTCTCACCCTTTCTCACTCTTTATTATTTTCTCTCTTGCTTCCTTTCTTTCTCTCTCACTTTCTATTTTCTTGCTCTCTCACTGTTTTTCTCTCTTTCTTTCACACCCTTTTCTCTCTCTTCTTTTTTCCATCTCATTTTTTCTTCTCTTTTCTCTTTCATTGTCACCTTTCTTTTTTTTCTTCTTTCTTATTCCTCTCTCTGTTCACTCTTCCTTGCTCTTTTCTCCTCTCTCTTTTTTAGCTCTTTGATCTTTTTACATCTCTAACTCTTTCTCTTCCCTCTCCTTCTTTGTCTGTCTTTCTCTTTTTTTCTTTCTTTTCTCTCTTGTTTCACTCATTCTCTCTCTCTTTCTCTCTCTCTGTCTCCCTCTCCCATCTCTTTTCTCTCTGCTTCGGTCTCTTCCTTTTTTTTCTTTCTCGTCTCTCTTTCTGTTATCCCCTTCTCTCCCTCCTTTCTGTTTTTCTCTCTTTTTCTTTCTTTCTCCTTTCTGTTTCTTAATCTCTTCATTTTCTTTTTTCTTTCTTTTCTCCTTTTGCTGTCACTTCCTCTCTCTCTGTCTTTTTCCTCTTTCTCTCTCTTCATTCACTGCCCCCTCTCCTTCCTCTCTCTCTCTATTTCTCTTTTTCTCGCTCTCCACTCTGTTTCTCTCTCCTTCTCGTTTTCTCACTCATTATATTTCTGTCTTTCTCACCTTTTGTTCTCTCTCTCACTCTCCATTTCCTACTCTCTCTTTCCTTATCTCTCTTTTCTCTCTTGCTCTCTCTTCCTTTCTCTTCTCACTCTCTCCCTCTTTCTCTCTCTCTTTCTCTCTTCTCTCTCTCTCTCTCTCCTCTCTCTTCTAATTGCTTGTTAATTTTACATCCCCTAAACTTCTTACCATTTCCTTCAAACTTTCCTCAAATACCATGAACATTCCAAAGACTTTCCCACCAATCCACACGCTTTTCTTTTTCCGTATCCTTCATTAATCTTCCCCCCCGTTCCTCGTGTCTCCTGGTCTGTCCTGAGTGAGAGTGACAGCGGTTTTCTCCCACAATCCCTCACTCTCCCTCACTCACTCTGCCTGACCTGCTGTGGATTCGTGTTGTGGTGGATTTGTGTCTAATTGAAGCACATTCTTTAGTCTCGGAGGTGAACCACAGACCTCACACATGAACCACACTGGTCCTGTGCTAAAGCTTGGACACACACTACACGACTGAGACCACACACTACACGACTGAGACTACACACTACACGACTGAGACCACACCTACACGACTGGACCACACATACACGACTGAGACCACACACTACACGACTGAGATACACAAACACGACTGAACACACACACGACTGAGACACACATACACGACTGAGACCACACACTACACAACTGAGACACACACTACACGACTGAGACTACACACTACACGACTGAGACCACACACTACACGACTGAGACCACACACCCTGACCACAGTACACAACTGAGACCACACACTACACCTGAACCACACACTACACGACTGAGACCACACACTACACGACTGAGACCACACCACCACTGAGACCACACACTACACGACTGAGCCCACACAGTACACAACTGAACCACACCTACACGACTGAGACCACACACTACACGACTGAGACCACACACTACACGACTGAGACCACACACTAACAAAAAAAAACACAATACACGACTGAGACACACACTACACGACTGAGACTACACACTACACGACTGAGACCACACACAACTACAAAACGATGAGACCACACACTACACGACTGAGACACACTACACGACTGAGACCACACACTACACAACTGAGACACACATACACACTGAGACACACACTACACGACTGAGACCACACACTACACGACTGAGACCACACACTACACGACTGAGACACATACACAACTAGACAACACTACACGACTGAGACCACACACTACACGACTGAACCACACACTACACGACTGAACACACACTACACGACTGAGACCACACACTACACACTGAGACCACACACTACACGACTGAGACCACACACTACACCAGTGGTTCTCAACTTTTTCAGTCGCGACCCCCTAAATAACAACCGGAGCTATTTGCAACCCTCAAACACAAAATGTAGACTACCTGCAAAGTGACTAAGTCGTTTTTAGTCTCATGTTTGATTTTAAAAAAATAAAAATTTGAAAGACACATCTATCACTGTATTTGAAGCTATACAACCTTGTTTAAGATCTTAATGTTCAATTTTTGACATGATCTGGGGACCCTGTGAAATCATTTCGCGACCCCCATGGGGGTCCCGACCCTCAGGTTGAGAACCACCACTGGCAACTACACGAAAAAAACATAGAAAAAAAAAAAACACGACTGAGACCACCCCACACACACTACATTGTTGTCTTGAAGTTATGCAAAAACGGAATATCGTGATTATCATTTATTATAAAAAATGATAAAAATTATTGAAAATGAAAAATGATTTGCTGTTTTTGAGCAAATCAAATCAAAGTAAAAAATGTGACAACCAACCCAACTCTCCCTATACGCTTTAAAAAGTCTTAAAGGGGATAATGAGTGAATAAATGCTCAATAAAGTCATATTTAACAGTCTTAAAACAAGATTTGAGAAAAGAAAATTAGGAATGGAGATTGTTTTGGTAAAATATCATGCAAATTAGTAAAAAAAAAAAAAAAAAAAAAAAAAGCAACTGGCTGGAATTAAAACAATAAAAAACACAGTAAATCCATTTGGCAAATCTAATTCAAACATTAAGACATTTTAAGTTTTTTTTCATGAGTACTAATCCAGACTTTAATCTACAAACAAAAAATATATGTTTTGTAAAATTTAGAAAGTGAATTGAGGGCTGGATCAGGTTACATGGAACGTCAAGTTAAGTTGAATAGGCCTTGTTTACTTAATCACAATTGACCTTTCGCCGAGCCCCGCCCCCCTTAGTTACTGTTGCTACGCCCGTTAAATATGACTTCAATGACAGAAAGAAGTACACCTGTTCACGTTAGTGACTTTTTTAAAGCAATTTTTTCCGCGATATCTTCTAGATCGAGGCAAAAAGGGTTCACTATGCAGCGGAGGGATTTATTCAAAACATTAAAATACGCAACGGAGGGGACATAACTCCTATGGAGGCTAATGCTACTGGTCTCAAGCTAAATCAGAGAAACACATGATTTTAACTTCACCTCAAATGCAACAAGCACAGCCTTGTCCTGCTCTTGCACTGCCGGGTAAGTTCACTTTCATATGTAAAGGTCTATTTTTCTCTATTGCAAGAATATTGTTCATTTACGAGGCTATGTTAGCGAGCTAAACCTAGGTTACCCGTGTTGGCTAAAGCTAAAGGGCTTGCTAAACGTAGCAGCTTAGAGCGTAACTTCTGCAGTTATATCCTCGTCGTGGTATAACTTTGATCTAGTTTGTGTTCTTGCCTCTAGATCTAACAACACAGTAAGTCCATAGCTATAGTTAAACCTTAGTTTTACCTTTGAGCAGACATTTGTTCGATATATTTCGCTGGGAGAGGAGCCGCCCCGAGTCGCCCGTACTGTTTAATCCAATGTAGGCACTGCTCCAGTTGTTTTCGGCTTTAGAAATGGAAAGAACACAACCTCTCCGGTCAATATTTCGGGGTATCTGCGGTCCACTTTACATAAACCGTAGGCGCGTCCGCTTCACCATCTTGCTTGGAACTCAAGATTTGACGGACCTTATTTACATAGCAACGGTTGCTACGATGTTTGATTGGACAAGAGCCGTTTGGGGCGGGGCTCGGCGAAAGGTCAATTATCAATGAACCTAACAATATTAATATATGATGAAATATTTGTTATTTGATGTTGTCAGACCCAGACTTTTGTTTCTCCGTCTCTCACTAATGCTCTGTTAACATTGAGCTGCTCTGGTTTGTGATTATTCCTGCAGGTAATTAGATAATTATTGTTTTAATTACAAATATGAGCAACAAATAAACATCAGGAATGAACGCTGCTTCTCATTCAAAGATTATGTTATATTATTGCACTTTAGTTTGTCATTGCCACATCATTGTCTAAAACTGTTCATTCATTCTTTCTTTCTCTTTCTCTCTCTTACGTCTCTCCCTCCCCTCTCTCCTTTTTCTATTTCACTTTCTCTCTTCCTCCATCTTCCTCTCTTTTTCTCTCTCTTCTCCCTCTTTTTCTCTTTCTTTCCTTCTCTCTATCTTTATCTCTTCTCCCCCTCCTTTTCTCTGTTCTTTCTTTTTCTCTCTCTCCTTCCCTCACTTCCTTCTATTTCTCTCTTTTTCTTCTCATTCTCTTCTTCTTTCACTCTTTTCTCCATCTTTTCTCTCTCTTTCTTCTCTATTCCTTCTCTCTTTTTCCCCCTCGCTCTCTTTTCTTTGTCTTTTTCTCTCTGTGTCTCTCCCCTCCCTTTGTCTTTTCTGTCCCTCCTTCTAACTCTTTCTCTTCTCTCTCTCCCTCCCTCCCTTCTCTTTCTCTCCCTTTGTCTTTCTTTCTCTCCTACCTCCCTCCTTCTCTTTCCCTCCCTCCCCCTTCCTTTACTCTTCTCTCTCTCTGTACCTTCTCTCCCCCTCCCTCTCTTTCTGTCTCCCTCCTATTAACCCTCTTTATTCTCTCTCTGTCTCTCCTTTTCTCCTTCTTTTCTCCCTCTCTTCCTCTTTCTTCTCCCTCCCTCCCCCCACCTTTTCTGTTTTCTTTCCTTTTTCTCCCTCTTTATTCTTTCGCTTTCCTTCTCTCTGTGTCTCTCCTTTCTCCCTCTTCTCACCCTCTCTTCCTCTTTCTTCTCCCTCCCTCCCCTCTTTCTCACTGTCCCCTCCTTTTCTCTCCCTCTCTTTTCTGTTTTCCTTCCTTTTTCTTCTTCTTTAATCTCTCTCACCTCCCTTCCTCTTCCTCTCCCCTCTTTTCTGTTTTCTTTCCTTTTCTCCCTCTTTATTCTCTCCCTCCCTCCCTTCCTCTTCCTCTCCTTCTCTCTTTTCCATCTCTTAATGTGGTGTACATTAGTGATTGTGTCAAAGGGACACTTACTCTTTCAGGAGAGCTTCTTCCCAGGGCGAACCTTGGCCTGGAAATGAAATATTAATAGTTTTGTAAAGCTCTCGTCTAATGGAACTCTCCTGATGAAGCGCTAATATTAGAACTAAATCAGCTCCACATACTCTAGTGACAGACTAGAGGAGCAGGCTAAACCAGGTCCACAAACTCCAGCGACAGAGCAGAGGAACAGGGCTAAACCAGCTCCACAAACTCCAGCGACAGAGCAGAGGAGCAGGGCTAAACCAGGTCCACAAACTCCAGCGACAGAGCAGAGGAGCAGGGCTAAACCAGCTCCACAAACTCCAGCGACAGAGCAGAGGAACAGGGCTAAACCAGCTCCACAAACTCCAGCGACAGAGCAGAGGAACAGGGCTAAACCAGCTCCTCAAACTCCAGCGACAGAGCAGAGGAACAGGGCTAAACCAGCTCCACAAACTCCAGCGTCAGAGCAGAGGAACAGGGCTAAACCAGCTCCACAAACTCCAGCGACAGAGCAGAGGAGCAGGGCTAAACCAGCTCCACAAACTCCAGCGACAGAGCAGAGGAGCAGGGCTAAACCAGCTCCACAAACTCCAGCGACAGACCAGAGGAACAGGGCTAAACCAGCTCCACAAACTCCAGCGACAGACCAGAGGAACAGGGCCTTATTTCTGCTTCTGACATTCACATATCTACATGTTCAAATGTGCAGAAATGTATAAATGTATAACAGGTATGGACCTCAAAAGCATTGTTTTCTTCTTTGCAGATTTTTTTCTAGTACAGTGGTTTGGTTTGGTTTGGTTTGGTTTAGTTTATTTATTTAATGAAACAGGGACAATGTACAATATACATTAACCTTACATAGGAGAGATGCTTTGTACCAGGTTGTAGCACAAGTTCTAATTTCCACCTGTAGTAATCTTCATTTTTACCAATAATTTCAGTTGATAACCTGCCTGGTTCTGATGTTTAGTGTCTTTTGTACATGTAATAATGCACTGAACACATGATTCACCGCCAGATACAACAGCGCGAGTCGTTTTTATCACGTTGCCCGTGCCGCTGCGCTCCACAGTCGACTGCAGAGCCACTGCAGTCGACTGTGGACTCCGCTGCTTCGTTGTTTTCGCAGATTTTTTTTTAAAATTGAATTTTGCCGTTTTTTTTTTTTTTACAGTGCTTTGGTCCTGTAGACGTGGCTGTAAGCTGCTTTTCTCTCAAACTCACAGTTTGGACCGTATCACATCGCAGCATTCACAGACAACAGCACAGAAGCTCTTTTATAAAACTTGAGACAGTTTGGATCATGCAGGGAAAGCTGACCTGACGCTCGGACGTTTCTCCAGGTGAGGACTTGACTCTTTGAGCTCGTAGTTACCATGATAAGTTTGTTCACGCTGGAACGTTATTTGTGTAGATCAGAGATGTGTTTGAGGAGCGTGTTGTGACTTCGCAAGAGTCCAGATGTGTTTCCTGGCTCTCGGCTCTGGAGCCCGTGTGATCCGTGGCTCTGCGGTCGGCTGTGGAGCGCAGCGGGACGGGCAACGTGTCAAAAGCAGAGCAGGTGAACGCGCACAGCACCGTCCCTCATTTAAGTGATCACAAAAACGACTCACGCTGTTGTATCTGGCGGTGAATCATGGTTTAGCGCATTATTACCTGTACAAAAGACACTAAACATCAGAACCAGGCAGGTTAAAAACTGAAAATTACTGGTAAATAATGAAGATCACAACATCGTAACCCCCGCGATAAACCAGGGACCACTGTATTGATAATTGACACATTTTTCAAGGCAACTCAAGGCTCGACTAGTGTTCCTTGGCACACTGGTTGAAAAACACCGGTTTATCAATTATCATGAACATAGGCTCAAACTTTGGTGAGCCCTACATGGCCACAATCTGGATATCAGGCCTGAGCCGAAGATCAAGAATTGTCCCAGTGAGGGAGTTATTGGAATTGCATCTGCAGGGTGGAAAATCTTTAAAACAAAACAGTAAACGGCGACACACGTGCCCAGAACTTGTGTCAAAAATTAGAACTGGATGAGCTTTAATTCTGAGTGAAGACCATGTGGAAAAATACTGAAAGTCGACTCTGTGGGGTCAATGTGAAAAATAGTGGAGGAGGATGATAACAAAGAGAAAAAATCTTGATGAACTATTGTTAATAAAGACATCTGCTTTTTCAATTGTCTAAAGATTAAATTTGGGCAGACTGGACAAACTTCTGGGCATTTACACCTAAATTGAGTCCACCCTGGGTCCCTGTGTAGAATAGTTTAGTAGTTGAACACTTTGTGATGACTTGATTGAGATAATTCCCCCTAAACAGCCTCAGAGCTCAGGTTGACTCTGTGATTGTGTCAATGTGGAGCTTCTGTTTGGAGCTGCTTCTGCTGCTCAGGCTGAATCTGAGTCTGTGAGTCTGTGAGTGTGACCTGAAATATTCATCAGACTGATTCTGTGTGAGAGAGAGAGGAGAGAAAAAGAGGAGAGAGGGAGGAGAGAAGAAAGGAGAGAGAGAGAGAGGGAGGGAGAAAAGAGGAGAGGGGGAGAGAGAGAAACAGGGAGAGAGAGGGAGGGAAAAAGGAGGGAGAGAGAGAAGGAGGAGGAGGAGAGAGAGACAGGATAGAGGGAGGAAGTTAGGGAGAAAAGAGGAGAGAGGGAGAAGAGAGAAACAGGGAGAGAGAGGAGAGAGAGTGGGGGGGCAAGAGAGGGAGAGAGAGAAAGAGAGGGAGAGAGGAAGGAAGAAAAGAGAGGGAGAGAGAGAGAGAAACAGAGAGAGAGGGAGAGAAGAGGAGTGGGGGGGGCAAGAGAAGGAGAGAGATGAAGAGAGGGAGGGAGAAAAGAGAGGAGAGAGAGAGAGCGGGGGGCAAGAGAGAGAGAGGGAGGGAGAAAAGAATGAATGACTGAATGGTTTGTTATTGGATCAGATCTGAACCGGTCTGACAGACGTCTGTCTCCTGAAGCTTGAGACAGTGTTTTTTCACCTGAACATAACTTTTAAGGGTCATAGGATATAGGCATTCACAAATGTTGATTTAGCAGCAGAACTTTTGTTTTCGCACAGTGATAAACTCTTGTAATTAACTGACAACGGAGGACAACTCCCCAGCTCTTTCTGCAGGTCGGGTGCGCGTGCATCACCTGTGTTGAGAAACAAAAAATCACTCTTCAGGTTGGTGGGGAAGCCGGAGTGTCCGGAGGAAACTACCCAGATACAGAGAGGAACATGCAAACTCCACACAGAAAGGCCCCGGGCCCGGGAGTCGAATCCAGGACCTTCTTGCTATGAGGCCAGAGCGCTAACCGCTGCACCACCATGTCGCCCATGATCATGTGAAAGTTTAGTTTTGGTTGTTTTAAGCCACTTTGCTCTTCACCTTTTGGTTGCACATAAACACCGGATAGACGCCCGTTCACATAGAAGGTCGTGCCGCCTGCTTGGGCATGACAACGCCCCTCCTCGTAGGTCTAACATTGAAATTGTTTGTGTGGTTGCGTTATGTGTGCATGCACCATTGAAAAGAACATTTCAAAATCCCACTTTATTAGTTTTGAATGAACTTGTCTCCAGTGGTGTTGCATGTTCTTCCTCTGGTCTCGGCTCATTTCTTTCTCAAAGGTGATAGATTCTGTGCTCAGGATCAGTGACGCGGTCAGCTTGTCGTTTGTGTTCAATTCAAACGGAAAGTTGAGTCAATCTTCCATCGATTTCCATACGTCCTCGTGTTTCCTCTGCGTCGATACGGCAGGATCGTTACACGTGTTTTAAACGTGTCTCTGATCTGAGTCACTGGAGCTTTACTGAAGGTCACAAAATATCAGGAATTATATTTAACACCACCTGACTCACAAGCAAGAGATTTAATAGAAGGACAACATGGAAACTGGACTATTCTTGGATTTAAAGGGACTTGTCATAGTCAAACTACAGCTATTTTATATTAGATGTTTTCTTTGCCGAACTGTTGGAAAAGTAGAAAAATCAAATTGCATTATGAATAAAACTGAATTGGGAAAAAACAACTAAAATAAGAAAACAGTGTGAGGATGAATTCAACCCACAACAACTCTGCTGAGGACTGGGTTTGTAACTGACATGTAAAAAGAGAAAATCAGGTAAACAGTGGCAGAAAAGCAGATAAACAACAGAACTTTAGCTTCACACACACACATGAACGTATTACCTTTATGGTCTGTTTGATGAGGACATTATTTGTAGTGCTACAGTTAAGATATTCTAAATTTCTGTCGTTATTAAACATGTTACTGAATCTCTGCGCTGTTGCCGTGACAACAGAAAAAACTAGTAAGTTGCCTGTTACCACATGAAGTTAATCTAAACATTTTCAAGCTGGGACCCCCAAAAATAACCATGCCATTGACTCACAACCTTCCGTGGCAAAATAGGTGTTTGTAATGATTCCAAGATGTGAAATAATTAAAAATTGGGTTTAATTAGTTGTCTGTTGTGCTATAGAGGTTCTGCAGGTGACATGACACATTCTAAACGTTCACGCTGAGAGAGTTAAAGGAGAGAAAGGACATTTTCTCTTGTAAGAGCTCAATAAACAGCTAAAACAGGAAAAATAAACTACAGTTTGATAACAAATTCAACCCACAACAAGTCTAATGAGCACTGGGTTTGTAACTGACATGTAAAAAGAGAAAATCAAGTCAACAGTTGTAGCAAAGCAGATAAACAACAAGACTTTAGCTTCTCACATTTATCAGACATTGAAATCACACACAGTTGAACTTACTACTTTTTTCTTCTTAAAAAATATGTTTTTGGGTCTTTTGTTGCAGTTAAAATATCCTAAATCATCAACTCTTGTTAGTAGACAAGCCGTTGCTACGACAAAGAAATACATTGAAGAAATGCCTCATTCTAAATGTTGCTGAGCATTTTTGGAATAAAATGGTGTCTGTGCATAACCTCTATTGGATTGAAATTCAATACAACATGAACATAAAATCATCTTGCGATCCCCAGGTTTAAATTCGCGATCCTCACTTTGGGACCACTGATTTTAAAAGTTAACTCTTCATGTACACACTTCTTTTCAAGCAGCTCATCTTATAAGCAAATAGTCGACTAATCACAAGGATTTACCCAACACAAGCTCTACTCACTCAAATTCTTAGCTCTAATGTGAACACAACTTATCATCACAAACAAACAAATAAACTTTTTAACACATTTGTGTTGGACTTACATGTTATTTGAGTTTCATCACCGACACGCCAACAAAACATTAAGATAGTTTTTGTAAACATTGGACAGCAGGACAACAACTGCAGCAGATATGGGATTTAGAAAAACATATTCATTCAACCAGCTGTTTGCATTCAGATTAGATTAAATATGACAGATGATCACATTTTTCAAACTTGGACTAATGCTGCGTTCAGACCGGACAGCTTTTAAGCGTCTGTTTCGCGCATTGAAATGAACTTTGATGCACAATATTTGCTAAGCTGACGCCCAAACATGCGCCCTAAACACCCTACCGCGCGTTGAGACGTCGGGTTGACAAGGACACTTTTTATGCCCAGACACGCTTCTTTGCTTTTTTTGCAAAAGGCTTTGTTTGCACGTAGGCAGATCACGTTAGAGAGAATGAGATGGAAGACTTGCAGCCTAGCTTACTCGATCGCACAACTTTCTCCTCCTCCAGGCAGTTCTTGTACGCCTCATTGCTACGTCGTACAGCAGGTTAAACACAACAAAGAGCTTTTTAATAGATCCATGTGAGCCCGTTGTCAGTCCAGATCATGTCCCTTATTGTTTTTTTGCTGTGTCGCCAAATTTTCAGAGCAACAAGCGACGAAGCCTTTGAAAAAAGCCCACAAAACAAGCGACCTTTCGTTAAAAAAGTTATTAAGACTGTCCTTTTTCCTCTTGATGTGAGAGAACAGCATCTACGTTACAGGAGAGCAGTGTCTGGATGCACTGGACGCTCCAACGTTGTCCGGTCTAAACACAGCATTAGTTTAGCGTTATAGTCCTTCTGGTAAATATTTATCATAGTATTGCAAGTGCTGATTGCAAAGAAATCCCTCCACATATTTCATAAAAAGCACCAAAAAGCAGAGACAGTTTACACACACAAGCAGCATTGTGAAATACTCTAGGTCACATGTCATAAATAGGTCTTAAATTGTATGTTTTATGGTGTTAAAAAGTCTTAAATTTGGTCCATATTGCAATGAGGTAACAATCGTGAAATTGCCTCCACAATCTTGTATTTACTGGACAAAAGACAATTAAAAACCTCATCAAAGCAGACAAATGAGTGAAAACAAATCAAAAGTTTAATGAAATCTGAAATATAATCATGTTTTGCTGAAAAGTAGAGCTTCACCTGTCATTTAACACTTTTATTTGCTTTTCAGATGCTAAAACTCCATTCAAACCAGGCTGTAGTGACACATTTCCAGTTAAAAGTACAGTAAAGTCCCGTTCTTTCCTTCTGTTCCGCTGTGTTTGTGATAAAATCCGAGCTGCCGCCTGCGTCCGGTCCAAGGGCGCGCTGACATTGTGATGGTATCAGCCGGAGGGACGTGCCAAAGCCGGGCTAATCTCCCTCTTTCATTAGCATGTGTCCGCCGCAGCTGTACCAAAAAGGCACGACGCGTTCGGGGTCACCCGGCCATCTGCGGCGCATTACTCTTCCACAAAGACGGATCGCCGCGGGGTCGGAGGTCAACAGCGTCAAACTGTAGTGGTTTTATTATAAAGACAATCACCTGCTCCATCTGACCCTCTGATCTCACTGAAGTAACGCCAGGTCCTCTGTCACTGCAGTGGAAACCCAATCCCCAGACCAATACAGTATTAGAGTTATAAAACGTATGTACATTAACCTATTTTGAGTCATGGCACACTTGTTTATTGAAATTTTTTTCACCATCTACTCAAACATGTACAGTATTTTCACTTCAAACTATTTTGCAAAACACATTTATATCATTTTTATTTCTGTACTTGGAAGTTACACTAAACATGACAAAACAAAACCAATATATTTGGAAAATTCATTCTGTCTTCTTCTTAATTTATCTTAATTTTTCTTGTAATAAGCTAGGTGCTCATTGACCTGACAGTTTGGGCGTCAGAGGTAACGTCTGGTGGCCAGTTTGACAGATTTGTCAGACTGACCAAGTCTGCCAAGAGACGAAGGAGCTTTTTCTTTGGCTCACACATGACACTCACTTCTCCAGGCGGTAGGGCTGGGTACCATTAAATTTTTTTCGATACCAGTACTTTACCGGTACTTGCTTTTCGGGACCGGTTCCTTAATGGTTCTTTTTTCGGTTCTTGCTTCTTTTCAAATATTAATTATAAGCCCAAAATGATTTTTTCATCCTTTTAACAATGTTACATTTGTCAAACTACACATATAGTCTGTTCAGTTACGACTCAAAACAAAGCGCATGCAAATGAATCAGCTGTTCCTCACGTGGACTGCCACATGGAGGAGTAAAGTTTCACTTTCACTTTCTCGCCACACGCGGCACTGGAACAAAGGGGAGACACAAAAACTGCTCTTAACATTGAAACTTTTATCTCTCTCTTTACCTGGAGACAAAAGGAGAAATGAAGAAGGCTGGATTGTATAGATTATTTCTTACTCTGACTTATTTGGCTGCAGTACAGACGCGTCACAGCGGTTCACATTTGGGATTATGCTTTCAACTGCAGCGATGAGGAGGAGGCGATTACGGCAGTTTGGATTATATTATGTGTTTGGTGACATTCTTCTGCATAAATTTCAGACTTTTATTTGATCACAAAGATTTATGGAGCTCAACACACACTTTTGACAGAAGGGCTTGCACTGAAGACTGCTTTAAGTGAATACGGACTTGTTTCTTCTATTTAAAAAGGTAAGCGGACACACTGCGGTTTGTTTGTGACATTTGCAGTTGCAGAGACCACTGTCTGTTTGGGTTAAATGAGACGTACTTGTCTCGCTAGCTGTCCTAAGGTCACGCGGTTTGTTTGGGAGAACGTAAAGTGAATTGCTGTAACATAGTAGAGTGCACATTTGGCAGTTGGGTTACGTGTTTTTTTGCTTTTTGTGGAGCACAGTTCGTGTCATTGTAGGAGCGCGCGTGTTGCATGTTTGTTAATTATGTTTTCTGCTTGATGATGCGGAGATTTAAGGCCAAGGAACCACAAAATGGCACCGAAAGTGCGTCATGTTTTCGGTTCCAGTATTTCCCGAACGTTTTCGGTCGGTTCCAAGTAGGAACCGTTTTTCGGTGCCCAGCCCTACTGGACTGTGACCTCTCAATCTCTCAATGAAGTACCCTGTATTTAATAAACATTCAGATCCTTAAAGATGTTCTGAT
This sequence comes from Mugilogobius chulae, assembly GCA_038363315.1. Classification (NCBI taxonomy): domain Eukaryota; kingdom Metazoa; phylum Chordata; class Actinopteri; order Gobiiformes; family Gobiidae; genus Mugilogobius; species Mugilogobius chulae. Next base: position 11,895,332 of record CM076403.1, read on the forward strand.
ATAGATTTGTTGAGCCGATATCTAATATATCGTGCTGTGTCGTCATGGAAACTCTTCTGCTGCTGCTGAAGTGGCACAAAACTCAGCCAAGTTTCACTCTCCCTGTCTTCACTTCATCCATCAGAGACCGACCGCCATTATGTCTCTTTATCAACTATTTAAAGTCCTCTCAGTGTCACAGTCTCTCACTCTCCCCCTTTTCACCCAACTCTCCATTTACTCTTATCTTTTTGCTCTTCTTTCTTTTTCTCCTTATCTCTTCGTTTTTTCTTCTCTCTTCCTCTCTTTTCCGGTCAGATATTCAGCAGTAGCAGATCAAGTAGCTTATGAGGTTGCTCTATGGATGTTTAATTCACTTAGCCGGTTGCATATTAGAGGAGTTTTAAGACCTTTTTACGATTTTTAGATGTGATAATAAAAGAACAGGCCACAGCCATAAGGACACTTGCATCGATTATTTGTCTGACAGAGCAGAGAACAGTGCGTGCATTAGAAACAGAACCGGTTCTACTTGAGAACCGGTTCTGTTTTTAGCAATTCATCAGAACTATACAATCTCTTATTGATTCCTCTGATGATGTCGCTTTAGGGCGCTACACATTTAAATGCTGCGCCCTAGGCCAAACTTTTTTTTTTCTGTTTTGTTACAAGCACAAGTTTTTCCTTTGGCAAAGCCTTTGATCTGTACTCACACCGATTATGCATGAAAATATCGCATAACCAAACTACTGTCCGCAGTGAGAAAATCCAACTTCTTGTTCTTGTTAATAACCACCGTGGGTCGTCCTTTCTGACGAGGATCGTTCTACTTCTCTACACTGACACTATTATATAAAAAAAGTCCTTTTTGTTGCAGGCGACATTTGTGAGGAAGTTATTTCCTTTTCTTGCGTTAGTATTGGAGTTGAGAGCATTTAAATCCAGCATTGCTCACCCTGGATGTACACAGACAGATGTACACACAGAGTTCGGTGCGGGTCCGGACACATGAGGGTTTCCTGCAAAGTGCGTGTAGCTACACCAGATGCTGTTAACTGTTTCGTCCAAAGCCAAGCGGATTCACGTAAATTCCCGCGAGAACGCTCGTATAATGAGTTAAAGCCGCACCATCAGACCACTGTGGTCTACGAGAAAAATAGACTTCATGCGGATTATTTCCACAGACCCGCACGGGTCCCGTAATCGCATCTGCACTCTTGGAAGTCTGTGTACATGGCCGCATTGGTTTTAAGCACTTTTTAAGTTCTGCAGGACCCTCACCAAACTCGCAGTCTGTGTACATTCGCGGTCAGAGCACACTAGTAATGAAGAGCGTCAGACTGGCGCAGTCGGACAACAAGCAACTCCACAGATAATTATAATAACTTTGCTAAATACTGATCTGATTGCTCATTGGATAGAATGGTTATATTCTGGAAGATCTAAGCCAGGGCTATTCAACTAGATTTTCCAGAGGGCCAGATTTTACCGAGGACCATGGCTTCTGGGCCATAACACAACAAAGGCACGAGGTTGCACCAAATATTCACACAATATTTGGGCGTATTTTAACTGTCTTCATTTAAGATTTGCCAATACAACAAGAGCAAAGTGGATTGTTTTTCTAAAAATATAAAAAAAGATAACAATTTATCACTGGAATCTAATAATAAATACAACTGGAATTGACAAAAAAAAACACAAATCTTATTTTCAGACAGTAAAAATGCAATAAAATCAAGATAACTAGTGCTTTGTAAGATTAGGAAAGTGATTTGAGGGCCGGATCAGATTCTCGGAGGGCGGATTTGGCACCCGGGCCTTAAGTTGAATAGGCCTGATCTAAGCTTTTATACAAGGTACAACATGCCTAGAATATCGGTGAGAATTTGGCCGATAACAGGTTGTAAGTGCTCGTATCGGTTGAAAATCTAAAAAAAAAGCCTAATTTATTTACCGATGAAGAAGCAGTGTTTCTTCTTTAACATATTCACCATATATTTCCATAACAACTCTCTTACGAAAGTCCTTTCTCTGGCCACGCCTCCTGAACTCGTAGAGGCAAACACCGAGATTAAAATTGGGGCAAGACTAATGTAGTGTGCAGAAGGCTTTAGAGAGCTGTTTGGGAAAAGGTTTTGTGGTTTTTCAAGCAATAGGAAAAAGAAAAAAGACTAGATGCTAAACTCTCACCAGCAGCAGAAAGGTGTCACAGAGTTGCTTTTCTCCTGAACATGTATAAGCTCCATCCGGCCGCAGTGGAGCAGCAAATGTAAAACCACATTTCTACATCGATTCGGACGTTTTGTGAGTTTAAATAAGTTTGACCTTTGTGTTGGGGATGTAGAAGTGTGATGGAGGATTTAGCCGAGCATTAGCCTCGCTCAGCTTCAGCGCAGACTGGAACTGAAGATTATAGAAACACAAACGCCGGACGAAATATTGATCTGAGACAAGCAACGATTAAACACTGCACTGTTAATGATGTGACAAGAGGAGAGAGAGAGAGGGAGAGAAAGGAAAAGAGGGGAGGGTAGAAGAGGGAGGGAGAGAGAGACTGTAAAGAGTGGAAAAAGGAGAGAGAAGAAGGTAAGAGAGGGAGGGAGAGAGGGAGGGAAAAATGAGAGAGAGGGTAAGAGAAGGAGGGAATGAGAAGGAGAGAGACTGGAGAGAGAGGAGAGGGCAGGGAGAGAGAGAGACTGGAAAGTCTGAAAAAAGGAGAGTGAGAAGAAGGTAAGAGGAGGAAAAAAGAGAGAAAGAGGGAGGAAAAAGAGAGGAGAGGGTGATAGAGGGAGGGAATGAGAAGGAGAGAGACTGGAGAGAGAGGGAGAAGGAGAGAGAGAGAGACTGGAAAGTCTGAAAAAAGGAGAGTGAGAAGAAGGTAAGAGAGGGAGGAAGAGAGAGAGAAAGAGGGAGGAAAAAAAGGAGAGAGGAGAGGGTGATAGAGGAAGGGAATGAGGAAAGACTGAAGAGAGAGAGAAAAGGGCACAGGAAAAAAGGAAATAAGAGAAAAGAGAGAGGATGGAGAGAAAGAGAGAGTTAAAAAGGAAGGAGATAAAGAAGGGTAGGAGAGAAAAAGAGGGAGAGAGAGAGAAAGTAAGGGGGAGAGAGCGAAGGAGGGGGAGAGAGAGAAGACAAGGAAGAGAGAAGAAGAGAGAGAGGGAAGGGGGGAGAAGGGAAATAAAAAAGAGAGAAAGATAGGGGAAGGAAACAATGAAAGGGTAAGGAGAGAAGAGAGAGAGAGGGTGGTGAAGGAGGGGGAGAGAGAGAAAACAAGGAAGAAGAAGAGGGGGAGAAAGGGAAGGGGAAGGAGAGAGAGAGGGAGAAAGAGTAGGAGAAGGAGAGAGAGAGAAAAAGGTAGGGAGAGGAAAAGACAATGAGAGAGGAGGGAAGAAAGGAGAGACAGAGAAACCTTGATTTAAAATGTACAGTATGTAGTTTAGTCTCTTCTTTTCTTTCATTTCCTCAGGCTTTTTTTTTTTTAAGAAAGAAGTTTTGTTTGTGAGTGAACTCTGACATAAGTCGTGCAGTAACATGCTGTGCAGTCGGCTACATTAACATATTAAATATAATAAAGTTTAATGTGAGTTCTCAGTATTATTGCTGCTGTCAAGACTCATTCTCTCCCTGTGTTCAGTGTGTGGAAATATGCCTAGTTTACTAACCTGGCTCACTCTAGATCAGGGGTGCCAATTTTTCTTGTGGGCCAAAATTTGCAGATTTTTTGTTCACGGGCCAAAATGTATTGCTTGATGGTGCCAAGGGCCAAACATAATTTTTTCGTCATTTAAAAAAACATTTGGAAGAGATGAAGATTAAATACCTTTACTAAACGTTTAAGAGATCCACATGAATTTTGTCATTTGACGTTTTTTAACACAAATGATCAAACAGTTATTCCTAACAAAGAACACCCTGCGCGGGCCAAATTGAACCTCTGACGGGCGGCCCCTTTCCACTGCCTAGATGGATCTGTATTGAACCTGGTTGAGTTCTTCCACAGTATCATCTGGAACTTCACTCGCTGATCATAATGTCTTATCCAATGTCCGTGTGGGATAGAACAAGTGCCAAAAAAAAAAAAAAAAAAAAAAAAAAAATCTGCTCTTCTTTCAAACAAGAAAACTCTATATTTCTGCTTAAACAGAATCAAACGCAGCAGAAACTCGTACATCCACATGAGCTGCCATTTTTGGTTTATTTGAATCAGGTGCTACTTCTTTTGGTTGGTTGTCATTGCAAGATTCTGAACCAGTCGGGCACTGGAAGGCCAGATGGATTATCTTGAATTTGTGAATTCACAAATCTTGCAGATCAGCCATGTGGCTGGCCAGGTTATAGTTTTACATGATTGTATGTGGCCATATCTGTTTGTCAAAGCCTGATCCCGTCAGATCTCAGAAGCTAAGCAGGTTATGGCTGGTTAGTACTTAGATGGGAAACCGCTGGAACACCAGGAGCCTCAGGGACGACAGGGGTGGATTTTCATTGTGTCCTTGGGCAAGACACTTAACCTTGCCTCCACTCCCCTGCTTACACTGGGGGAGTAGAACCCTGATTGTAAAGGGCTTTGAGTGCCTGTAGTGTTGAAAAGCGTTATATGAATAGACCATTTACCATATTATTTTGAAAGAGGCTAACTTTACTGTTAGTTGAGTTGAGTTTCTTTAGCTGCTTTTGCTCAAACTGATCTCTTAATCCTGTTCATCTGCAGAGTCTCAGTACAATTTGTGCTTTAACAGTCTGACAGTTTTAAATGTGACAAAAATACTAAAATATGCACTGACAGATTAATAAAAGAATCACATTTTTACAAATCTAATCTTAAGAATGTGTTCTTTTTTTTGTCAGAATAAGATTGATGAGGTTTTTCAAATATTGCAGCCTTTGTGCATTTGTGTCCATTAAACCAATTATTATGTGTCCATAATAATTGGCTTCTATAACCTGCTTTACAATTGACGCCACTAATTCAGACAAACAAACTGGCTCCAAGTCCATACTTGCAATAGCCTAGATCAGGCATGTCCAAACTGTGGCCCGGGGCCAAATGCGGCCCTTGGACTAATTTTCTTTGGCCCTCAGACTTGCTGCAGGATTGGCCAAATGACAAAAAGTATAGATTTGAGCAAATGCAATATTTTGAATGTTTCACTTGACTAGCGTGAAATATATGGCCTCTGCTACATAGAAGTTCAACATGCGGCCCACTCTGAAAAAGTTTGGACACCCTGGCCTATATTGTTGTCTACAGTCTTGGTTGACTCCAAGTCACTGCTGCTTCGAGAGCTCACAATCCAGGGCCGGCCCTAGCCCTTTTGGTGCCCTAGGCAAGATTTATTTGGACCCACCCGCCCTCACCACCACTATATTTTTATTCAGTTTTTCTGAATTTACTACTGTACAGGCCTATGATATCTATTAGTGTTGAAGGCAAGATCATTTTTGATTTTTTTTATGAAGAAAATAAATGCAATCCTATAATCTGGAGTATTTTTGACTAGTTAAAGTATCTTTTACAATAGTAAAGTTATGCGTAAAGTTGTATTATATTATGTAGCATATATCCTCACCAAGATATAAATTGCTTGGGGCCCAAATTGTAATGTGGCCCCAGCTGTTTGTGGTCATAACTCAATAAATATGTATCCTATTGACAAGAAATAAAAACTGGCAAATAGCTTATGAGTGGTAGAACTTGATTTTCATATTAGGGGTGCAATTTGGTGCCCTCACCACTAGATTGCGCCCTAGGCAACCGCCTAGTTCCCCTATGCCCAGGACCGGCCCTGTCACAGTCTGTTAGCGTTGCTAGTTCTGGTTCGTCAGCCTCAGATCCAGGGCCTTTCACCGTCAAAGTGCAGCAAACAAATGTACTTGTTGCTAGTTCTCCACTTTACACTTTGTAAATCTGCCCGACACAAAAACACTGCCATTGTCTTGCTTTTTTCTGTCTTTCCCACTGTGTCATGTTGTCGCTGATCTTCCCGGGTTTTGGAAACGGGATGAAAACTGTTCCCTCTTACAGCCGCTCGGGATATCTCCAAACCGAGTTGAATAGTCCCCAACAGCAGTGTTTTGTGCCTCCTCGTTTCATGTGAAAATAACTTTGTTTTTGAACCACCTTTGCACACAAGTTTGTTTGTCCGCAGTTTGCACCCACAATGCTTTGCGGTGTGACGTCACAATCTGTTTTTAGAAACTGGGGAAATCGCTTTTGAAGTTTATGGCTACACTATTGTCCAAACAGGGAAATGTATCTTCTGCATTTGACCCAAAGCCCAGGAGCAGAGGGCCACCAGTGCAGCTTCCAGAGACACAGGGCTGGAGCTGGAGCATATAACCATAACGTGATGTGACTAACCCTGCAGCTCTAGTCTTAAGAAAAGCATTGTCTTTCTTGTTTAAATCACGTCACTTGGACATTTTTTGTGGTTTGTTTTGTGTCTATACTTGCATTACAGATAAAACCATATTTGCAGTCCGTGTCGGAGAAAAGCCGCCGTGTCGTTTGTCAGAAGTAAAGGTGGTGTTGTGTAAAACGTGGAGAGTGAACCTGGCTCTCCTGCGCGTCCCTGTGAGCCTGCTGCGTCTGTTGTAAATGTCACTGAGTTCCTTTGATTCTCCGACGGCAGGAAGAGGACTTTTTTGTCCTTTCTGAAGCTTTTTACCCACAAATGCAAAGACAATCCATGTGTGTGTCTTTATGAACGGTTTGGGCTAAAACATTTTTAAAACCTACAACACAATCTGTAACCTGTGCAGGACAAACAGGTCAGAATGGTGTTTAGTCAACAGAGATCATAGTATTGACTGTTTCTGGTGCTTAGTCGTGTTTTTTCATAGAGTTACTTGTGTCGTCTTGGTCTTAAAGGTGCACACAAGTGGAAGAAGTATTCTGTTTGACTGTGACTGTCTTTAGTTTGAGTGAGGCCACAGGATTTTGACCCAGTAATCTGTAAACTCGCTGCTCCTGTCAGGCGCTGCAGAATCAAATGCAGTGAATCTATTATTAAAAAAACAACCTTAATCTAGCAAATTTGTTTCTATAAGTATTCAGAAATGTAAAATAACACTGTAAGGCTGTTTGTTCTTTTAAAATATAAACAGTGTAGGGCTGCAACAAGTTAATAGATCAATCGCAGCTAATTGATTATTGAAATAATCGTCAACTGCTTAAGTAATCGAATAATCGTTAACTTGTCTTTATACATGTTTTGATATAAAAATGTGTTTGCCTACGCCAAGTGTTATACTGCAGAAGTTTAAAATAAAGGAATTATAGCTGTAGTTCTTTAGTTGTTTAGTCGACCAACATTTTATTAGTCGACTAGTTCCTTTATTTAGAATATTATAAATTTGTATTCAACAGTAACAGAATCATTGGTCTGAACTGTCTTTTATATGAACACACTTCTTCCTTTTCATTTTTTGTTTAAACTATAGTGTTTGAATGAACAAACATGTCATGAACATGTCACAAAACTAAAATGTCCAACTCGATTTTGATAACAAGAAGTAAACTTGATTCTTGATACCACAGCCCTAAAATGAATAAACGTAGACTGTCAGTTATGGTACTGCAATGATAATCTAAAATGCTCTTTTCATGTCAGATTTCTACACAATAAACTGACAGTTTCAGCACCAAAAACAAGTATTTTCTTAATGAAACATTTTGTTTTTAATCTAGTTTTGATTAGGCTCAAGATTATTCTAAGAGTCATCAGAAAATGTACAATTTTGTCCTGTTAATGTGATTTTTTTTTTTTTAGTATGGATGTATGTTCAAATGAGTATTTAGTTTTGATGCCAGTTTTTAGAGTTGTTTAGAATCTGGTTTTGATTCTTTTGACAAACCTAAGTTTACATCTCCATGACGTTACCAAGTGACGTCGATGACCAAAATAATCGTTTGTTGCAGCCCTAATCCCGTAAATATAGACACGTGATCATTTTCAAACTGATATCAAGGATACTTTTTTTTGCCGAGTGGACTCATCTGTTCGAAGTCATTAAAATCAAGACAAAACAGATAAAAGTAAAATATTACATTACATCCTTAAGTCCACAGCCGTCCATAAGTTCGCACAAAGCCACAAGGTTCTGCCCAAGAGTGAAATCCTCTAAACTCTTGTTCAGAGATCTAATCGCTGCAGGTACAAAACTGTCTCTGTTTAGTTTTCCCTCGAGGGACCACGAAGCGTCGCCCAGAGCGATGAAGCAAGAACTCCACATGTAGTGGGTGTGTGAGGTTCATAGATATGTCCCTGGCCTCACGCAGGAGCTGAGTGGAAATACAGCAGCGACATGTTGAGCTGGGGCAGACCCATCAGTCTACTCGCTCATTTCACCACCTGCTGGAGAGAGCTTCTGTCTCTCAAAGTTAAAGCTCTGTAGAAGAGTCTCAGCATGAAGTCAGAACCTGGAGTCTGGAGACAGAGCCTGGAACGACACTGGAGGTAGAGTTTATGAATGATTTTCTTGTGAGACTTAGTTAGAGCAACCATAGGTGTAAATAACCCACCCAGTCACGTGAACAACAAGCAAACTGCACACAGAAGCCTTTTTTACTTTGAAACATGAATGCAACTTACTCTGCAGCTGTGACTTAAAGAGGAATTGTTATTTTATTGCTTTAAAATATAGTAAGTAGTAAGGAAGGTAGGTCGACTAAAAACGGGGTTTGGCTAAAACTTTGAAGCTGTGTTTAATTCTGTTTATCTGACCCAAACGAAAAGGCTAAAAATCTAATGTAGTTCATGTAAAAACAACAATTTATACTCCAAATGAATAGGAAACTTGGTATTTATGTATAAAACCACAAATGATTCGATCCAAAATATTTAACTAAATTACTACTTTTTGTAAAACTTTAAAATAATTAAGCGACTATTATACCATCGTCCGATTAATCGACTAAAAAGGGGGCGTGGCTAAAGCTTTGAAGTTAAAAATTATGTTTTGTTCTGTTTATCTGACCCAAACCCAATAGAGTTCATGCAAAAACAACAGTTTATACACAAACTGAATAGAAAACATGGTATGTAGGTCTACAACGACAAATCAGACCAATGATTCCGTCTTAAATCCTCAACTAAATCACTACTTTTTGTCCCTGTTGAATATAAAACCTTATAATCTATCTAAAAACATAAGTCAACTAAAACCAATTTTGGTCGACTAAGATGCCATCGACCGAATAATCGACTAAACGACTTTAGCTCTACTAAACACACCTGGCACCTCAACCTCTGACCACCACCAAATGTTTTCTAACCTGCATGTTATTGGTTGGTAAGGAAACTGGAGTCTTCAGAGTAAACTCGCCCAGACACGGGAAGAACATGCTCCACACAAAAAGGCCCGGGCTGAGCGAGAGTCAAGCCTGTGACCTTCTTACTGTGAGACATGAGTGCTATCCACTCTGCCATCATGAACAGTTCACTCTCTGTCAGCTCTGCAGCTTGTAAAATGATAAAGACACTGGCTACATTATGATTTATAATTATGCATTATTATTACAATTATTAGTTTCAAGCAGAATAATTTAAGTCTTTATTTGCAGATGAAAAAGGTCCAGACGTCATGAACTCATCAGTTTGTGAATATAAACCAGACAACAAAACATTCAACAGAGCACATTATGACAAAAGCAGATGATTTATTTTTTCTCTCATTGAGTCAGAGATTCTCAGAGGTGTAATGTTAATACTGCAGTGGCTGGTGTTTTTATTTGAGCAGGAAATAGATGTGTTACTCTGTACTTTGCCTCGACTTTCTTTGTGCAAAATAAGGAAAGTTACCTCTAAAACAAGCCGTGGGTGGTCACTGCTGAACCGGCTTTTCTCCTTTAGTTTGCATAAAGTTATCTTTCACACTTTGCCTGAAACTTGTTGCACATTTATACTGTCTATAGAATGCCTAAAGTTGAGAATAACACATTAAACTTTGTCCAAAAACTTAACTTTTTGCCTGTAACATGTATATTTTAAGTTAACCATGACCCATTGTGACTAGACTGTGATTACCTCTGGGCTCATAATCTCCCTCTTTTGTGCCCGGCCTGGTTCTTCTTTTATGTCCCACAGGAGGAGGCCGGTCTGTGGGCAGCAGGGGGCGGTCCCGAAGAGGGAGGGGGGGGGGGGGGGGGGGTAGGGGGCGTGGCTTCTGCTCTTCAAACACAAAACAGTGGAGCCGCTCTGCAGATGAGATGATAAAGTGTGTCTGCCTCACAAACAGCTCCGTCTCAAGAGCAGCGGCCAAGTCGGATTCTTTACAGCGACTTTGGAATTCTGTTTCTGGAAAGTCGCTTGTGACTTTTTACCTTTTTTTTTTATTTTTTGCTTGCTCCTGAAGCTTTGAAGTCATAAACAAGAGGATTTTGAGCCATTTCTCCAGGTTTGATTCACTGTTTGACTCACTAATGACAGAAACATAGACTTTAATCATATTTTCCATCTTTAAAGTCTTTGCTAATGATCAAATACTATTTAAAATATACATGTTGATTAATTTAATGACTTTTTATTTAATGGCTGAGGTTGCTTGTTTAGGTTTATCTTTTTCAAAGGCTTGGTTGTTTGTAGTTCTCTGAAAATCTGGCAACTTTGGTCTCGAGCTGCTGTTTTTTTTGTTTGTTTGTTTTTGCTTCTGACAAATACAAATCTTAGTTTGTTGCTTCTGCTGTGTTTTAGTAAAATAATCTGCAAATGGAACTGATTTTTTTTCTAAAATGCGAAAAAACATTGCAGCTTTAGTTAGGCCTTTTCCCACTGTAGGAACTTTTTTCTGGTCCTAGAGCTTTTTTAGTTCCTGTCCCCATTTTGGGAGCGTTCACACAGAGGAGGAACTATGGACTGGGGCCACACTTTAAGGACTTTTTTAGCTCCTGCTCTGGGGCAGGTACTTTCCAGTCAGACCAGGAACCTTTTAGTGACACCAGCACATTTACAACACTAACTTTGTTTGGAAACATGTTTTTACACATTCTGATATTCAGATAAATTTTCCTTATCCTTTAGAAAATGTATTTAAAGGCAGTAACTCTTAAATTGTACTTATTTAATTTGTAAATAGTAGCCTATAAGACTATTATTAGGAACTACAGGGAATAATTTTGATTTATTGTTAATCCCAGTGATGTTTTTAAGTTTTGCACATTATAGTTTTATGTGGAATCAAAAAAAACACAACTTTTGTTTTCCTAACACCACTTAAATGACTTATTTAAATGTTCCAGACTTTACAGAGGCTAATCTTAAAGATATTTAGACCCACTTTTACAAACTGCTGCTGTGTGAACACAAACATGGGGACAGGGTAGTTCCTCTGACTAAACAGGGACTGAAGAAATGAGGGGAGTAGTTCTTGGTACTTTCATGTGGGAAAACGCCTTTTGTGTGTCACTGGAATCAAGAAAGTTATACAAGTTTGTAATGAATTCAGGAAATTGTAACTTGCTTAATGTTATTTTTGGTCAAATATAATAAAAACATCACATCGACTAATCGGAATAATTGAAGGAATAATTGATTATCAAAGTAATTGTTAGTTGTATTGACACACATATGAAATAGTTTCTCAGTAGAAAGCTGCAGGTCTTTGCTTTTTAGTAGTTGTGGATGTGTGGTGGTTGTTGGTTAGTTATCCATTAGTCACAGCTCCTGTTGCTTCACTGAACAAGTCGACTGTTGTATTAACCCTTGGCATTTCCTTTCTGCTTCTTTGATGAAATTGTCATATTGTCATTTCCCATTTCTCTGTTTGTTCAAATACACAGACTCTTTGGTCAGTTTTTGTCCTGCTCTCAGTGAAAACTGGATTTAACCAGTCACATTCAAGTAGGAACTTTCTGAAAAAGCACAGTTTTATTCACCCCAAAGACAGACAGTCTGGAAGAAAATAAAATCAGAATTGTAGGCTTGTAGGCATTTTCTCACATGAAAGTACCAAGAACTAAGTCCTCACATTCCTTTAGCAGAATAGTTCTTCTGTTTAGTCAGAAGAACTATCCTGTCTCCACGTTTGTGTTCACACAGCAACAGTTTGTGAAAGTGGGGCCTAAACATCTTTAAGATTAGCGTCTGTAAAGTCTGGAACATTTAAATAAGTCATTAAGTGGCTAGTTAGGAAAAAAAACAAAAGTTGTTTTTTCCCTTCTACATAAATCTATGATTTATACAAACTAAAAGTTACTATTTACAAATTAAAATATTTATTTTGGGAGATACTTTTTCTTGAGGATAGTGTCAGACTATATAAAACATGTTTCCAAACAAAGTCAGTGTAAATACATTTGTGTCAGGTTCCTGGTCTGACTGAAAGTACCTGCCCCAGAGCAGGAGCTATAAAAGTTTCAAAAGTGTAGCACCAGTCCAGTTCCTGCTCTGTGTGAACTTGCCTAAAATGGGAATTGTAACTAAAAAAAGTATTAGGAACTGAAAACTGTTCATACATCACAAAAGGCTTTGTTTCAAAAGGCCTTTTACACCAGATGTTTCCAACTGTGGTCCGGTTTCATCCAAAGCCACGCAGATTCCCGTTACTGCATTCCTTCATGCAGATTCGTTCCACAGACTCGCGTCGCTCCTGCACTCGCATCTGCACTCCTCGGAGGTCAGTGTACATGGCCTAAACAGCCACAAACTCATTTCAAACACAGCCAACTCATAGAAAACTTTACTCTAAAGATGCCAAAAATGACTCAGAACAAAAGTTTTAGATTTACTTTAAGCACTTTGTAAGTTCTACGGGACTCGTGCCGAACTTGCATTGAACTCTCATTCAGTGTACTCCAGGAGTGTAGAAGTGGTGCAATGGGATTTTGTGCAATATGATGTAGTGTAATGTTCATAGATCTGTGCAGTATGACTTGAGTTTAATGTGACTTGTGTTTTTGTGCCGGAGTGGACGCAGCTGTGTTTGTGCAGATGAACTGTTTCTCCTTGTTGTGTGACACTTCTTCGTTTACCGTCGAATGTTTCTGCTGCTTTCTTGTTTGTTTGTTTTTACAGTTTATCCTTGTAACATCCGCCTGCCAGCAGCTCTGCAGATGGAGATTACCTCGGGCTACACGCTGTTAGGATAATTAGACCTTATACTGAACACATTTCATCTCAGTTTAGTCTTTTTGAAGGACTGATTCTTCTCTTTCCGATACAACTGTGCAAACGATTGTGCGAGCTACGTAAAGTTAAAGTCCCCCATCTTTAAAAGCAGAGTACGCACCGCAGATTGAGACGCGCTGTCACGTATAATCAGTGTTCAGACTAACCACCCGAGGACAGACGAGAATCCAGAGCGAACGTGACGCTGATGACTCTGTTTTTGTGGCAAAGTAAAAGTGCTGATCTGCAAAAGAAAAAAGAAAAGAAAAGCTATGAATATTAAAGTGGGTTTATAGAGAAAAGTGTCATCGGAACAAATGACACGTTCAACACAAAAGAGAGAGAGAGAAGAGAGGAGAGGAGAGAGATGAGAGAAAGAAAGAGGAGAGAGAGAGAAAAAAAAAAAAAAAAAAAAAAAAAGAGAAGAGGAAGAGAGAGAGAGAAGAGAAAGAAAGAGAGGGAGAAACGAGAGAGAGAGAGACAAAATAGAGAGCGAGGTGAGAGAGAAACAATACAGAAAGAGCGAGAAAGAGAGAGAGTGAGAGAAAGAAAAGACATAGGGAGAGAGAGACACTCAAGAAAGAGAGAGAGAGAAAGGGAGGAAAGAGAGAGAGAGAAACAAAAAGAGACAGAGAGAGAAAGAGAGAAACGAGAGAGAGGAGAAAGAAAGACATAGGGAGAGCGAGACACTCAAGAAAGAGAGAGAGAAACAAAAGAAAGAAACAAGAGAGAAAGGAGTGAAAGAGAGAGAGAAACAAAAGAAAGAGACAAGAGAGAAGGAGTGAAAGAGAGAGAGAAACAAAAAAGACAAGAGAGAAAGGGAGTGAAAGAGAGAGAGAGAAACAAAAGAAAGAGACAGAGAGAGAAAGGGAGTGAAAGAGAGAGAAAACAAGAGAAAGAGAGAAAAAGAGAGACAAGAGGAAGAAAGAGAGAAAGAGAAACGATAGAGATAAGAGAGAGACAAGAGAGAGAGAAAGAAAGAGAGGGAGAAATGAAGAGAGAGAGACAAAATAGAGAGCGAGGAGTAAGAGAGAAACAGATACAGAAAGAGCGAGACAAAGAGAGAGTGAGAAAGAAAAAAGACATAGGGAGAGAGAGACACACAAGAAAGAGAGAGAAAGGGAGTGAAAGAGAGAGAGAAACAAAAAGAGACAGAGAGAGAAAGGGAGTGAAAGAGAGAGAGAAACAAAAGAAAGAGACAGAGAGAGAAAGGGAGTGAAAGAGAGAGAGAAACAAAAGAAAGAGAGAGGAAAGAGAGAAACAAGAGAGAGCAAGAGGAAGAAAGAGAGAAAAGAGAAACGATAGAGATAAGAGAGACAAGAGAGAGAGAAAGAAAGAGAGGGAGAAATGGAGAGAGACAAAATAGAGAGCGAGGAGTAAGAGAGAAACAGATACAGAAAGAGCGAGACAAAGAGAGAGAGAGTGAGAGAAAGAAAAAGACATAGGGAGAGAGAGACACACAAGAAAGAGAGAGAGAGAAAGGGAGTGAAAGAGAGAGAGAGAAACAAAAAGAGACAGAGAGAAAGAGAGAAACAAGAGAGAGAGTGAGAGAAAGAAAAGACATAGGGAGAGAGAGACACACAAGAAAGAGAGAGAGAGAGAGAGAAACAAAAGAAAGAGACAGAAAGAGAAAGGGAGTGAAAGAGAGAGAGAAACAAAAGAAAGACAAAGAGAGAAAGGGAGTGAAAGAGAGAGAGAGGAAAAAAGAAAGAGACAAAGAGAGAAAGGGAGTGAAAGAGAGAGAGAGAATCAAAGAAAGAGACAGAGAGAGAAAGGGAGTGAAAGAGAGAGAGCGAGAGAGAGAAGAAAGAAAGAAAGAAAGAGAGAAACGTTAGAGATAAGACAGAGAATGAGAGAGAGAGAGACTCAGAGAAAAACAAGAGAGAAAACGAGAAGAGAGAGAGAGAGACAAAATAGAGAGTGAGAAGTAAAAGAGAAACATACAGAAAGAGCGAGACAAAGAGAGAGAGATAGATAGAGAGTGAGAGAAAGAAAAAGACATAGGGAGAGAGAGACACAGAGAAAGAGGAGAGAGAGAAAAAAAGGAAAGACAGAGAGAGAAAGGGAGTGAAAGAGAGAGAGAAACAAAAGAGACAGAGAAAGAGAGTGAAAGAGAGAGAGAGAGACAAAAGAAAGAGACAGAGAGAGAAAGGGAGTGAAAAGAGAGAGAAACAAAAGAAGAGAGAAAGGGAGTGAAAGAGAGAGAGAGAGACAAAAAAAGAGACAGAGAGAGAAAGGGAGTGAAAGAGAGAGAGAGAGAAACAAAAGAAAGAGAAGAGAGAGAAAGAGAGAAACGAGAGAGCGAGAGAAAGAGAGAGAAAGAGAAACGATAGAGATAGAGAGAGAGAGAGAGACTCAGAGAAAAAACAAGAGAGAAAGAGAGACAAGAAAGAGGAGAAAACAAGAGAGAGAGAGGAGAGCGAGAAAGAGAAAAATAGAGAGAGAAAGACACCTTGCCTACTCACTCCACTTTGCTTAGGCTATTTTTCCTAGGCTATTTTTAGGCTCCTTCAATGGTGTGAGAAGCACCTTTACTAAAACTATAGAACCTGGCCAACCGTGTTTGTTTAAACTTTTTCATTTCACGTCCACAATGTGTCAATGTAACAACTCTTTCCTCTAATGAGCCTGTGACCTTTATAATCCTGCTTTAATCCACTGGTGGTGGTGTTGTTGTTGTTGTTGTTGTTGTTGTTTTACTTTTATAAAAGAAAACCGTCTGCGCTGGATCACATGACACACACACTGTTCTCCGCTCACTGCTGCTCCTTCAAGTTTGAGTCGTCTCTGTTCTTCTGACACATGCTGTCACTGTCAGACAAATAATCCTGTAAATGTTCTTACGTCTGTGGCCTTTTCTGTTTTTGACGCATCTAAAAATCACAAAAAATGTTATACTTCTCTTATGTGCAGCTGGCTTTACCTTGTAGAAGTTTTCTATCTGACACTTACACTTTCTCTCCTCTGATCTCTGTGTGTCTTTGCTGTCTCTGTCTTTCCTGTGACATGATGTGACTTTGAGACAAATAATCGTAGTAAATGTCTTTATATCTTTGACACATCTATAAATCCTATCCGACTTTAAACTCGTCCAGCGCAGCCCGCTTTTCTCCGAGTGTGTGTCTGAACATACGAGTGTGGCTCCGGGAACAGAACAGTCATTTATAAAGTGTTTCTTCTCTTTGGCATCAGCATCTTCTTCTTCTGCAGAGAAAAGCCAACATCAGCACTTATTGTAACGCTGGGATTTATGTCCTGTCTTCTGCTCATTTATTTATATTCTCTGCTTTCTGCGTGTGGCCCAGGAGGAGACGCTTTTGGACATGTTCTCACTCACTTTCTGTTTCGTAATGATCATTAAAAACGCTCTTGTTTAGGAAATTGTAGTTTTATTTAATCAACTAGCAATCGCATGGGCTGGATTTGAAGTACCATAACGTCTGTAACTACTAAGCGGACTAGCTTTCCAAAGCTACAAGGACCCAGAGTTTGATGAATTTACAAATCTAATTATTGTGAAACTGCAAAAATAAAGCACATACAGACAATGCAGGGTGACCTGATTGAATGATCAAAAAGGAGGACGCATAGAACAGATATGGATAGAACATTTACTACGTTTTTAACTCCGTAAAATAAAACTTATTGAACTGTTGTGTTTAAATGTATTAATTTATTAAATAATGTTAAACTTCTTAACACCTTTAACATCTGTAATGTTAATGGTTAAAGGTGTAACTCTGTAACTTTTGGGAGTGAAAAGTCAATGACACAGTTCAGTAGAAATAGAAAGCTAAACCATGCTATCCTGTGAATGAGGATAAATATTTTTAAAGCCTCAAAGATTTAGCTAAAGGAACAGCTTTTTTATAAAAACAAACAAATAATGGTCCATTCTGTGTTCATACAAGCTGATTAAAAGTGAAAACACAGATACAGCTTAATAATAAAACAAGTATTCAAGTCTATTCTTAATCAAAAGTTGCACAATACTTTTAAATCATTGTATAATAGAACTGGATTACTAAATGTAACATTACAGAGGCATCTATCTATTAATCTCTTAATCCTCATAAAACTCTTCTGTGCCAGAGTTCATTGACAAAGTTGTTTTGATTCTGTTGATAGAACATCAGTGCAGTTAATGTTACTTTACACACCAGACATTCTGCCTCAAACAGGTCCCGACCTGGACAGAAACTGGGATATTTTCTTAAATCTTCCATAAATGTACATTTGTGTTTCGGCATGTTTACAAGGCGTCATTCCTTTCTTCAAGGTGATGTTTTGATTGAAAAAGGTGTGGTGTATGTGAATGCGTGCGTGCCGTGATACTAGAGTTTAGATAGATACAGCGTGAGAAGTGTATAGGTGCATTTGATGCCCGCCGGAGTGAGGACTGAGAGACGAGCAAGAGAGCACGTACTTTATGTTACCTGTGAAAATGTACATGATTTATTCTGCAGTAAATAATGTATATGTAAGCTTAACATCTTTAAACTGTAACAAACACTCTGAATTTTAGTAGTTAGCATCGAAATTAGCATGAAATTAGCATACAACTGACAATCGAATTAGCATATGAATAGTGCACCAAAAACGTGCTAACTGTGACCTACCACACTTAAAACAACATCACAAATGTACTGTGACTTTCTACTACGAAATACTTACAGACAATGCTTTAGCAAACACCTAAAAGAAAGACCAGGAGAGAGAAGCTGCCGTTATGTACAAGCATGGCTGAAAAACAACTTCCTGTCCAGCGTTCTTCTTCTACTAAATATAAAATGCAACTTAAAGCGACCACTATATGGCGTAATTTATTAGCAAAAATATTAAACATTACAGGTACTTCACAAACAACAAAATATAATATGATTTTTTATTCATTAAAAACTATTAATTTGGTAGCTTAAGCATAATTTGCAGAGGTATTAGACAGTTGCATTTACTTTTGTTGAATTCCTTTACTCACAACTTGCGAGTTAAAGATCTTCTTGTAGACACTTGTAGGTCTCATTTAACGTACAACATGTCATGATTCCAGCTGCATAAAGTTTTTATGGAGCTGTGAATATTGTTTTAAAAAGACCTGGCAGTTAAGAAAACACGGCTGATACTGAAAATAATTGATTAGTTGTGATTAATGATTAACTAGTTGCATCCCAAGTGTCATGATTTAAGTAAAACATTGCATTTGTCTCTATATAAGCTGAATCTGATATCCTGACAGTTTTTCCTCTTCGTTTAGTCTTATTACTCGGCTGCTGCTCTTCTGTTCTGGTCGTATCTGTGATTAAGCGTAAAAAGCTTCTCCTCGGCCTCAGTCAGCGGCACAAACAGAAGCTCCAGTTAAAAGCCCCTGATAAGTGTCTGTAGTTTGAAGTGAAAACGTGAGGAGAGACTCATCTGCTTCATGAATAATGCAGCGTGTTGGAGCAGAGACACGCAGAGTGAAAAACAGACCAGGTTTAGGACGAGAAAAAACTGACAGAAAGGAGGGAGCATCTGCAGGTCTCAACATCTATGGAAGAAAATTCAATCAGATTTGGAATTATACAACTTTCACTTTAAACTTTCTTGCATTTAAGTGAAGATAACCCTCTACACTCCCACAAACACATTTCATACAAAGTAAAACATGAGGAGAAGGTGAAAGGAGGGTCTGAGAGTGGAGAGCAGCAGTGTTTCTTGAGTAAATGTGCAAACAAAAGCATCTCAGAGCTCGTTCTGTTGTAAATGATTTGTTTTTACTGTAACAAGACCTCGTTTTTACTCATTAGTGCAGTAAACACATACGTTAAATTTAGATGTGCATTCATTTTCTACCGCTTAATCCCGTTGGGGTCGCGGGTGACTGGAGCCTATCCCAGTGACTTGGGGCCTTAGGCGGGGAACACCATGGACAGTGGCCAACTTAGACAGACAGTTAGACAGACAAACATTCACTCTCTCATTCACTCACTACGGGAAATTTACAGTGATGCCCAATTAACCTGAACATGCATGTTTTTGGAGGTGGGAGGAAACCGGAGTACCCGGAGAAAACCCACGGTGACACGGGGAGAACATGCAAACTCCACCCAGAGAGATCGTGAGATGTTGATATGGTCCGACCCGGGAGTCGAACCCACGACCGCCTTGTTGGGGAAGCCAGAGCTCTAACCACTCTGCTACCGTGCACCTAAATTTAGATGTTTGGGACTAAAACATGGCCTTGTTTGGATGAAAATGTGTTCCAGCAGCTTCTGTAGAAACAATAATGACATTATAAATAGCTCTAATTGAGAACGACCTACATAAGAGCTGCTACCATCAACTAAAGGACGTTGTATTTGCATTGTTCTTGGCATCAGTCATGTGTTTTGTCAGGAATTGAGGGTTATATCTGTTAATGTCTTCCGGTCTCAGATTGACAAATGTTGTTACATCCGGTGGCGAGTTGCCATAGTGACACAGTTGTTTTCTCCAAATGCGATGGACATCAGACGAGATTTGGGGCAAGTTTCTAAGCAATCCTCTTGGAAAAAAAAACGTTATCTTTTGTCATCTGTCGTAGAGGTAGCCACAGCTGTAACAGCAGGAAAAGTGCCGCTTCTGAATCGGGTTTTCAAAAGGACAAGTTGTACGTTTAAGTCGTAAGATTCATTTTTAGTTGAGTAAAACAGAAGCTGAAGGCCGCTTAAAGCCAAACATAGCGTCCTTGTTCTAAAACTTATGTAACACACCTTTAATATTCTAATCCTGCAGAAATGAAGAAAATTAGTCACAATTTGACCTAAAGTTCTAAACATTTAATCAACGTTTTTTGCGTGTTTAAATAGCATCTACTATTTAGACAGATTTTAGTCGACCAAAGAATGTATCGACCGATTAATCGACTAAAGAGCTGCAGCACTACTACTGTTTTCAGTCATTTCAACCTGGACAAACAGACAAGATGGTGTGATTAATAAACAGAGTTGGGGACAAACAGGGATACACGTACCACCGTTACATAATTCAGAATACTATTTATGAGTACTTACTTGTTTTCCATCCTAATTAGGCCCAAAGTCACAGGGATAGGCTTTAATCACCCACGATCCATAATGAGAAAAAGCTGTAGAAAATGAATTAGGGCTGCAGCAAGTTAATCAATTAAGCGCAACTAATTGATTATTGAAATAATCACCTAATAATCGTTAGCTAGTCTTTCTTTAGATTCCAAACATGCCGTGAGCTGTGGGAAGCTTCAGACCAACAGAAATGACCACATTGTGTAAATGTAGGGTTTGTGACGTAAAACTAGTTTGTCTGACCTAGCCTTGTCCGTTTTAATACTAAGGAATAATTGAGAAAATACAAATACTTTCTTAATTAGACACTCTGATCTTAACTGCTTTGCTCAGATTATTAAAATTCTTTCAAAAATATAAAATGTTGTACTATTAATGTTTATCTTTTAAAGTATCGAAGACTATCAAATGAGTATCTACAGTAATTCAGCTCAAATTTGGCAAAAATGTTGTTATTCAAGTAATTCTTTCATTCTAATCAACTAATCGATTAATTGAAAGAATAATAATTGATTACTAAATAATTGCAGCCTTAAAATGAATGAATGTTTTCTGCTTTGCTTTTACTCAAAGTATTCAGAACCCTTCCCAACCCTAACCCTAAGCCTTACTTTTCTAAAATCAGTGGAATACATTGCACTGGAACATGCTCTGGTAGTATGTCGTTGGATTAAACCCACGATGAGATGAGCACACGTGTGTAAACTCCTCTCTGCTCCGGTGAGTGTGACTGAAACAGCGCTGTGTTCAGATATTATATTATTCTAACACTTGTTTACACGGTGAGCAGATTACTAGCATTAACATGAGGGCTCGCTTCAATAGAGGCTTTGTTCCAGCTGCATCTCCATCGTCAACAAAGCATCTCATTAGCTCTGATATGTGCCATGTTTCTCTGGAAATGTTTGTTTTGTCTGTTGTGTTGTATGTTGATGGTGTGAGTGTTAACACCGCTGCCATGACGACTGTGAATACAAATCTTATTCTGGGACAATAAAGTTATATCCATACCATACATACATACATACATACATACATCACACGAAGAAACAGAAACTTTGTCATTTCAGTTAAATTTAACCTAATTGCATTCAATACAAAAAGTACTGCAAGCAAGCAGCCAAAAGACTTCAGCCAAGTATTCAGTGTAGAGTTTAGATCCCAAAAATGCAGCCCGACCAGCTCGAGCCCGCGCACGTCGTGTCCGAACCCGACCGACCGAGCAGTCTCTGTGTGTCTGAGCCCGAGCCCGAAGTGAGCCCCCCCGCCCACTCCTGAACTGTGCATTTTAGTGACAGAAAAAGCTCCTTGGTGTCCCATACGTTACAAAGCGCTCCTCCACCGCAATTTTCCCTCTCTCTCTCTCTCCTCCTTCCTTTTCTCACCGCGTACATATGCGTGCTTTCCTCTTCCTCCTCACCTTCCTGGTCCGCGTGATGAATCCTTCCTGCTCCGCGCTACACAAGCCTTCTGTCTCTCTCCTCGCTCTGCGGCGGTGCATCAAACTTCTCACGCCGTATAGTTGGCCACTTAACACTCGCTTATGTCCCGCGGTGGTTTTGCGCTGTTTCTGACGAGGCTGTCAATCATCCGCGGAGCGCACGTGTTCAGTGCGGCTCTGCGTCTTGCCTGAACCCGACAGCCCGACAACTATGTGAAAATGTGGGCCCGGGCTCGGCCCAGAATCTAAACTCTAATTCAGTGTTCTGTGACGAAGTATTCTACCCAACACTGGTTATGTTTTACTAAAATAAAGTTTCATCTAAACCTGGACAGCCAGATGGTTTATCTCGGCGATATTTGTGAATTCACAAACTCGAGTTAAACCATCTGGCCTTCAGCCGCCCGATTGGTTTGGGAGTCTGAAACCAGTGGTGTTTCAGCCCAATCACATCCAACGTGGTATTGAGCCCCATCACAGCAGCGTGGTTTGAGGCCCAATCACATTGTAGCAGCAACACGGTTGTTAACGCCGAGTCTGATTCAAGCTAAACAAAGATGGCAGCTCTTGTGGATGATCATGTTTCTGCTGCTTTTGATGCGGTTTTAGCAGAAATATGGAGTAATTTCTTTTTGAAAGAGAACAGTATGTGTGACACTTGTTCTGTCCCACGCGGACATTGGATACACCATTACGAGTTGTTGCTGTGATTGGCTAAGCTCAAATAAGGTCGGCCGCTCACCCAATCAGCTCCAAGTATTTCACTAAACGTCCCACGTTTTCCCCGAACGCTTTCAGTGAGTCAAGTCCCAGATGGAGACTGTGGAAGAACTCAAATCGGAGTTCAACACAGAAGTTTAACCTGGAACAAAAAACAATACTAATATTGAGCTTAATTTAATGAATGTTTGCATTTCATCTATTTATTTTTTATTCTAAAGTCAAGTTCAAACACAAATATACTTACAACATACAGTATAACACTCAGTGTGTTGAGCCAGTGGCCAAAGCCTGATCCCGTCAGATCTCAGAAGCTAAGCAAGTTGGGGCCTAGTTAGTACTTGGATGGGAGACCACAGTGGGACAACAGGAGTGGATTGTCGTGCTCTTAAGCAAGACACTTAACCTACATTGCCTAAGTGTGTGTGTACACTGAGAGAGTGGATATTGTAAAGCGCTGTATAAAAGGACCATTTACCATTTAGCCATAGTGGCACTCACACACTTCTCTCCAAAATATACCCAACCATGCATTTATTGATGAATCCTGTCTAAGCCTATTTTTTCCTTGAGAGTCTTTAACCAATAGTAAAACCAGGTCTGACATGACCCAGTCCAAGTCTCTGAAGTGTCCCAGATCCAGCCTTGTGGATCCTGCTTTAACACACCTCGGTCCAAACCGGTCCGAACCCCTTTACTTTACCACTTCATTACTCTCTGAAAACAACACAAGCTCCGATACGAGCTTCCCTCCCCTTCCACCTGGAACAGCCCCAAGCGTGAGCCAAAGTATCCTTCATCTCACCCATTACCTCACGGCCTAAAGACGCGTTTGGTGACTGAATGTGTCCACACCCGCAGACACGGCCTTCTTCTCTCTTTACCTGTGCCTATTACAGTGTCTCCTCTGTCATCAGGACCTTCCACACGCCCTCCCCCAGCCCTAAACCCCCCCCTCCTGTCTAAACCCCGCCCCCTCACACTCACACACTCAGAGCAGAGGAAACCCACCGTCTCTCTGCTCGTTGAGTGCAGATGCTGTTTGTCTCCTGCTGTTTTCCATCTGTCTCTGTCGCTGCACAAAATCTCAACAGCAACTTTGTGTTTGGAGGAAAACCCACTGGAGACCCCCCCACCCACTGGAGACCCCCCACTGTGGAGAGAATAGACTGAGCTCGTCATTTTTAAGTGCAGAGTATGGTCCTGCTTGTCATTTCTCCTGGTGGACAGAGTTTGTTGGGTCTGGTTTGGGATTTTACGGAGCTGGAGCTATTTTTCTCTCTCTCCCTCTTTCTCTGTCACTCTCTCCATCTTTTCTGTGTGTCCCCTTCTTTCCCTATCTCTCTCTTGTCTTTGTCTTTCTGACTTTTCTCTCTTTTTCTCTTCTCAATTTCTTTCTCTTCTATCAGTCTCTCTCTTCTTTACCCCCCTCTCTCAATCCCTCCCTCTCTTTCTCCTCTCTCTCCATTTCCCCTCTCGCCTCTCTCTTTGTCTTTCTCTGCCTCCTTCTTTCCCCATCTCTTCTCCTCTGCTAATCTTTCTCTCTCCTCTTTCGTTCTTCTCTTTATTTCTTCTCTCTCTCTTTTATCTGGCTCTGTTCTTCTCCTTTCTCTTCTCTCTCTGGCTCTTCTATCACAATTTCTTTCTCTTTCACTCTCTTCTCTCGGTGTCTCTCTTTTTTCCTCCCTCCCTCTCTCTTCTTTCTCGCTCTCTTCTCTTTCTCTCCCTCTTTCTCTCTCCCTCTTTCCCCCCTCCTCTCCCTCTTATTTTCTCTCTCTCTCCCCCTTTTCCTCTCTCCTCTCCCTCCCTCTCGCTCTCTCCCTCGCTTTCTTTTCTCACTCTTACTCTCCCTCTCTCTCCCTCCCTCTCTCTCTTTTCTCTCTTCACCCCCCTCTCTTCTCTGGCCCCCTACTTTCTCCCTTCTACCGCTCCTTTCTTTCTCTCTCTATTTTGCTCTCTCTCTCTCTGCCTCCCCAGCCCCCCTCTCTCTTTGTCTCTCTTTTCCTTTCCTCTCTCTCACTCTCTCTCTTTCTCTCTTTCTCCTTTCTCTCTCTCTCTCCCTCTCTCTCCTCTCTCTTCCCTTTTCCTCTCTCTCGTTCCATCTCTCTTTCTCCCTCTCTCTCTCTCTCTCCCTCATTCCCTCTCTCTCTTTCTTTCTCTCTCCTCCCTCTTTCCTTTCCTCTCTCTCTTGTTTCTATCTATCCCCATTCTCTTTCCTTCTGTCTCTTTTTCTGTCTCTCTCTATGTCTCTTGTTTTACAATCTCTCTCTCCTCCCTCTCTTTCCTCTCCCTCTCTTTCTCCGCCTGTTCTTCTTTCTCCTCTCTTTCTCTGCCATTTTTATTTCCCTATCTCTCTTCTCTTTCTGTCTTTTTCTCTGTGTCTCTCTCATTTCACACTCTCTCTCTTTACATTCTCTTCTCTCTCTATCTTTTTTTCTCTGTCACTCTCCATCTTTTCTGTGTCTTCTCTCTCTCTCTGTCTTTCTCTGCACCCTTCTTTCCCCATCTCTCTCTCTTCTCTCTTTCTCTGTCTAGCTTCTCTCTCCATCTTTTCTATCGTGTTTTCTTTCTCTTCCACTCTCTTCTTTGTGTCTCTTTCTTTCCCTCTTTTTCTCTCTCTTTTTCACTCTCTCCATCTCCCCCTCTCTTTGACTCTGTCTATCTCTTTCTTTATTTCTTTCTCCTCTCTCTTCTCTCGCTCTTTGTTCTCTCTCTCTCTCTATCTCTCTGCCACCTCTCTTTCTCTTCTCCCTCTGCCTCCCCTGCCCCCCCATCTCCCTTTCTCTCTCACCTTCCCTTTCTCTCTCTCTTCTCTCTCTCTTTCTCTCTCTCCCCCTCCTTCTCTCTCCCTCTCTTCTTTCTCTCTCCCTTCTCTCTCCTCCCTCTCCTTTCTCTCTCTCTCTTCTCTCTCCTCCCTCTCCTTTCTCTCTCTCTCTTCTCTCTCTCTCCCTCTTTCTTCTCTCTCCCTCTCTCTCTCCCTCTCTCTTTTCTCTCCCTCTCTCTCTTTTCCTCTTTCTCATCCTTCTCCTTTCTACCCCCTCTCTCTCTCTTATCTCCCCTCTCTCTCTCTCCCCCTCCCTCTCCTTTCTCTCTCTCTCTTCTCTCTCTCTCCCTCTCTCTTTTCTCTCTCTCCTCCCTCTCCTTTCTCTCTCCCTCTTCTCTCTCTCCCTCTCTTCTTTCTCTCTCCCTTCTCTCTCCTCCCTCTCATTTCTCTCTCTCTCCTCCCTCTCCTTTCTCTCTCTCTCTCTCTCTCTCTCTCTCTCTCTGATGTTGTGTTAATGTATTTTGTTTTATTCTCCTGGTTTAACCTGTAAAGTCTGGCCTCAGGTCTGATTCTTTCTTCTGATAAATCCATTTCTGACAAGAGAAGATTTAAAAACACAGTCCAAACCTTCATTTTATACAAGATTAATTTACAAACTAACTCGTGTAAGTCAGGATAGTTTGAACCTGGTTAAGTCCAGGAGCTACGTTTACGTTTGTTATTCACTTTTCTCGTGTGAAATCAGACTAAATGCACATTAAAGGTGTAAACACAGCTCTGACTCTTGGTTCTGTGCTCTTGTGTTACAGGTGCAGTTTTCCTCAGAAAGACTTTGTGTGGATTAAACCAGACTGGACTCTCCTGCAGCTGGTGAGTAAGAGCTTAAATCTGAGCTGAGCTGGTCTGATCTGAGCTGAGCTGGTTTTCACACTCACACACACTTTAACGAGCAGAAGTTGTTTTTACTCTCAGACCAGCTTCTGTTGGAGCAGGTGTGGGAGGGCCTGTTGTCATGGAGATGTGTTTGCTGATCAGCTGTTCACATAGGTCATTATTGTTGATGTTTTTGATGATTTTTAGATAGACATATTGTAACAGTACCTGAATAGAGTCATGAGCAGATGTTGATCTTAAGGTGTCTGGCTGGATTTCCCCCGACAATATTTGGACAACTAAGAAGCTTAAACTGAATTTTTGTTTAGAGGCGTTATACTTGCTGTATCAAAATACAAAAATATATTTTTTTACATCAGTTCACATAGTAACTTACCTAAAACATTCTGAGCCTAGGATTTTGAAAGTTGTGAAAATGTTTCAAAATCCAAAGTAAGTTTAGCCAATTCAAAATACTAACTACAGTTTGGTAAAGTTGACATCATCAACAGATGCTGTTCCTGGATTTTACTGAACAAACAATCTATTATTAGAGTCTGACCGAAACAATACCGATATATCAATATTTTGTCAGCTGATGCTGAAGCAGATTTTCTTATTTTTGTTTTAAAGGCATTGCTGGGGTGACATAGTAGAACCAAATAAACCTTCAGTCTAAATACTATTCACCACGGTGCATGTGCGTCTTTTATCCCAAAGCGTTATTAATATCAGACTCGGCTGATCACTGTGCGCTTGGCTTTACACAAATAACAGCCTGATCAGATATCAGCCAAAAATGAGGCAGATAGCTGATATGATTGATAAAAACAACAATCTAAATATCAGCCCCAAAACATCGGCCAGCCGATATATCGATCTCTCTACATAGACGTGACACTGCTCATTTTCACTGAATAGAGATTTGACAACATAGTTGTGCTGAGAAACATTTATATTTTCTTCAAAAATGTGACATAGTGTCTTTAATCCAGGATATTTTAGATTAACAAATGTGTTTTCACAGACCACAGTTTTGTTCTACTGCTGCTGTGCTTTAAGCCTCTTCTCTGTATAAAACTTTGCTGTGCTGGATTTTGTGAACATACATTCTTAAACCTATATTTGCTCATGATGTATCAACTTTTCTCTATTTAAAAGACAATATTTTGACTTCTCTTTTCACACACTCTCTCTTTCTGTGTCTCTCTTCCCTTTCCTCTCCCTCTTCTTTTATCTCTCTTCTCTCCATTCTCTCTTTCTGTCTTACTCTCTCTCTCTCAGTTGAGCTGTTGCTGTAATTAAAAATTATGGCTGTGCAAAAGTCTGAAACACATGAATAAGAAACAACAAAATCAACAATATAATTTGGCTCTTAAAAAGTTGTTTATTGATTTTTTTGCCATTTCTCCCACCCTTATGTGAGCGGTAAATGTTAGAAAGGTTTGTCTGACAGTTGTAAGTGATTAGCATGTGCTTTGACTAATCTGTTTAGTAGCATCAGTACACTTTTTGTTATGAATCCATTTTCAGTTCATTAACCAAGCCCGACTCGTGCATCCAAACGCCCACATCACCGTTCTACCGATGCACTTGATCAATATTCTCATTAGACTCACATTTGTAACGGTTTGAGCTCCGTACAAACTCTGTCCCGAGGCCTCACTGTTTGCGTCTCATAATGTTTGGACCCAGTTTGACCTGTGTGGGCCACCGTAGAGCAGCCTTGAGCGGGATTATGTAAGGGCTTTTCTAAGAATACAACAAAAGGCAAAGAGATGTGCGTTTTCTGCTGCTCGGGTTGTGTTCGCGCCGCTGTGGACAAGAGTCAGTCAGAAGAAAAGTGAGGATCGTAGGGGGAGTTTAAAGTGGTGCAATTACATGTATTCATTTTCTATCACTGTCCAGGGTAAAGTGCATGGACACTGGGTTAAAGTGCATATCACAGGTTTTTAGGATGTTCTAGTTTTATCTTAATTCAGTAGATTGGCACCAGTTGTAAATATAAATTACTGTTTTACATGAATTAAGAACAAGTTTAAGAAAAAAAAAGGATGTTACATGACGACAACCCTGTGAACATAAAAACAAATGAGTGCAGTGTTAGTTTTGCTTTGCAGAGTAATCTAGTTGTAGTTACTTTTTCAAAGGTGTTAGTTTAGGTTTAGATCAAGCAGTTGGGACAATGACTGCAGAGAGCGCACATGCACTGCTCCTCCTGCTCTCACATGAAATCCTCCTCTGCTTCAACGGAGCAGTTTTCTTTCTTATGGCAGCTGGTACCGTATGCAATAAGTGCACAAGGAGTAATTCATGCGCACACACGCGGATACCTCCTCCTCTCCTTGCACTTTTTTTCTGTACTCGAAGTACTCGACTGATCTTGACTTTATTCACTTAGAAATGCTTGAAAGTAGCCTAAAAGTAGGTGACCTGGACTTGTCTCTCTTTGACTTGGACTTGTCTCTCTTTGACTCAGACTTGTCTCTCTTTGACTCGGACTTGTCTCTCTTTGACTCGGACTTGTCTCTCTTTGACTCAGACCTGTCTCTGTTTGACTCAGACTTGTCTCTCTTTGACTTGGACTTGTCTCTCTTTGACTTGGATTTGTCTCTCTTTGACTTGGACTTGTCTCTCTTTGACTTGGATTTGTCTCTCTTTGACTTGGACTTGTCTCTCTTTGACTTGGACTTGTCTCTCTTTGACTTGGACTTGTCTCTCTTTGACTCAGACTTGTCTCTCTTTGACTCAGACTTGTCTCTATTTGACTCAGACTTGTCTTTCTTTGACTTTGGACTTGACTTGGACTTGTCTTTCTTTGACTCAGACTTGTCTCTCTTTGACTTGGACTTGTCTCTCTTTGACTTGGACTTGTCTCTCTTTGACTCAGACCTGTCTCTGTTTGACTCAGACTTGTCTCTCTTTGACTTGGACTTGTCTCTCTTTGACTTGGATTTGTCTCTCTTTGACTTGGACTTGTCTCTCTTTGACTTGGATTTGTCTCTCTTTGACTTGGATTTGTCTCTCTTTGACTTGGACTTGTCTCTCTTTGACTTGGACTTGTCTCTCTTTGACTTGGACTTGTCTCTCTTTGACTCAGACTTGTCTCTATTTGACTCGGACTTGTCTTTCTTTGACTTTGGACTTGACTTGGACTGTCTTTCTTTGACTCAGACTTGTCTCTCTTTGACTTGACTTGTCTCTCTTTGACTCAGACCTGTCTCTGTTTGACTCAGACTTGTCTCTCTTTGACTTGGACTTGTCTCTCTTGACTTGGATTTGTCTCTCTTTGACTTGGACTTGTCTCTCTTTGACTTGGATTTGTCTCTCTTTGACTTGGATTTGTCTCTCTTTGACTTGGACTTGTCTCTCTTTGACTCAGACTTGTCTCTATTTGACTCGGACTTGTCTTTCTTTGACTTTGGACTTGACTTGGACTTGTCTTTCTTTAACTTGAGACTTGACTTGGGACTTGTCTCTCTTTGACTTAGGTTTGTCTCTCTTTGACTTGGACTTGTCTCTCTTTGACTCGGACTTGTCTCTCTTTGACTCAGACTTGTCTCTCTTTGACTCGGACTTGTCTCTCTTTGACTCGGACTTGTCTCTCTTTGACTCGGACTTGTCTCTCTTTGACTCGGACTTGTCTCTCTTTGACTCGGACTTGTCTTTCTTTGACTTTGGACTTGACTTGGACTTGTCTCTCTTTGACTTGGACTTGTCTCTCTTTGACTTGGACTTCTCTCTCTTTGACTTGGACTTGTCTCTCTTTGACTTGGACTTCTCTCTCTTTGACTTGGACTTGTCCCTCTTTGACTTGGACTTGTCTTTCTTTGACTCAGACTTGTCTCTTTTTGACTTGGACTTGTCTCTTTAAGACTCGGACTTGTCTCTCTTAACTTAGACTTGTCTCTCTTTGACTCAGAACTTGACTTGGACTTGTCTCTCTTTGACTCGGACTTATCTCTCTTTGACTCAGACTTGTCTCTCTTTGACTCAGACTTGTCTCTATTTGACTCAGACTTGTCTTTCTTTGACTTTGGACTTGACTTGGACTTGTCTTTCTTTGACTCAGACTTGTCTCTCTTTGACTTGGACTTGTCTCTCTTTGACTTGGACTTGTCTCTCTTTGACTCAGACCTGTCTCTGTTGACTCAGACTTGTCTCTCTTTGACTTGGACTTGTCTCTCTTTGACTTGGATTTGTCTCTCTTTGACTTGGACTTGTCTCTCTTTGACTTGGATTTGTCTCTCTTTGACTTGGATTTGTCTCTCTTTGACTTGGACTTGTCTCTCTTTGACTTGGACTTGTCTCTCTTTGACTTGGACTTGTCTCTCTTTGACTCAGACTTGTCTCTATTTGACTCGGACTTGTCTTTCTTTGACTTTGGACTTGACTTGGACTTGTCTTTCTTTGACTCAGACTTGTCTCTCTTTGACTTGGACTTGTCTCTCTTTGACTCAGACCTGTCTCTGTTTGACTCAGACTTGTCTCTCTTTGACTTGGACTTGTCTCTCTTTGACTTGGATTTGTCTCTCTTTGACTTGGACTTGTCTCTCTTTGACTTGGATTTGTCTCTCTTTGACTTGGACTTGTCTCTCTTTGACTCGGACTTATCTCTCTTTGACTCAGACTTGTCTCTCTTTGACTCAGACTTGTCTCTATTTGACTCAGACTTGTCTTTCTTTGACTTTGGACTTGACTTGGACTTGTCTTTCTTTGACTCAGACTTGTCTCTCTTTGACTTGGACTTGTCTCTCTTTGACTTGGACTTGTCTCTCTTTGACTCAGACCTGTCTCTGTTTGACTCAGACTTGTCTCTCTTTGACTTGGACTTGTCTCTCTTTGACTTGGATTTGTCTCTCTTTGACTTGGACTTGTTTCTCTTTGACTTGGACTTGTCTCTCTTTGACTTGGACATGTCTCTCTTTGACTCAGACTTGTCTCTCTTTGACTTGGACTTGTCTCTCTTTGACTCAGACTTGTCTCTCTTTGACTCAGACTTGTCTCTCTTTGACTTGGACTTGTCTCTCTTTGACTCAGACTTGTCTCTCTTTGATTTGGACTTGTCTCTCTTTAAATCAGACTTGTCTCTCTTTGACTCAGACTTGTCTCTCTTTGACTCGGACTTGTCTCTCTTTGACTCGGACTTGTCTCTCTTGACTCGACTTGTCTCTCTTTGACTCGGACTTGTCTCTCTTTGACTCGGACTTGTCTCTCTTTGACTCAGACTTGTCTCTCTTTGATTTGGACTTGTCTCTCTTTAAATCAGACTTGTCTCTCTTTGACTCAGACTTGTCTCTCTTTGACTCGGACTTGTCTCTCTTTGACTCGGACTTGTCTCTCTTTGACTCAGACTTGTCTCTCTTAGACTTGGGACTTGGCTTGGACTTGAGACCAAAGACTTGCAGCTTTTAAGACTTGGAAAACACTGACTTGGTCCCAGTTTAGTTCAAAAGTTTCAGTACAGTATAAATAATAGTCTAGTTTACTAAGATCGTCTTTAGTGACAGTCCTTCAGTAGAACTCCTGTCCTCGTGTTTGTCGTCTTTCGTCCCACAGACTTGACCCGCTGCTCCACAGATGTTCGACTTTCCTCTGATAAATGTTTGATCCTGATTGTGAGTCTGCGTTAGCGTTAGCCGCGTGGCGCTAGCAGCTGCTGTTGTTGTATTTTCACTTTGTCTCTCTCACACAAGTGACTAACTCTGATCCCGGCTCATAACACCAACTGTCAGAGCAGATCGCGCGGATAAAACAGAAACACTCCACTTAAGCGGCGCAAAATCAGTCTGTTCCGACCTCGCACTTCTGCAAAACGCTGCGAGAAACATCAGCACTTCTTCATCTGTCTGTGAAAGTCAGAATGTGTGTGAAAGAAGAGAAATGTGAGATGTTCTGTTGGTCTAAAGATGAGGACAGAAAGCAAGACTGTTTGTGTTTTCCCATGTCGGCTATAAATAATACATTTGATCTCACTTTGTTCATTATAAAACACAATATTGATCTTAAACAGGTTAGAAATATAAACAGGCCCATTAACTTCCTGTTCAGAATTGCAGGGGCACCAAATGAAATATCTGGTTTAATTATGGAGCTCTTAGTGCTGAGTAAAATCGTATTCTGTATTACAGTGGTTACACTAGACCAGGAGAGCTACTTTTGCAAAAGAAAGCTGGCGGTGAGCTTCTACTTGTGGCCATACCTGCTTGTTAAAGCCTGATCCCGTCAGATCTCAGAAGCTAAGCAAGAAAGGGCCTGGTTAGTACTTGGATGGGAGACCGTTAGAACACCAGGAGCCACAGTGGGACGACAGGAGTAGATTGTCGTTGTGTCCTTGGGCAAGACACTTAACCCACATTGCCTCAGTGTCTGCGTACACTGGGTGAGTGGATGCTAGATTGTAAAGCGCTTTGAGTGCCTGGAATGGTAGAAAAGCGCTATATAAATAGACCATTTACCATTTTACTTTTAGCGATAACCAAAAATTGAAAAAACTGTGACATAGCTAAGAGGCCTATATGAAAATTTAGACAATATCTGTTTAGAAGTGGACACAATTAGGCATCTAAAGATACATTTACGGTAGAAATAGGGATGTAATAAATAAAATTTGAACAATAAAGCACAATTTGTATGTTTCTAAAATCCTTTAACGAGCTACTTGGAAGGTGGTGGCGAGCTACTGGTAGCTCCCGAGCTATAGGTTGGAGACCCCTGCTCCAGACTTGATTCCAATCAATTACCGTGACGAACAGGGTCCCTAAAATCCGCATGAGGTGTTTCTTACGTATAATATTTGTTCAATATTGTTGTTTTTTGACAAGGAGACTGCAGGAGACACACAGGCCCCAGAGATGAGACATAAGATGTATAAGATGCATTACAAAAAGTGACTGAACTCTGCATAAGTAGTGTAAGATATCTTTTGTACATTTGCAAAAATGATTCTTCATTTAACATCCAACGATCTCAATGTGACTGAGGTTATTTCTTACCTGAAGCACAAAAGTTCTTCACATCTCGCAGTTTCCTTTTAATCCACACTGTTTTTAGCCAAAGTAATTTCTAATTCTCCTGCAGAAAAGTCAGTCCTTCATTCCTCTGGGAAAGTTTTTCTGATGCGAGTCAATGCAAGCGCAGATTTGACAATCACCAAACCAGGAAACTGCATGTGCGCAAAGTTTAATAAACATCAGTGTTTGTCTGTCAAGCCATCGTGGTCAAAGGAATGAATCCTCTTGAGATCAGACTGACACAACGTTGTCTGTCCCGTTATTTTGTCAAATTATTTTTGCCTTATCAGCGCGCTCCAGTGACTAAAGTGGGCTGCGGCATCTATAAACTACGTACTGGCACAAGCGGCAGCTCACAACTAGGGATGTCACGATATCAAATTTTAGAATCACGATTATAGCAAAAGGAAAAATCACGATTTTGCGATTATTCACGATTATCGGCATAAAGAAAAAATAAATACATTATATACATATATTTATTTTTAAATCTAAATTTATTGGCATTTGGTTTGCTGACAGTGACAATACACTGATTGTATTACATAAATATGATGGTTTGATTAAAAACAATAAATGCAATTATTTTAAATAATTATCCTTTGAAAAAAAAAATATAATGTTATAAACAAATTTTCATTCAAGCATTAAAAAAAAACATTATTGTCCCTTTAATGACTGCTTTAATATTCTCCTTATACTTACAAGGAGAGATCCATTACTAATATTATTATGTGTGATCTGTCAAGTGACTCACGAAGGTGACGTCACCCACACGTTTTGTTTTCCCAGCGTCGTCACGTGACCGCCTGGACGCGTCTCTGCTTTCGTTTTACTTTCAGGTCAGAGTTTATGTCAAACGAAGCATAAATACGCAGTTACTTTTGTCGTGAGCTGCGCGTCACTCTCTGTAGCGCTTCGTTTAAAGGATTTACGTTGTTTCTTTACCTTTACTTGGATGAACAGTGAGGGATGATCGTATCGAAGATACTGGATCATGTTGGTGTTAGCGCTTTTAGCGGCTACATTCAAAGGCACGTCTTGCATCTTGGACACTCTTCAGCCGCACAAAACCCTGGTTATCTTAAAAACAACCCTCGACTTGATACTTTGGATGGATACAACTCCTGAAGCGCTAACTTCAGCAGCCTTTCAACTAGCGGTGAGTTGACGACACACACGCTGTTCTCCGCCTCACGCTGCCCACGCACAGCAGTCACGTCACAGAAGACGTAAGACGTGTTTGCGGTTTACCGTGAGTTGTAAAAAGTCTATGAATAACCTACCGTGGGGGAAAATATTCACGATTATTGAAAAACCGGTTAATCTTGACATCCCTACTCACAACCGCAGGCGCCGGGCTCACGGTGACGCTGGAAGAAAAACTGCGCACACAAACGGGATTCAAAGCAGCACTTGTCCCTCGCTGTGTCCTCATTTTGAAAGACCGGGAACACGAGTCTGGTCGGGATACAAGTCGTGGGTTGATAAAAAAGTTGTGCTTTTTATCAACCAGAATACACGGTTGCTGTATAAATTGTCTTAGTTCATTAAATTTCTCACCATAAAATATAAAATGACTAATTTAAAGGAGCCTGCGGAAAGAATCAGCATTGTGAAATCCTACCGGTCACGACTGGTGAATAGGTCTTAATGTGAATGGTTTATGATCTTATGACTTCATAAGATTTCATAGATTCGACCTCGCGATCACTGCAGAAACCCTCTTATGTAGGATCACGCCACGGAAAGGACAGGAGTCACGGGAACTACAAAAAACACCTCTAATTGTGCACACACTTGATCAGGAATGTGGCTGGAGGATTTTCAGCTTCAGTTCTTTTTTTCAGTCCCACAGTCTGAGTAAAATCTCGTTTATTTGTGGCGTGACTTATAAACGTTCAAAGACAAAGCCCGGTCCGCGTTCAGAGCAGAGCAGTTTGGGACGCTTTGTGCTGACGTGTGCAGAACTCTACCTCTGTGTTCTGTAATGATAAGCCTGTTTGCTCCACGTTTTCACACAAATGTCAGTGTTTATCTCAGACGCTGGTCATTGGAAAGGGCACAGAAAGGCCACAGCAGCTCCACACTCACACACAGACACACACACGGACTATTACGCTGAAGTTTGAACAGGAGCAGACCAACGTGATGCTGAAGCAGAGAGTTTAAATGAGCTGAGCAGAACTGTGGAGGTAGTTATTGTGAATGTTCATCCACAGAGACTTCTCCTTTTGTCTGTTAACCACGTCTGGACCGGGCCAGAATCCACAAACAGGTTTACTTTGGAGCTTATGAACAAAAACAAGATGAAAACTAAACTAAAATGACTTCATAATGACAAAATCTGTGAGCAAAGTGCACTTTTTAAGCATAGCAACATCTACATCTATGATATTGTGTGTAAAAGATATTAGAATTCTAATATATTCTTGTAAAATGTGACGGATGTTGATTATATCCTATAGAAAAAATGTTTCATCAACCCAGACAATGCGCGCGCACCCTGTCTCCAGAAAGAACCTCATAGACACAAACAGTGGAAACAAGTTGAAAAAGCTCCATTGCCAGTAACTACAAGAGTTTTTCACTGTGAAAAAAACAAAAGTTCTGCTGCTAAATCAACATTTGTGAATGAAACTCAACCTTACGACTCTTAAAAGTTACATTCAGGTGAAAAACAGAAAGAAAAACACTGTCTCAAGCTTCAGGAGTCAGACGTCTGTCAGACCTGATCAGACCTGATCCAAACAGCTGCTCTCCTCTTGTTTTGTTGTTTTAAACAAAGAAGTTCCTCAGCTAAGCAGATGGAGAGCAGCTCTTTCTGCGTGGAGCATGCACAGTAGAGTGGAAAGTGACGTCGACCAAAGATTCTTCTATAAGACCATAACTGTCCAGTAGGATTGTGACTTAAATAAATAAATCCAATAAGACTGTGATAATGTCAGGCAGGATTTTCATTGTATCCAATAGAATTGTAACATTGTTCAATGGTTAGTGCTAGATAGTCAGGTCCGGAGGGACAGAAGTGAGCTGGTTGCCATGGTGATGAGTTTATAACTGTTGCTAAACGGGCCTAAACTGTTATATTTTTATCTTAACCTTTACCCAAACCTTTTTCCTAACCTTAGCCATCACCCTAACCCTTTTCCTAAACTTAACCGTTCTCCTAAACTTAATCTTCGTCCCTCCGGACCTGACTATCTAGCACTAACCTTGTTCAATGGGCTGTGTGCACGGAATTTCAGTTGGCTTGCGATTGTTCAAAATGCTAACTTCTGTACCAATGAGTTATACTAATGACTAGAGAGAGCGTAGCCATGGTAACCTATAGCAACAAATGTCCAATTCCAGCAGCCATCTTGTGTGGGAAGACTTCACTGATGTTCTCATACTAACTAATAGGAGGCTGAACTTATAAATTACTTTTTCACTTAAATACTTTGATAATTGAACCTTTTCGTATTTGTACATTTATTTATGCTTCTGTTCAATCAAACTAACGTGAAAAATCATGAAAAAGCATACTTTTATTTTTAGCTACAAAAATCTTCCTTTATAGTAAAAGCAGTTAAGTAAACACAATAATTATGAACGTATGTGTTCATATAGCATAATAACACACAAAAACGCTTTAATTGTGCATCAAATCCAGTCCAGTGAAGTGTTTTAAGGCTGAATATTTATATTCACAATTCAGAAAAGATGACCAAACACAGACAGAAATCAGTTCTCTGTATTATTTGGACTAGAAATATATAAATATATGTTCAATTACTCCTTTAATATATTAATTATCTGACCTTGTTTTTACATTGTTTTCAACTAGAATTCTGCTGCCTCTCCCTCGCAAGATGGCTGCCACAGCTGCCACGGCAGCAGGGTCCATGCTCTCTCTAGTCATTATTATAACTCATTGTTCTGTACATACAACCATTTCCTGTTAGCGTTAGCATTTAGACACAATCACGTCTCTTTTTAAACACACAAGTGTCTCTGGTGAAATATTCCTCTGATATGTAAAGTCTTTAACATGTTTTCTGTAGCATTCACCACAACTGTCTGATCTAAAGAATATTTATTAGTTTTAAACTGATGGAGTGAAAACCTCATTGAAGAGTATTGAACAGGAAGTCGTTGTATGTACAGGATGTAGTATTTTAAACCAAAACAAGACAACTGCACTCAGCCAATGGGCTCCGTGCACGGAATTTCAGTTGGCTGCGTACGTTCAAAATGCTAACTTCTGTATGTACGACCACTTCCTGTTAGCGTTAGCATTTAGACACAATCATGTCTCTTTTCAAACACACAAGTGTCCTTTGGTTAAATATTCCTCTGATATGTAAAGTCTTTAACATGTTTTCTGTAACATTTACCACAACTGTCTGATCTAAAGAGGATTTAGTCGTTTTAAACTGATGTAGTGAAAACCTCATAGAAAAAACTAATAAATCCTCTTAGATCAGACAGTTGTGGTGAATGTTACAGAAAACATGTTAAGACTTTACATATCAGAGGAATATTTCACCAAAGGACACTTGTGTGTTTAAAAAGAGACATAATTGTGTCTAAAGGCTAACGCTAACAGGAAGTGGTCGTACATACAGAAGTTAGCATTTTTGAACGTACGCAGCCAACTGAAATTCCGTGCACGGAGCCCATAGGATTTTCACATTGTCTAATAAGTCCAATAGCATTTTGACGTGGTTAAATAGGGCTTTGACTTTGTCCAACAGGATAAATGAATATCCAATTAGAGTAAGATATTGTCCAATAAGATTCTGAAAGAAATTTACTTTGTCTTATCCAAAAGGATAGAGTAAAATCCAATAGGATTTTTGACCATGAAAAGAAAGATCAACAATGCCGACATCAGACTCTGAATAAAAATAGTTAGTTATGAAAACTAAGTAAAGAAGTGTGAATGTACAGTTACAGTTGTACTGTGTTAAGTTTTATAAATAACTTAATGTTACGGTGGAGCAGCCTCATAACAAGAAGATCCTGGGATCGACTCTGAGACAACCCAGGAGCTTTCTGTGTGGAGTTTGCATGTTCTCCCTGTGTTGTTGTGTTTGTTAGTTAGCTACATTTGCAAACTTCCACTAACATTTTAGTCAAAAGTCTGAAACTTACCGTATTTTCTAGACTACAAATCAATCCAGAGTAAAAGCCGCACAAGCAAAAAATGCATATAATAGGGGAAATAAATATAAGTTGCATCAAAGTATAAGTCACACATTTTGGAGGAATTTTAGTTTACATAACAGATTAAAGATTGGTAAACTAAATTTGAATTTCAGTCCAAATTTACCCTGGGGGACACAACATTAACACCTGGTTATGACTTTATCTAAACAAACCTGTTAAAGCAGAGGCGACTGGTCTAACTGTGCATCGAGAAACATAATCAAGTCTTTTATTAGCGCCTCATATCTCATCATTTACTGGAGCTAACGCAGATTTAAAGAGCTGTTTGTGCAAATGAATGAGTCTGTAGTGATTAAGACGACAGAAGCTGTAATTATAACTCTCACTGTTACACTTTTCAAACACGGACGTAAAACTCGTATCGATCAGTCTAACACGTTCTGCGCTCGCTCCATTTGTGAGCCATAGATTTCCCATAATGCCACAGGTTTGGTTCACGCTCGAGCCGCCTGGACACGCCTGACCTTTGACCTCACTGGCAATAATCTGATGGAGGACATTTGACAAATCTTGATGTTTATTGTGTTATAGATTGAGCTGGGCAAAGGCAGTTACATTTGTATTTGATTTTGATCAGAGGAAAAGAAACAAAGCGTGGAAGCTACATTTCAAGATTATATTTAACGTTCTACAAGCCGAGATTTAAAGGAGCATGGCGTAAGTGGCAAAGGTTTTGAACAAGGGCGCCATCTTTGGCGTTTTGTGGCACTGCATCCTCCCTACTATCAGCAGCTGAAGACTTATTTAAGGCTTAAAAGATTCTTTTGACACATCCTTACTTTCTGCTAAATGTTTTCTGAGTTAAGAAGACAAAGATTTTGTCTGGAAAGGTCGATGTTGGGTATTTTATTTGTTCTTTTTGACTGACTGATCAGTTTTTAAACTCTAAAAGTTGCACAATGAAAGATTATTGAGAATTTGAGGAAAAGCTTGTTTAGCGTAAACAAGCTCTTTACAGGACTCATTTCTCATAAACTAAATGCTCAATGACAATTATTACTAAAACATAAACCTTATCAAGACAAACAGCAAAGCGCTAAGCTACTAAAGCTGAGTCTAAATGTGGATGTACTTCGACAGTCTGACCTTCTAATGAAAATAATCACAGATGAGCGTCTTATTGATCTCCAGCACAGTTCTTCTTTCTCAAAAACATGTCTGAGTGCTGCCGGCCCTGGTCAGTCGGCCTCAAGCCGGTGCCGTAGTTTTTTGATAATCCTGTATTGTGGGTGTTACCACTGATTATTATTATTTTTTTATTAAACAGTCTTTACACCATTCATCTGTTGTATAAAACCGAGAGTTTTAGCGAAACAAATAAAAATACTGACAATAATCCAATGAAGGAGGACTAGCGCGGGAGAATGTGACCAGCTCCACTCACATTTATGAGTCTGTCTGCTCTTACAGAGGAAACATCAGGCCACATCCAGGCCTGTGCCAATGGACGGTAATTTGATATATTGTAATATTGGACATTTTAACGTATGCAATGCACCTTTAAAGGCCCAGATATACTAAGCAGTAGCACGTGTGCTAAACAATTATCCCTAAATGAAGCACATTTAGGTGCAGATTAGCGTCTCTCACAGGCATGGAGACCTAATGCTTATGCAGTAAGGCCCGTTTTCTTAAAGACACTCAATTTGAGCCGGAGATTGTGGAAATGATAATGATTTGAGTCTGCAGTAGCAAGAATGTCTAAACATCTAGCACAGTGGTGTCCATAGTGTTATGTGAACGCAAACCAAGCCAGTTTAGAGAAAGCTACAACGCTGCTCCACTTTGGTCTCCAAACGAGCAGAGTCTGGTTCAGTTCGTTTTGTGAATAGTCTGCGCTAAGGAATGACTGTGGACCTGACAAAGACCAAAGCTAATTCACATGAAATGACTGCATCTGGATTAAAATTCCAAAGCTCGCTCAGCCTTACATAAACAGAATTCCTCTTAAAACAAAGTCGCAGCAGGACATTATTATGTGTAAAGTCTGCTCTGATCGCTTCAGTAAATAATACGTCTGTAATGGAGTGTTTCTTGTTCCAACAAAAGCCCGCCAGCCTCAGATAAAAACATTACGTCGCTTTGAACCGAGCTGCACACAACAACGACAAATAATAAATGAAGCTGGATCTCCCCGAAGATTTCCTCCTCACAAACGGAAGAAAACTGGATTAATTAGCGTTAGCGGCGGGCTCGGAGAGTTAGCAGAACACGCACAAGTCGATAGAAACGCTAGCTTCAGATGTTTGGTCCACAGCAGTGTTGGGAAATATCGATCACGGAGGTGTAATTATGCTGAAGCCTGTGGCGAGGGACGTGAGACCGAGAGGGAAGTATGGAAATCATGTTGTTCTAATATTTCCTCAGAGAAAGAGAGAGAGAACGAGGGAGGAAGAAAAGAATAAGAGAGAGAGGGAAAGAGGGGGATAGAATGTAAGAATGTAAGAGAGAATTGGAGAGAGAGAGAACGATAGGCAGGGACAGTAATAAGTTCATTCACTGTGCAATTGTAAATATTGAACTGCTTCACACAGGCTGTGTAATTAATTAAACTGCAGTTTCAATTATGATTATTCTTCAGTGGTCACAACGCACACGTACAAGGACGACAGAGCGTCGCAGCGCACACGTACACCAAGGACGACAGAGCGTCGCAGCGCACACGTACACGTACAAGGACGACAGAGCGTCACAGCGCACATGTACAGGCGACAGAGGTCACGCACCTACAGGACGACAGAGCGTCGCAGCGCACATGTACAAGGACGACAGAGCGTCGCAGCGCACACGTACAAGGACGACAGAGTGTCCAGGCACACGTACAAGGACGACAGAGCGTCACACGCACATGTACAAGGACGACAGAGCGTCGCAGCGCACACATACAAGGACGACAGAGGCGCAGCGCACATACAAGACGACAAGCGTCACAGCGCACACTACAAGGACGACAGAGCGTCGCAGCGCACATGTACAAGGACGACAGAGCGTCGCAGCGCACACGTACAAGGACGACAGAGCGTCACAGCACACGTACAAGGACGACAGAGCGTCGCAGCGCACACGTACAAGGACGACAGAGCGTCACAACGCACATGTACAAGGACGACAGAGCGTCGCAGCGCACACGTACAAGGACGACAGAGCGTTGCAACGCACACGTACAAGGACGACAGAGCGTCACAGCGCACACAACGTACAAGGACGACAGAGCGGTCGGACGCAACGCACACGTACAAGGACGACAGAGCGTCACAACGCACAGTACAAGGACGACAGAGCGTTGCAGCGCACACGTACAAGGACGACAGAGCGTGCAGCGCACACGTACAAGGACGACAGAGCGTCACAGCGCACACGTACAAGGACGACAGAGCGTCGCACACGTACAAGGACGACAGAGCGTGCAGCGCACACGACGCACGACGTAGCGACAACGCACACGTACAAGGACGACAGAGCGTCGCAACGTACAAGGACGACAGAGCGTCACAGCGCACATGTAGACAAGAGCGTCGCACACGCAAGGGACAGACATGCACACACAAACGACAGAGCGTCGTGCCACACTATTTAGTTTGCATTTTGGGCTAAAGTTTAAAAAAAAAACAATACTGTAAGCGGCTGTGTGATATTAAACAAGGCTGAAGTCGCACAAAAGAGACTGGACTATATTTGCCTGGATCCAACCATGCTTCAGCAAATGCAAAGAGTGGTTGTCAAGACGCAGATGAACAAAAGCTATGTCGTCTGTCATTTAGACAAATCTAATTCACTCACTACAATAAATTTTTTTGATCGTTGATTCGGATATGTTTTTTAGTTCCATTTTTTTTTATTTTTTTATTTTTTTTTTTTTTTTTGTCTTGATTTTTATATTCATGGCTACAGAATTTGAAAGAACCGTTTAGACGATTATTTTTTTGTTCTGGTTTACAAGGATATTACAGCAGATAACTCTATGTTTGACAGAGTTAAGATTTTTCACTTTGATTGTTTGTCAACTAACTCGTTTTTTCCTTTTTTGGCGTCATGGTTATACTTGTGGTGCCCCCTGCTTGTGTGAAAGCACCTTTAAGTTCACACCTGATTTTCACACAGCAAAATTGGATTTAATTCTGTTTAATAGTTTTTAGTTCTTGGAATCAAACTGGAGGGACCACCCAAGCACAGCCAATCAGAGCGCTGCTTTGAGCTCCTGATGAGAACTAAAGGACATTGTTGTTGTATTCAGACCTTACACAGCGGTTGTTCGGTGGAGTTTTGTTTGATGGAAAAGACAGTGTAGAGAGAAAAGTCATTCAAAATCCATTGTCTTGAATCTGGGAGTTCTAGTTC
Organism: Mugilogobius chulae; assembly: GCA_038363315.1. NCBI lineage: Eukaryota > Metazoa > Chordata > Actinopteri > Gobiiformes > Gobiidae > Mugilogobius > Mugilogobius chulae. The sequence goes on from CM076403.1 coordinate 11,937,844, forward strand.
TAACTAAAAGACACAGAGCATTAAATAAAGTTTTTTTTTTATATTAGCTGAAGTCAGTCAAAGCCAGAGTGAGTGGACTGGACGACACAGATATTTGGACTTTGTGAAAATCAGACACAGTCGAGCTCAACTTCGACCTTTTTGGTGTGAAAAGTTCCGACTGAAGTTGTGCATCAGCGTTTTCTCCTGTGACAGTTTAGATAAGCTCAGTGAGGTTCAGAGCAGCAGGTCAGAGGTCAAAGGTCTGTGGTTCAGGTCCACTGTGTTTGTAACTAACAAAACTACAAACTGCAGGTATTTTCACACAAACACAGCACGTGGATGAAAAGTTTAAAGGCAAAGTTTCACAGTTTTTAAAATCCTGTTAGATTCAAAAGTGACAAAGTGGGAAGGACCATAGACTTTAAAAAAATGAATGTGTAAGCTTTGTTAAGATCACATGCAGCCTGACGCCATATTCTTCCGGTTTATGTGACTATTTTTGGCTGTGCATATTATATACATTTGCGTTTATGCTGGCAGGAGAACGCACCAAGCTCAGCTCAATAGTGAAAATGTGACAGGAAAACATGTCTTCTCCTGAGTATTCTTAGGACACTGATTAAATAAACAGATTTCGCTCCTTGGGACACATGTAAAACGAGATAAAAAATAATAAAATTTGAACCTTGTGCAGGACCAACTCCCAGGGATGCTTTGCTGCCTTCCAGTTTTTCATGTAAAAAAATACAGCTGAAAGAACATAATTAAAATGTGAACCTTGGTGTCAGGACTAAACTCCAGGATGCTTTGCTCCTTCAGTTTTCATGTAAAGAACAATTACAGCTGGATGAATGCTATGGAGACTGTTTCCTTTTATTACATTTACTCATCATTTTAGACGACATAAGGCAGTTTTTATTTGAAATCACCAGCTTTTTAGTTCCTGGGATCCAGAGCTCAGCAATACCTACATGGTCGTCACCACTTTGTTCGCTGCGTCTCAGATCAACTCCACAACAAATTATTATTTCATTGTTTTTTTGTTGCACATGAAGCAAAGGAGCTGATTGTTTTTTTTGCTTTGTTCATTAATTCTGCAGAAAGGTTTTTCAGTTCCACGTGACATTTTGTCATATTTTTTCTAGAACTGAAGTCGACCAAAGAAATTATTGATCTACTAAAGACATGTCATGTGTCTAAAAAGTGGGCGTGGCAAAGGCTCTCAATGAACCAAAGTATCTTTTTATCTGACCATGGTTTTGACCCAAAATGTGCTAAAATGATCAGGATTCCCACACTTCCAGGAAATCTGGAATAGGAATAAGAAAAACAGCCATATGCCAGGGTAAATAAAATACTGTCGTAGAAAAGGATTTCGTCCAGGGCTATTCAAATGGTGGCCCGGGGGCCAAATGTGGCTCTTTAAGCAGTTTGTCTTGACCCTGCACAATGAAGCATAGGCCCAACACAGTCTCACTAGATGGCATACTTTTACCACGACACAAAAACAGCTTATTCTGAGCACGAGTTCACAGCTGTTTTTAGTACTTATGTTACGCCGTGCATTTAGCACGATATGAAAAGAGTAAAAATGACACGAGATTTCACAGCGTTAAAAAACACGAGTTTTAATTTAAGCCACGTGGGGACGTTTTCTTCAAGTGAAACGGGTAAGTTCAGGCATAAAGTTACTAAAATGTGTAAGATTAGATCTGGGGCTTGAGGCAGGTTAAGATTAGAATCAGGATTTCATTAATATCCATAAATGAGAACACGTCTTAACAACCACCATTGAAATGAACGGGGACTGTGACGCGTACTATAATTACGCAAACAGCCGTGAACTCGTGCTAATCATACCTAATTTACATGTTGCGTAATGTCGTGGTAAATGTACGCTTTCTTGTGAGATCGGGCTCATAGGCCATAGGGCTGCTGGAATATGATGAAAATAATAGTCATGGAAATTTTAAAAATAAATAATATAATAATGTATCAATAAAAATAAAAATCAGATTTGTGAGTGATTTTCTTAAATGTATGAATTTGCAGCGGACACTTTTGACATCCGGTGTGCTTTTGTTTGAAACAAAATTTATTTTGAAACTATTTTGTGACCAAATGATTTGAAACAAAATTAGTGCAATTAGACCTTAATTAGTTACTGAAAACAAAACATTATTTGAAACTTATGAGTGAATAAAAAGTCATGGAAAAGTTCTGGTTAATATCTGTGTGAACCCTGTAGAAGGAGTGCAGAGGAGTGAAGAGACAAATGACCTGGGTGAGATAAGATGGATCATTGTAAATGTTGCTACAATTGTAAATAAACAATCTGAACGACTCAAGGAAAAATCTGAGGGCTTAAAACTCACTTCTGAGTCACTGTTAATAATCACAATTACTCATTACAGAGTTTTTGTAAACGATTACAGCAATAATCATAACTGAAATTGTAAATTCGATTAATTGCACTGCCCTAGGTTCTTTTATGCAAAGGTTAAGACGTGATAGTCCTGGTTTAGTCTGGGCTCAGATTTTGTGGTCTAGTCTTGTTCCAGACGTGGCTCACACTGTCCAAATATAGACTAGGTTTAGTCTTGGTTTGGAACTTGGTCTAATCCTACTGCTGCTCTGATCTGTTCTAGTTCAAGTTGTTTATTGACACTGGGTTAGTTTTGGCTCGTGGTGTGTTTGTTTGTGGACAGTGCTATTTAAATTTTTTTTTTGTATATGCAAAAAGTCGATTTCAAGATAATGATACTTCTGCATTTGTAGTTTTTCTTTTCCGGCCCTCAGACCAGAGCCCAATGAAAATTCTGGCCCATTGGTAAATATAATTGAATAACCCTGATTTAGTCATCATAAAAGAATGCACAAACTATATTTTTACTACCCAAGGTGACCAATATAGATAATGTCCGGCGTAAAACGTATTTGCCTGGGATCCAGAGCCACGCTTCAGCAAATTGTGGACAATGGTCTGGTCACCACGCCCCCGCATGTGTTTCAGATCACTCCACTACAAACTGTCCAATCAGATTAGTTTATTTGCGTGAAGCAGATGAAACAAAGGAGCTGATTGGCCGTCTGTCATTTAGACCAAAATCTAACTTCACTCACTCACATTAAAATAGATTTTTGCTTCGCTCATTGATTCTGCAGAAATCTGTTTTTCAGTTCTATGTGATATTTTTTCGATAATTTTTTTGTCATAAGCAGCCATGTTGGTTGTGTGTCCGTGATTGGCTAATGAATCTGTCCATCACACCCACTGGAATGTTTATTTATTGTTTGGATTTGAGAGTGTTTTGAGTCTAGTTTGGGTCTGTAGATCTGATGCTGAAGTCAGTGACTGAAGTGCAGATGTGCTCTATGTTCCTCCAGAGGCTGATTTAAACTGGTTTGGTCTTTAATGAGAACGACCTTTTCAGATTCTGTCCTGTAAAATGTCCCACTGAGGCACAGCACTAATAAAGCACAGGTTCATTACACACCAACCAATCCAAAGAATCACTGCTGGATTAGACAAAGCAGCTTTGGGTTGAATGCTGGTTTGTTGTTTGCATTTACACTAAAGCCGGCTGCACGATAGGGAGTTTAAGATTTTTTGTGATTTTTAGATGCATCCAAAACAGGAGACCCCACAGACATAAGAACATTTACACGGATTATTAGTCTGACAGTGCTATGTGTTGGACAGTGTGTGTGTGTGTGTCACATGCAGAGGTGGTTAGAGTAGCCAAAAATGTACTCAAGTAAAAGTACAGTTACTTAAAATGCATTTACTCAAGTAAAAGTAACAAGTAGAGTAAAAAGTACTTATTGAAAAAACTACGGGAGTAACTGTTGAAACGTAATATCTGTTATTTCTTGTTTTATTCAGACAATAAAATGAATGGTGCAAATTCTGTTTTCAAATGACCTTGAGCGATTGTGAATGTGTGATCATGATTTACGTGTTTCCTCAAACTAGACGTAGAGTTTTTGTAGCTGAAATGTCCGTGTGTTTTGGCGAGCAGAGAAGACGGCGCATTACGTAGCTGTTCTTTTGAGCTTTCTTCAAGAGAAACGTGGTTTAAATATGAGGCCACGAATGATCACGCATCTTCTGTTGTGTCCTTTTTTTCAACGCAGACATTCACTTCTGCCATTTTCACCTGTTTACTTGTTTTTACCTCAACAGAAATAAAATGTTTTGCTTCCGTGTACCTCGACGAATGGTTCCCTCTGATAGGACAGGTAGAAACGTGGTCACATGCTCATCTGTGAGGAAGTGTTGGCGCGGTAGAAAAAACAAATATTGATAAAAAGAACGGGAACGAGTCAACTTTTGCCAAATGTAGCGGAGTAAGAGCAGCGTTATTTGGTCATAAATTTACTCCATGCAAGTAACAAGTACAAGCAATTAAAAATAGGAACTTAATTTCATTTCCGCCTGGTTTTCACCTGAGCCTGTGTTTCGTCTTGTTCAATATTCACACTTAAGTATTGAAGCTTAAATACTTGGCCTATGGAAATACAGCTACAGAATCCAGAATTTTAGACAATTTCAGTCAGACGTTTTAAGAACAATGAACCCCTGTATTTATATTTCAGATGAAGGGCATTCACCTTTACAGTTTTGAAGAGAAAAGCTTCGGTTTTGGTTCGTGGCTGTCAGAAGTCTGTAACGTGATAAGGTCAGAGCGGAGCTTCTGTTGCTGTTTTTGCTTTGGTGGTTTATTACAGACTGTGACCAGAGACAGGTCTGTGAACTGAGAACAACACCACTGAAGGAAAACTGTTTTTAACTCCGGTCTGACCCGAGATTATGAGTCATGTTAGAGTCACGCAGCAAAAACACGAGGGTTAGCAGGTTGCATCAGCTTAAAGTGCATGGGAGAAGTTGAGAGTTTTTGTTAAAATGACATAACACAGTGACTCTCTAGTCTAAATGTTTGTAAGGTTTAATACAGTAAATATGTTTGTTAGTTGTTCATAGAAAGTCAGGGGCTTCCATTGTGTTTGTGCTAGCCTAACGCTGGATTTACACAGACTGCGAGGCGGGTGCAGGTCGGGACACGTGCGGGTTTCTTGCTAAGTGCCTGTTACACCAGATGCTGTCAACTGCGGTCCGGTTTCGTCCAAAGCCACGTGGAGTCACGTAGATTCCGCGAGAACGCTTGTATAATGATTGAAAGCGCATAGACTGCAGTTCGGGAAAATAGACTTCATGTGGATTCTTTCGCGAGTCGCGCGACTCTCGCATCGCAGTCGGACATGTCGGAGCACGGTGTAAATCAGCATTGGTTTTAGCACTTTCTAAGTTGTCACGATCGCATTCAAGTTGCACTTATGTAAATCACCGTAAAGCTACAGACTCATAGTAACATAGAAGCAAAAGCCTCTTTTCTCATCTGTTATAGACGCAGTGACAGCTGTAACAGCAGCAAAAGTTGTAAAAGTGAGCAAACTATAGCAAACTAAAAGCTCCGCGCTCTGGTCAGGGCCTGTTGCTTTGGCTCTCTGAAAGTCCGTCAACACTGAGCGGTGCGTGTGTTCACTTCTTCCTGGCCCACAGCGCCTCTGTCCAGGCTCATGAGCACAGTGAGTCTGTGTGCAGAGCTTCTGTTTGTGTCACTTTTACAACTTTTCTTTATGAAACCTGGTTGAGAAGCAGCTCTTTTAATGATGTCACAGCCGTCACTGCGTCTACAACAGATGAGAAAAGAAAATGTTGTATATTTAGTAAGTAATCTTTATTTGTATAGCGCATTTCACAGACGTCACAAAGCGCTTCACAGTGAGATGAACCCCTCCCACTCAGTGACAGTAAACTGCCCTGGGGCAACTCAGCAGAGGAGATTCACCTAAACACCTGGCGCCTCTGGCCTCACAGCAAGAAAATATACAGTATATATATTTTTAGAGGATTGCTTCAGGACTTGCCCAAAATCCCTCATCTATGTCCATCGCATTTGAACTGTCGGGGACAAGAGGGGGGTGGGGGGGATAGGGGTCGAGGCCACCCCCAAGTGTCTTTGTTTTCATGTGAAAACTTTAACTGGAATAGACAGTTTTTAAGTTTATGTTAAGTGTCTTTGTATTCATGTAAGCAGCAGCTTCACTTTTAAGAACTTAAGAGCACTTCCATGCTTTGGCTTGCATTCATGTAAGCAGTTTTGTTTAGTTTTTATGTAGAAGATTCTACAAACAAAATAACCCTACCGCCATTTTGTGCCACTCTTATAAGGTTCATGACCCCTGCCTGGCCACCCCAAGAAAAATGTCTAGATCCGCCACTGCATTTGAAGTAAAGAACTGTGTCACTATGGCAACTCCACCAGATGTAGCGACCTTTGTCTGTCTGAAACCAGAAAACGTTAGTCCAATTGTCCAAACCAACATCTTCTCACACTAGTGTCATTCAGGTCCTAACACCAGCGTCACTGCTCTGCACATTTACCAAAGACAATTCAGGTGGGAATCAGATGTTTTTCTTCTGTGCAGAGCTTGTTTTCACTTGTAGGGTATCTGGGTCATTCAGACTAAGAGAATAAACACATTTCAGATGTTTTTGAGAAATGATTGAAATGTTACTGAAACAGAAGGTTAAGAGTGAGTTAATCATAAATAAATTATAAATATGAAAACTATGAGCACAGAACATGTCGTTGTTTCCTGTTCTATTTCAGTTTCTAGGTTTGGTTTCCTCTTTTAGATGAAGTTGCTTGTATGTAGATGTTGTTTGTTAACGTTTGCAGTGTAAGTGTGGGCGTCTGCGTGACCTTTGACCTGGAGCAGATCCAGAGCTATTCGAATGCACCGGGTCTTTGTAAGCTGCAGTTGTGCCCTTGAGCCTCACACTCACTGTTCTGTCTCTGTCTCAGGTTTGTGATCTGATCTGAAAGAGCGCGTTTGCTGTAAACAGATTCATTTGTGTTAATTAATGATTAATGGTTCTATTTACCTTCATTAATCGCTCGAGTGAAGACGTTCTCTCTGACAGACATAATTAGAATAAATCACCTGCGCCTTTTCTTATTGTTTTGTAACTATTTAGTTTGTTTTCATACATTTCAGAACAATCGATTTATGGCATTTTAAAAGCAGAGAATCCATGTAAGGCTGCATTCACAAAACACTTTAGATTCGGATCAGGATTCGTTTGCCTGGATAGTTCGGTTCGATTGGGTAATTGTGAACGCGCAAACAAACTCTGATCCGGTCCAAAATGCCCAAATCTGGTCCGGTTGGAGAGGTCGGTCTGAAGCGGTTGAATCGAGCTCTGGAGCGGTTCGTTTGTTTTGTGAAGCAAACGGAGCGAAACAAAACCAGGAAGTGAACACTGACGTGATCCAGGCTGAGACACACGTAAGGCTCAGAATTAGGGCTGCACGATATATCGATATGGAATCGATACTGCGATATTAACAACTGCGATTAGCTAATCGCAAAAGCCTCGATTTTCTTATTATTATTGAACACAGCAGCAGTACGAAAGCAAAACAGCACAGCACAACAGCGACAGGCCTTTAAACTGCACAACGACTAAACAAAAGTCTATAAACACTGATACCATGACCGTACTAGTGCATATTCAATAAAACCACTCATAAATAAAGAGTCACGTTTTAAAGCTGGTAGCGTTAGCCGCTTACCTAGTTTAGCTTGAACAGGCAAAACATGCATAGTTTCCCAGGCAAATCCAGTTTGTTTTCATCACAAACATTAAATCCAAGTGAATAAAAGCTGCATTTTACTGACTGACTTTAGTCCATAAACACTTCAGTGTCACAGGTTTGCTCGGTCCTGATGTGATAAACATTGTTTTTGGAGTTTTTTTTTTTTTTTTTTCACTCAGACGCCAGAGCTGTTCAGGGGCAGTTGGCGCCATCTGCTGGTGTAATTATACTTCTTAAGGCAAAAATCTGACACTAGATAAAACAATAGCCACTGTTACTTCTTATGCAGCCGACTGAAGTGTCACGACGCACACCATATCTATCTTTGTTGTAGCTTCAGTAATATTAATGCTCAAAATGTATGCATAGTTAAACTTTTCAATAGAGTAGGGCAGGTTTTTTTATATATGTTTACATAATTTAAATTTTACAATTGCTGCAAAATAGTATACTCAACAGAAAAAAAAACATATGTTAAATATCAAATATTGAATATCGAATCGAAATCGCAATATCAAACAGAAAAATCACAATTAGATTGTTTTGTCAATATCGTGCAGCCCGACTCAGAATCACAACAAACAGCATGTGTGAGATCAATAATGAGACAAATAATACACAAAAACACATGAAAGTAACAGGACAAGGACGGAGGATGATTCAGGTAGAATTATTTATGAGCGACACGGTGGCGCAGCGGTTAGCGCTCTGGCCTCATAGCAAGAAGGTTCTGGGTTCGATTCCCAGTCGACCCGGGGCCTTTCTATGTGGAGTTTGCATGTTCTCCCCGTGTCTGCGAAGGTTTCCTCCTACAACTAAAAACATGTCCGTTAATGCCTCCCCTGACCCTTCCCCCAGGGCTCCCCTGCAAAAGAGATTCTGAATCTCAGTGGGACTTCCCTGGTTAAATAAAGGTCAATTAAAAATAAAATTAATTATGATCACACGACCGTATGTCACAGTTTTCTCCTGTTATTTACAAAAATAACAAAGTCATAACTCTTAGATGGAAGCAAATACAGAAAGTAACACTACAGCTCACATTACTGCGGGGAAATGGTTTATATTCATCTAATATTTAGTTCTACAGCTAAGTGAGCAGATGACAGACCTTTCAGATTGGGCTGGGCAATATCGTGATAAAAATCTGCTTTTTTGATGAAATCGTCACATCGTGATTTCTTTTTTCTCTATTTGATGCATCTGTCTGTTCAATTATAGACTATTTTTTTCCAATCTCTTAGTCTTAGAGTTGCCAAATCCAAGTCTTTGTTAAAATATATCAATTTAAATGACTGGAACATGAATTTTTAGAATGTTTTCATGTCTAAAAGTCGTAAGAAAAACACATGATATGGCAAAAACACAATAGATTCTTTTATTACCTTTTTATTGAAGAGTGAGGTAGCTTGTTTCTCTCTAAAAACCTGGCAACACTGGTCAGCTTTTGACAGCTGGATTTAGCTGTTGATAGTGAAATGTGTTCACCTCAAAGACTAAAGGGAAAAAAATGGTTTACAAGAATCGTGATAAAATTGAAATCGTGATCTGGCCCAAAAGAAAATCGGGATAAACATTTTTTGCCATATCGCCCAGCCCTACTTTCAGAGCCAGATTTACTCAAATAGATGAACGTTTTGTTTCATTTTACTCTGGCCATTTGGAATGAAATGCCCAGTCCTCCTCTCTGGTCTTCTGAAGTGAAAGTGTCTTCGTCTGTCAGTCACACTTTTCATGTGAGAGAAGTTGTGGGACAGATCCATAAAAACACAAATCTAAAGTCCAGCAGTGTGTTTGTTTTGGCTGGAGTCGCTGATGTAGCAGAGAAGCAGTGGTTTGAGTAGTAAAAATGAGCCAGTTGAACCAATCTTGGTTTGATTGGGGACCAAAGTTGTAACACTGGCTCAGTTTTGTTCACAATACACTTTAATCAATCGAACCAGCGCACATCTGCCTTTGGCCTTTAGCGTCGCTGTGGGACAGAAACACGTCTGTGCTACATCAACGGCTCCATCCAAGATTTGTGTTAATGGATCCATCCCACAACTTCTCTCACATGAACAGGCCCAGTGTGAGTGACAGACCAAGTGTCGGAGCAAAGACACTTTCACTTCAGAAGACGAGTGGAGGGCTGGGCATGTAGTTCCAAGCGTAAACAAACAACAACTTAGGGCGACACGGTGGCGCAAGCGGTTAGCGTTCTGGCCTCATAGCAAGAAGGTCCTGGGTTCGACTCCCGGGCCGCCCGGGGCCTTTCTATGTGGAGTTTGCATGTTCTCCCCGTGTCTGCGTAGGTTTCCTCCGGGTACTCCGGTTTCCTCCTACAGCTAAAAACATGTCCATTAATGCCTCCCCTGACCCTTCCCCCAGGGCTCCCCTGCAAAAGAGATTCTGAATCTCAGTGGGACTTCCATAAAGGTCAATTAATCTATTTGAGTAAACTTGGCTCTAAATGGTCTGTCTTCTACTCATTTAGCTGTAGAACTAAATATTAGATGAATATACGTATATAATTTCTCCGCAGTAATGTGAGCTGTAGTGTCTGAAACCACTCCAGAGCTCGATTCAACCGAGCCAAGACCGACCTCTAAAACCAATACCAGATTTGAAATTTTGGATCAGAGTTCGTTTGCGCGTTCACAATTACTCAAACGAAGCGAACTATTCAGACAAACGAATCCTGATCTGAATCAAAAGTGTATTGTGAATGCAGCCTTAGACACAGAAAATGCTTTTAAAACAAACCACGAGACTTGTCCATCCTCTGGCGTTGAAGCTCTGGCTCACAGATGCACTAGAACTTTAGTATTTAATATCTGTTCACAGAGTGCAGAGTGTTCAGGATGTGTGAATGACAGATGACACATTACATCAAAACAAACATGGCCACAACGCAGGTACTGAAAAACTAACGCAAAACAGCTTAAATGTGACGTGAATGGTAAATACAGTAAAGTGTGTCTGTTGGTCTTTAGAATTAGTCTTGCTCACTCTTGTGTTGGTAAAAGATGGTCAGAGATAAGTCTTTTATATTCTGGGTAAATCCAATGTTCTGCTCTGCACAAAGACCTGCTGCTCTCCTCCCAGACCTGGAATTAGGCCACTTCAATTTGACTGGACGTTTACTGTAACAATGGAGAAAGCTATCACAGTGGACGGACGAGAGAGAGATGGAGAGGGAGGGAGGGAGAGAGAGAGAGAGGGGAGAAAGCTATCACAGTGGACGGACGAGAGAAAGAGAGAGGGAGGGAGAGGGGAAGAGGGAGGAGGGGGGAAGAGATGGAGATGGAGAGCGAGAGAAAGAGAGAGGGAGGGAGGGAGAGATGGGAAGGGGAGCAAAGAAGAGATGGAGATTGAGAGGTGGTGAGGGGAGAGAGAGATAGATGGATAGAGAGAGGGGAGAGAGAGATGGAAGGGGGAGAGAAGCAGTTAAAGAAAGAGACACAGAGAAAAATACCGTCTGACATTGTAGTGTCTTTTAAGAGTTCATCTTCTCTCTATTTCTGAGCCTCACAAAAATGCAAAGTTTCAAACAGGGCTGCAGGTTAATCGAACGATCGCAAGTTTAGTAAATCAGATATAATCATTAACAGGCAGTGTTGGGAGTAACGCCGTTTAAGTATAACGGCGTTACTAAGGCGTTATTTTGATGAGTAACAAGTAATCTAATTAAATACTTTCCCGTCTGTGATAACGTCGTTATAGTTACTATCAAGGTAACGCGGCTCGATATTTCACTGTGATTAGAGAAGTCACGAGAGCAGCTGACGAGTTTGTTTTGGGACGTAAAAGAAGCAATAGACGGAGAAGAGCGCTGATTGGCTCAACGGCAATAGTAACCATCAGATCAGTGTTGGGCAGGTGTACTGACTTTTCTGACATTCTGATTGGTTGAGCGGGACACAAGTTTCCTTCGCTCACTTTCCAAAACACAACGAGGAAATCTGCTCAAACTAGTGCAGTTTAAGGGGATTTTTTGTTATTTTGCGCTATTTTACCTACATGAAAATGAAAACAGACGACAGCGCAAGTACAGCGTGCGTTTGGAGTTTAAAGAGATCGCATCGCAAAGTCACAGTGGATAGAGGTAACTTTCTCTTCTAAGTGCCACTAAATTCATTGGCTTTTTGGTCGCGGTTCACCTCTGTTTTGTTGCGTGCAGATGTTTATTATGTTCTAATGTCTGCGTGTGTTTAGGTCTTGTGCTGTTTGGGCTGTTTCTGCTGCCATATTCCATGAGCTGAGAAAAGAGCACTTTAGCTCACTGTTAGCCGGTTAGCAACATTAGTTGCCATGAACTTTATCCAGCTTGGACAAAGTGAAGGCTCCTTCTGTCCCACTGTCCTTGGGAAAAAAGAGAAACTGAAGGAGAACAGGAGTAAAAGAGAAATACACTTCTATGGATGGATATACATCTGCAGATAGAGGTGGACACAGGTCAGGAGGTGGACGGTCCAGGTCCAAGGTGTCAGAGCACAGAAGTGTTTGGAACCTCTGAACTGTGAAGCAGTCTTCATTACTGCCCCCAGTGTTACACCGCTGTTTGTTAGAACAGGCAAGCACCCATCCAGTGTTTTTTTTTTTTTCTTCATTTACAGTGCTGACTTTGATCAGTGTCTTTAAGTACCTGCTGATACACTATAGCAACAGGTACCAGTGTAGGAAATGAAAAGAACAATTTTAAATGTCGAAACTCATAACATCAGTATTTTTTGCTAAATGTTTTCTGAGTTAAGAAGACAAAGTTTTTTGTATGAAAAGGTCGATGCTATTTTATTTGTTCATTTTGACTGTCAGATCAGTTTTCAAAACTCCGTTACACAAGGAATTATTACGAGTTTGAGGGAAACTTTTGTAAACAATCTCTTTACAGGACTAACTTCTCATAAAATAAATGCTCAATGACCATTTATAACTCTAATAAAACAACAAAGACAACCATCAAATCGCTAAGCTACAAAAGCTGTCTAAATGTGGATGTATTTGAGAAGCCTGAGAGTTTTACCTTCTAATGAAAATAGATAAATGTCTTATTGATCTCCAGCACAGTTCTTCTTCATCAAAAACATGTCCGGGTGCTCCTCGGCTCTGGCAGTCGGCCTCAGGTCGGTGCCGTAGTTTTTTTGACAATTCTTGTGTTGTGGGTGTTCGGAAGCTAGATGTTTATTAAAAAGTCTTTAAAACATTGTCTGTTGCATAAAACCGAGAGCTTTTGCAAACAAATAAAAATACTGACAATAATCCAGTGAAGGAGGACTAGCGCGGGAGAATGTGACCAGCTCCACTCACATTTATGAGTCTGTCTGCTCTTACAGAGGAAACCTTGATAAGTTTACTAAACATCACAGCCACATCCAGGCCTGTGCCAGTGGATGGTAATTAGATAGTTCGTAATATTGAGCATTTTAACTCACGCAGTGCACCTTTAATTGTACAGTTTAGGTAATGACTAGTAGCCTCAGTCTGAATGTAAGCGTGAGCGTGCAGAGTAAACGTGTGCAGTCTGAATGTAAATGTGTGCTCCGGTTCATTATCTGTAACACTCCTCAGCTCTGGGTCAAGAGCCGCTGTATCTTTAGTGAGACTGGCCCTGAATGTAAAACTGCACAGACCGGAGCGGCATCAGTATTCACACTGGAGCGGTCTGCGGACATCAGCCGGAGTCGCACCCACAACCTGCAGAGAGCGGACACAGGACTCAAGCCACGCTGCCGTTATGTCACACTGAGACAGAATTAACCCTTTAGGTGTCCGAGTTTTTACTGGAAATACATAAACATATTTGTAAATTGGCTAAGATTTTGTATTTTTTTAGGATTAAGATGTTTTTTGCTGGATTAACCTGAATTATTTGACTTGTTTCCTGCTTGTTTATTCTTCATTCAAGCTAAAATCTCAGGGAAATCTTTAAAAAATGTTGGTATTTTTTGTTCTAATCTGACTGAAACAAGTAAAACTAAAATGAGATTAGTTTTAGTTTATGTAACCTGGCTCACGTCAGGTTGATAATATGTGTGAGGCTGTACAGCAGGTCAGGTTTCTTGCACTTCAAGATTCTTTCTCAAGATTCTTTTTTGTTCCGTGTGCGCATTTTCTAAAATTGAAAATGAGAAAAAAAACACTGAAGCGAGTTTTTAACCTGCGACCCTTTACACCGCGGGTCACCTGCTTATCCATCTGAGCCAGATGCAACACAGTCTCACTAGAGGGCGTACTTTTACCACGACACAAAAACAGTGTATTTTGACCATGAATTCACTGATGTTTTTAGTATTTATGTTACGCCGTGCATTTAGCACGATATGAAAAAGTGTAAAAATGACCCGAGTTTTGGTTGAAGCCACTTGGAGACATTTTCTTCAGGTGAAACAGGTAAGTTCAGGCATCAACTTACTAAAATGGGTAAGATTAGGTCTGGGGCTTGGGGCAGGTTAAGATTAGAATCAGGATTTCATTAATATTCATAAATAAGAACACGTCTTAACAACCACCATTAAAATGAATGGGGACTGTGACACGTACTATAATTACACAAAACAGCCGTGAATTTGTGCTAATCATGTGTAATTTACATGTTGTGTAATGTCGTGGTAAATGTACACTTTCTTGTGAGATCGGGCTCCAATCCATCCAGTCCAGCGAGCTGCACAGATGTGCTCCGGTCGTCTGGATCTTGTCATTGGAAGGAACTTTTTGGTTAAGTTTGGTGAAGACATGACAAACGGAAAACCAAGCGAGTATTAGTGAGTGCATCAGGTGGTTTTAAAATTACATTTATAAATTACGCTGCTAGTAATATAAATGTGTCCAAATTATAGACATATTCAAACCCAAAAATCAATGCAGATGTTCTTTGTTTACCAGTATTTTCTGAATATCGTCGGGCAAGTATTTCAAACTGATTGATCGAAGCGTCCCAACACGGATATAACTTAGAAGTCAAGTCATGTGTCTTAAGTATTGAAATAAAGCAGCAAAAACACATCTAAACACATTGTACAAACAAAACCAGGATAAGGATTTCTCAAGAGAGCTTGTGTTTGGTCGGATTCTCAAACTTCAAGTGCAGGATTTCCACCAAGAAGCAGCTGAGATGTTACTTAGTTCTACTTTAAAATAATCTTCAACCTTAGCAGTCTTGTGGTCATCATGAAAGAGAATCAGACGGCCATTGAAAGAGTTAATAAAACACACTCACGTCATAGACTTCGATCTATTCACACGAGAAAATCTAATTCTGTGTGCTTTTGATGGCTTTTATGTCATGTGTAAATTACTTTTTTTCATTCAGAAGGTTTGACAAAGCAGATGGACATAAGCTATTAGACTCTGTGAATTAAATATGATGGATTCTGCTTTTTTCTGCTCATTAAAAGCAAAAAAAAGGCTTGTACCTGGACGTCTTTATGTTTCTGTCTTTCTTCCGGCTGATGTGACACTTCTGTAGCTCCGTGGCTCTCCTCTTTGACGACAAGCCGTGATCAAACTCTGCGTTGATCTATCGGACTTTTAATTGATCCTGAGGGAGTTTGCAGTTTAGGCTCATAATGTGAGCGTTAGCGTGAAGCGTCCCAGAGGAGCTGAAGTCAGACCCGGAGAGACTTTTGTACAATCAGCGGCGAAAGGAGCAGATCTGAGAGTGGAGTCAGATGTGTTTGGGTTGAGATGAATGCTTTGTCACAAAAACATGTCTAAAGCAGGTTGTTGTTCCATAATTAGGGCTGGGTATTTTTATTATACTAGTACGTTAATGTACTTGCTTTTTGAGACGGGTTCCTTACTCTTTTTGGTTCTTGCTTCTTTTAAACGTTAATCATATTCCCAAACTTTTTTTTTCAGACATTTGCAGAGCTGCTCAGATTACCCACGGCAGCTCTTACCTTTCTCATTCAAAGACTTCCTGACCGCTGTTCCTTTAACAAAAAGGTTTATTCAGTCCAAAGCACCGAGCTCAAATTAAAAGTCCATCAGGTCAGCGAGGTCTGAGGTTTAGGCAAAAGGAACAATTGTCAGAGTGAATCAAAACACAAAAATACATGCTCATGGAAATCCTCAAAAGAACTCTTCTGATCTTCTGTTGTCCGTCATTTATGTTTCAGATAAACTCAATCTTATCTAAGAAAAAAACACATTATGCTGCTACTGGAACGGTGCTGAGTGACGTAAGCTACATGACGCAATCTGGAAGAAAAAAACTGCTCTGAATGAGAGCGGCTGTTTTTTAATCTATTTTCTAAGTATTTATAGACGTGTGTCTGCGCAGGCCGCCTCTAAAAGCAGCAACATGTCCCAGCGCTGCTGCGCACACACAGATCTCTCACCAACACAGTCTCACAAGAAAGCGTACATTTACCACGACATTACACAATATGTAAATTAGGTTGATTAGCACGAGTTCACAGCTGTCCTGCGTAATTATAGTACGCATCACAGTCCCCATTCATTTCAATGGTGGTTGTTAACGGCTAGCATCTTTACCAAACGTCTTTTACATGTTACTAGTGAGAAAAGCAGACAAATTACATAAATAACACCAAACAAAGTTATAGCTTCACTTCTCTGTGGACGGCGTCTGTGCATCGGTACTGATGAGCATTTCCAGTTACAGAATGTAGCAGTTTGAGAAATATAATTTCACATCGCCAAAGTTGTTTAAAAAGCTTCATAAGACACAAATCAGTCAGTTTGGCTCATGGTTTTGCTGAATCACTTGTTTTAACTCGTTTTATTCATAAAAGTGCAACTTCTGCCATTGAGTTTAATTGATTTGCGTCGTCTCCTCTACCGGAGGAATATGACGTTGCGCTGTTCATGTTGTAGCAACAGAGCAGAGCTGCTGATTATGCGTCTGCTAATTTAATGTCTATGGTCTGCCCAGCCTACTACTTGTACTTAATTTTATTTCCTCCTTCCTTTTTTACGCCCTTGTCCTTACTTGTACTTCCTCCCTTGCGTCCTTCCTTGCTTTAACTCACTGTACTTACTTGCACTTACACTCACTTATTTCCTCCTTAGACTTCATCCTCGTTGAACCTGTGCGTTCAGAGCTGAGCAGACATTTTCCCGAGACTGATAATTTTTCACACAAACTCTGTAAATGTATGCAAACTTCATCAAACTAATGTGACGTGAGGCTAATCGATGTAAACAGGTCGTGTGTGGACTTGGGCGAAGGCAAAGTTTCCTGCTGCCTCCACAGTTTCCCGACTTTCCCGAGCGAGGAAGACGAGGAGCGCAGGTTAGAGGCACATTATTTATGCTAATGCTAATGCTAATGCAGTCATCAGGGGCTCGTGGCTGCTCCGCTCTGAAGGTAAAAAGTTCAGGCTGAAGTAAGAGTCTGTGCAGCGTGAGTGTGGATGTGATGGAGACGGACTCAGAGAGGCTTATAGTGAGGAGGCATTAGCTTTTAGAGTGAGGCTGCATGAGGATATTAAAGTGGATATTCCTGGACTGATATGAGTCGCTCTTTAAATATGCACATAACAGCTTCTGAAAGAGACTGGAAAAGAGTGGAATCCCCAGACAGACGTTTGAAGCCGATTGGTTGAAGCATCACAACAGCAAAAGAAGAAAACCTTTGAAAAAAAGCCCAAACAAGCAACCTCAGCCCTCAATATAAAAAAAGGAACTAAAATAATCAATTAATTAAGCACGATGCGTCACAGCAAAATGAAAGTTACTGATTATGGCAGACTTTAAATCGTATTTGATCACTAGTAAAGACTTTAAAGATTGAAAATATGCTAAAAGTTCATATTTTTTCATTAGTGAGCATATTTCTGTAAATAAAACCTGGGAAAATGTGAAAAATCACCTGTTATGACGTCAAAATGCTCTCAGGAGCAAGTCCAAAAAAACGCAACCTGTGACTGTCAAAATTCATAAGCAACTTTCCAAAAAAAGAAGCCAAAGTCGCTATAAAGAAGCGGACTTGGTAACTGTCCATAATTTGTTTTAGTTCAAACATGCACTTTCACCAACCCAATCAGAGTGCAGCTGCTGCGCTGTGATTGGTACGGCTGAGCTTGGCCCTTTATACCGGGTCTCTCCAGATGGATTCTCTAGTTCTTGTTACAGTCGGATAAAGCCAGATAGTTACTATTGGTCAGGTATTAAAACCATTAAGTACAATCAGCCAGTTGAACAGAGATGCGTTGTAAACCTGTGTCAGGATTTGGTCTGCACCCAACCTGATGTGGAGATTGCCGAGTGCACGACGGGACCATCTCCAATGTACCTGCTGTCAGAAAGAGGACTCTCGTGCGTTAGGTTGGTGGGGGAACGGGCCGGGAAAAACCAACACGGAGAAACATGAACAACAGAAGCCGCCGTGCGGGTCAGGTTTGCTTGAGGAAGGCGTCCTGCACCTGAGTCGTCTGGCTCCTGAAGCTTGAGACTGTTTTTTCTCTATGTTTTTTCACTCAGCTGAATCTGTGTATGAGACGTTGGGTCGAAATTTCATTCACAAATGTTGATTTAGCAGCAGAGCTTTTGTTTTTGATAAACTCTGACAAAGCGCTGGCTAGTGTTGCTGCTACAGCTTGTGTGAGCCCCATCTCACAAGAAAGTTCACGGCTGTTTTGTGTAATTATAGTACGCATCACAGTCCCCATTCATTTCAATGGGGTTGTTAAGACATGTTCTTATTTATGAATATTAATGAAATCCTGATTCTAATCTTAACCTGCCCCAAGCCCAGACCTAATCTTACCAATTTTAGTAACTTTATGCCTAAACTTACTCGTTTCACCTGAGAAAACGTCCCCACGTGGCTGCAACTAAAACTCGTTTTTTTAACTCTGTGAAATCTCGTGTCATTTTTCGCTTTCTCATATCATGCTAAATGCACGGCGTAACATAAGTCTAAAAACAGCTGTGAACTCGTGGTCAAAATACGCTGTTTTTGTGTCGTGGTAAATGAGATCGTGTTGCTTGTGTCACTCAGCCGAGGCTCTTTCTGCTGTCAGGCTGCGCTCGCTGCCATCGTGTTAAGAAACAGATAATCCCTCGACCTTTGACGTGTCAAATATTAACTTAAAATGTGTTTTTGTACCTGTTATTTGGTAAGTTGACCTCAAAGAAACTGCAAAAATCTTGAACATGCATTTACTCTCTTTCTGAACCACACTGATGTGTTCATGCGCAACCAGCCGTTCTCAAGCGTTTTGGAGCCGTGGCCGCCCTATTGGCCCATAGATTATCCCAGGCCCCTCAGTAATATTTCACATTCCATTAAAAATAAGTAGAATGTATATACTCTCATATTAAGATGCCAAAACAGCTAAATTATAATACATGTGGACTTAGTAAAAAAAATTATAAAAATACTGTATATTAAAGTTAGTTTCAAACCAGTTTTCTGTCATGCTTGTTGTGTGGACAACCTTTGGAGGCCCCCTGCAGAGATCCTGACTATGTGCAACGATTAGTTAAAACCATAAAGTCCCTGCCTATCGTGAAGTGAACAAACCCCATGGTGTGTCAGATAGTTTCTACAAAGCAATAATAAACCGGCTGATTCATTAAACAATCACTGTAGCTGTCTGAAGGTGAAAAACTGCACAATACAGTGAAAACAGGAAGTTACTGTTGTTAATTGTGATAATCATTTGCCACGCCATATTGTATTATTATATATAGATGTGTAATGTGAAACTAAAAGAACAGCTTTTCATAAAAACAAGCTCTTTGATGCCCAGTCACTGTAAAAACACAAATGACACAAACTAATCCTGTGTGAATGCTTGTTAAAAAGAGACATTGTGGGATAATTTAAAGTTTACAGACGTCCCGGGGTAAACATGATCCCGTGTGAATAGACCAAACGCAGAATAATCCTTTCTCCAAGTCATTTACATGTAAACTCTGAGCCCGTTATAACAGAACGAGATTATCCGCGCACAAACACATCTACTGTAGCCCGGGTCACAATCAAACATCGCGCTCGTGACGATGGGAAAAGCCTGTGTGAGTCTGTATGCAAATAAAACCGGTGAACGCAGGGCCGCGGGCGGAGAAACATCAGCCCATTTAACACCAGATTATTATTCAGTCTGTGCGCACGCTGGAAATGGAAAACAGAATTATAGCCCAAGTCCACCTTTTTCTTCTGACTTCTAATGATGCAGTTCCTTTGGCTCCTTCACAGACCTGAATAAACCAGAAAGAACATTTGGTTTTCCATAATCAGGATTATTCAAGTTGAAATGTACCGACTAAGAATGTGATTTGTGTTGGAGTCAGTCAGCCACAAAAGCTCGTGGGGTTTTGGGCCATAAGTCTTTGGTTATTTCCCCATAAGTGGGTCATGAATTTGAAAGGATTTATCTTATTTCCAGGAAAGTGTTTTATCTGTGCCACACATGATGTTAAACTACTGCAGCTGCATCTACTGTTCTTAGTGTCGGACCACAGTTAGACCGAACTCTTAACTTCACCTGTTTTTTTTTTTTTTTTTTGAAGACCCAAGGATCCAGCTGTCTCCCATCCATGTTCTGTCTAGCCCAACCTGCTTAGCTTATAACAGGAGGAGAATTGATATGCTATGGAATGGACACAGAAAGACAAATGCTAGAATATAGAAGCAATGCAAATATGCATAAAAAAACAATTCACTGAAAAATTATTTTAAATTGCTAAAAAAAACATGCTTATAAATGATAGGAATATTAATTACAGTATAGATGGATTGTTTGTTTATCAACACGAGCGATGTGTTTTTTGTCAACAATCAAACAGTAAACATTCATATTTAGATGTCTGTCCACCCATCAGTTGTTAATGCAACATACTAATACACATTTAGTCAGGTCTTGCACAAGTTCACACTTTGTTTCTTCAAACATTGTGACTATTTTGTATCATTGTGTGTAATATACAAATATAGAGTGTGTGTTTATGTCAGTGGCTGCATGAAAAAACTGATCGATTCTGGCCTTACGATTCGATTTCTGCGAACTCGATCGATTTTCGATGTTTTCGATCGATTTCCATCCCTATAATAGAGGATTGTTTGTTTATCAACCAGGCGATGCATGTGCACCCGACCTGCAGAAAGAGCTGCAGTTCATCGACACAAACAGTGGAACAAGTCGAAAAAGCTCCGTTGTCATTTAACTACAAAAGTTCTGCTGCCACACATTTGTGAATAAATTCGATCCCCTGATCCGTAAAAGTTAAATTCAGGTGAAAAAACTGCGAAATTAACGCTGTCTCAAGCTTCAGGAGACAGATGTCTGTCAGACCGGTTCCTTCCTGATCGAAACAGCTGCTGTTGTCCTATTTTGTTGTTTTATTCAAATAAGTTTCCTTATGTAACCAGACGGACAGCGTCTCTTTTTGCATAACGTATGCGAATTAGGGCGGAAGTGACATTGACCGAAAATCCCTCTATAATAGACGGGCTCAGCAGTGACCATGAAACAGTTTTCTCCATTGTGTTGTGCACAAGGTTTTGCCTCAGTCCAGAATGTTTAGGAGGCATAACCTTTATATGAGGCTTGTATTAAAGAGCTGCAGTAACAGATGACTTTTATAAAAATCAATCATCTCTACCAGCCTCTACTTTTGCTACAACTCTTTTAACGTCTCTCGTACACAGACTGCGAGGCAAGTTTCTTGTACACCAGCAGCAGTTCCCGCTGCGACTTCGACAAAAAATACTGTCTACATATTCTTTTTGCACACTTCCACTGCTCCGAGGTCTGTGTACAAGGGCACTTGGTTTTAAGCCATTTCTAAGTCCAGTGTACGGCAGGGGTAAGTCAGCTAATTCAGTGATTCTCAAGATCGCAAAAGATCTCTGGAGTTCCCTAATGATGAGAAAAATGTATTAGTTAGACACCTTTAAACTGCAGTGATAGATGTAGATTTCCATTAGCAGGCCTTTAGGTGAATGTATCTTGTCTATGTCTAGAGAAGACTAATGACTTCATGATCACTTTGCGAGTAGCCTAGTTTGAGGGTCACGATTCATTACCAGTCAACCAACAACATCTTTGGTCCACCACAGCCTTGCACCTTTCTCTTAGGCCGCTATGCTGTGCTGTGATTGATCCATCATGATATGAGCTCAAGCTTTACAGCAAGAGTCAGGCCAGGTTAGACCAAAACATGGACAAGAGTTTGTTACTTAAAAATACAAATGTTGCGAGCCTTGATGTGACAGGAGCAGGTTAAAGTGTTGTTTCCTGAGGTGGTTCACGTGCAGGTCTCAGGCGGGTACAGTCTTGATGAAAACTGGAGAAAGACGCACATTCCTCCTCAAACAAAGCTCCGTCTGTTCTCTCTCCTTCTCTTCTCCTGTTTCTTTCCTCTGAGGCACAGCTCTAGTTAGTGAGGTATGCAGTTCTTCTCATGTCTGTGTTGTGGATCATCCTTGTGACTTTAGGTGACACCTCCTGCTGCTCTGCCCCTGCACTGACAAAAGAAAGAGAGAGGGAAGAGAGGGGGAAGAAATCAAATATGGGGACGGTGAAGTCACTGTTTTGCGAGCCTCAAGTTTTTGGCCCTAAGTCCAAGTCCTAAACCTACACAGTTTATAAGCATCAAGTATTTTCAACGCACAAGGCTCCAAGTTCAAGTTAAACACTAAGTCTGAATCTATTTTATCAAGTCAAGTCTCAAGTCATTAAAATAGTGACTCAAGTCCAAATCCCGACCTGTAAGTCCACTTTCCTGTTCACAGTATTTGGATAGATTCATGCATGTTTAGAAGTCTTGTGTCTGTTTTCATCTATAGAGGGTTATCGATCGACGTTCCTTTCTGCTCTGCTGCTCATGTCACCTGGAGACGCTGTCTGTCTAGTTGACTGGAGAAACTTTGTTAATAAAAACAAGATGAGAGCAGCTGTTTGGATCAGGATTGGATCGTGACAGATCAACCTGTCACTGTAAATTTCCCTTAGTGAGTGAATGAGAAAGTGAATGTTTGTCTAACCCTGCGATGGGTTGACTCTGTCACTGTCCAGTGTGTTCCCCCGCCTAAGGCCCAAAGTCACTGGGATAGGCTCCAGTCACCCGCGACCACTAACGGGATTAAGCGGTTAAAAAATGAATGAATGAATGATCATTAGTCTAAAACATTGTAAAAGTTAGCGCAAAAAATATAGATAGTTTAAAATAGATCCACACAGAGAACTGGTCTCGTGAAAATTCTGTCTTGTCCATCCTTAGTTCACACTCAAACCAGATCCAGACAGGCAATGTGGGTGAAGTGTCTTTCCCAAAGAAGTTTCTCCTCTGTTCGTCTCACTGGGACACCTGACGTTCCTCCAGAGTCTCCATCCAGTACTGCCCAGGCCCAACATGCTGAGCTTCTGAGATCTGACGGGATCAGACTTGTCCACCTGTCACTTTGTCCACCTGATTTCTCAAAACATTTAGCCAGTTTTCAAACAAAATAAAATCTAATTATAATGTGCTGTTTTCATTTTAAAATAAAACTAAAGCAGAGAGTGGCTTATCACTATAAAGAGGCGGGGCTTATCACTATAAAGGGGCGGGGCTTATCACTATAAAGGGGTGGAGCTTATCACTATAAGAGGTGGGGCTTTTTACTATAATGAGGCGGGCTTATCACTATAATGAGGCGGGGCTTTCACTATAAAGAGGCGGGCTTATTACTATAATGAGGCGGGGCTTATCACTATAAAGAGGCGGGGCTTATCACTATAAAGAGGCGGGGCTTATCACTATAATGAGGTGGGGCTTATCACTATAATGAGGCGGAGCTTATCACTATAATGAGGCGGGGCTTATCACTATAAAGAGGCGGGGCTTATCACTATAATGAGGCGGGCTTATCACTATAATGAGGCGGGCTTATCACTATAATGAGGCGGAGCTTATCACTATAAAGAGGCGGAGCTTATCAGTTTTGCTGTTTTGAACAATAAGCCAATCCACATTATTTCTAATTTAGTTTATCACTAAATACATGGATAAAAAGCAGAAAAAAATCTTCTTAAAAAACCAAAACAAGAGACATGAGTTGTTCTTGTGTGAATAAACCAACTTTAATCAAACACTTACAACAGAAACATAGAAACGTTTGCTGAAATAAGTTATTTGGCTGGTTTAGTTTGCCCTTTGTCTTGATCTCTGACTTAGACGTGTCAGGTGTCTCTGGCTGGAGTCACATAAAAGAGCAGAGAGTGTTTGCTGTGGGCGGGGCTTAGTGTTTATGTGGGCGGAGCTTAGTGTCTGCTGTGGGCGTGGCTTAGGTGAGAGGTGGAGCAGGAATCTGGGACAAAAGTGTGAAGAAAAGAAAAGAGGGAGGAAGACAGATACTATTGTTCACGCTCAGCCGACATGAAACAAGAGAAGAGAGGGAGGGAGAGAAGAAAGGGAGGGAGGGGGAGAGAGAGAGAGGGGAGAGAGAGAGAAAGGGAGAGAGAGAGAGAAAGGAGGGAGGAGAGAGAAGTGAAGGAATGTAGAGAGAAAAAGAGAGGGAGGGAGGAAGAAAGAAAGAGAGTTAGAGTTAGAGAAAGAAGGTGGGAAGAGGAGGGAGGGAGAGAGAGAAAAAAGGAAAAAAAGAGGAGGAGAGAAAGAAAAGATAGGGAGGGGAGAGAAAGGGAGGAGGGATGAGAGAAGTGAAGGAATGGAGAGAGAGAAAAGAGAGGGAGGGACGAAGGAAGAAAGAAAGAGGGATAGTTAGAGAGAGAAAGGTGGGGAGAGGGAGGGAGAGAGAAGTGAAGGAGTCAGAGAGAGAGGCTTAGGGAGATAGAAAGAAAGAGAGGAAAGAGGAAGAGGAGGAGGGAAGTGAAGGAGTGGGAGAGAGAGAGAGAGAAATAAAGAAAGAAAGAAAGAAAGAGGGGTGAAGAAGTATGAGAAGAGATACAGTAAGTGAAAGAGTGATAGAGCAAGAAAAAAGAGGAAGGGAGAGAGGAGAAAGACAGAGGGAGAGAGAGAAGTGAAGGAGTGGGAGAGAGAAAGGACAAATAAAGAGGGAGAGCAAGAGAGTAAAAAGAAGTGTGAAAGACAAGTGAGAAGGGGGAATGAAGGAGAGAGAGAGGGGCACATGAAGGAGAGGGAAGTAAAGAGGAGTGAGGGGGGGAGAGAAAGAGGTGAAAGAAAGAGAGAAAAGGAGGTAGAAGAGAGGAGAGATGAACAGAGTGAGAGGAGAGAGACAGACGTGGAAAGGTTGAAGAAAGAGCGAGGGAGAGACGGGTAAAACTGAGAGGTAGAGCAAGAGTGAGGAGGAGAGAGGGAAAAAAGAGAAAGAAGGGAAGAAAGTAAGAAGAGCATATAAAGAGAAGAGAAAGACATGAAGAGAATATGAAGGGCTAAGAGAGAGTAAGAGGGAAAGAGAGGGGGAGGGAGAAAGAAAGAAAGAGAGAAGCAAAGGAGTTGGGAAAGAAAGAGGGAGGGGGTGAGAAAGAGGAGGGAGGGAGAAAGAGGGAGAGAGAAGTAAGAGTAGGAGAGAAAGAGGGGAAGAGAGAAGAGAGAGAGAAATGGGGGGGTGAAGAAGTTGGAGAAGGGGCGAGGGAGGGACAGGTAAAGTTGAGAGGTAGAGCAAGAGTGAAGAGGAGAGAGGGAAAAAGAGAAAGGAGAGAGAGAGAAAGAAGTGAAGGAGAGAATGAGATGGACAGAAGCAGGGAGAGAAAGAAGGAGAGAAATGAGGGAGAGAGGGTGAAGGGATAAGGAGAGACAGAAGAGAAAGAGGGACAGTGAAAGGACAAGAGACATGAAAGAGAGGATAGGGGAGTATTTCAGAGGAGAGAAAGAGCAAGAGAGCAAAGAGAGGGAAAGAAAGAGAGAAGAAAATACAAAGCAAGATAAGAGAGAGAGAGAGGGAGGAAAGAGGAGGAGCCAGGACTTTAGACTGGAGCAGGTCTGAACTTGGACTGGCCCACACTGTCTCTCTCTCTCTCTCTCTCTCTCACACACGTCGTCTCTCTGCAGACAAAAGTCCAGGTAAGAACTAAACTTCTCTTGTGTCTGGGACGTTTGTTTGTTTGTTTGTTTGTTTGTTTGTTTGTGAGAAGTGCTGGAGGTTCTCGACAGGGCTGCCCACGCGCCCCGTCGAACTTTACTTTACTTTTATCTGCTGCTGCTGCTGTTTCACCTTCTTACGACAAAGACAAACTCAGATTGAATTACAGCTCTGGTTTGAGGGATTTTCTATTAAATGTCAAGTGCCTCTGACCTGCTCTTTTCATTGAGTTTCTAATGGGAAATGAAAGACTCTGATTAATTCACTGCGCTGTTGATTTAAGCTTCTAAACAGTTTTTACAGAATCACTTTTTCTGCTGGATAGGGTTGTCAGAAGTATTGAGAATCAGTTGCTAATCAATGCTTAAACTGGTATTGAAATTAAATGCTCACTTGTTGTTTGTGATCATGGCCTTCGTCAGAATTAGATAAAGAATGTTTAGTAAATCTAGTGTTTTATTGTGTTTTTTACAGTGTCAGTCTGTTCTCTAAATCCTTGACCTAAAATTGTGACACTCAAAACAACAGAAAACATTTTGCGGCTAAATTGAACTTTTTCTGAACAGTGCAAAATGAAACTGTTGCATTTAATGTGAAGCTAAACACAACTGTTTTTTTTATTTTAAAGGTGCATTGTGTAACTTTCTGGAGCTGAAAAGTCAACTTCATGATTCAATAGAAAGATAAATTCATTCTTTTGAACAGCGGTGTCAAGCTCTTTCTCACAAAGGGCAACATTGGCTGTTGTTGTGCTGTCCTCTCAACACGCAACTATGTAAAGCTAGACAGTGAACAATGAAGAAACTCTGTAAACAAAAGCGTTCTTTCTTTTATTGACGTTTCTTGTGTGATTATTTTTTTTAGTAAAAAAAAACATAAAAGGTGTGTATTACAAACTAGACTTTACAAAAGAGGTCCAAATTAAAAATAACTAGCCATGTATAAGGCAGTTACTGTTAGCATTGTAACAATCAAAGTAAAATGCATCAAATATTATGTTTGGTGACCTTAAACTAAGTGCTTGTGAACACAGAAAAATGTGCAAAGACAAAAGTTTCACAAGGTTCAAACAAGTAAAGCACATTTTGTGTGTAATGAGTGGTTTTCAAAGCACATTTCTCTGTGAAACTAGTTTGATTATCAACTGCGAAGAAAAATATCAAAGATTCTTAAAGGGACTGTACTTGATTTTTTTGCAACAAGATAACTTAAAAGCAGTTTCCCCCTAGCACTGATGCCTTGTTAATGTATCTATTCAGGTGGAAATTAGTCCCCAAAGTCCTGTCTATGTCTAATAAAATCCCGTTTGTGTGCAGCTTTTTCTGTTTTTGTTTTTAGCATTGTGGCTAACTGTTGTTAGCATAGTGACTCACCTTGCTGTTAAAAGCTGTGAAAAACATTAAAACTCATCATGATGAACAATTCTGAAGCTCAGAATGCATTAGCTACGTGAGGAAATCATGTAGCTGGAAGGAAAAAGGTTAAAATTAATTATTTCTGTTTGTTTACATTTTTAGGATGCAAAAATCAGGTACAGTCCCTTTAATAACAAAAAGGAGTGCTCACTCTGCGCTAAAACTCAAACAATCCTTAGTAATGAAGATGTCTCACTCAACAGACAACAGTTATCATGACTAATAAACCTCACTTAAGTAATAGCCTATATTTGATTTGTATATTTAACGAGGTATTATATACTGCAGAGACAGTACACCAGCATAAATGAACTATTCTTTTAATTTAGACTAATTATTTCAATTAAATTATGACATCCATTATTCCATTTGTAATATAAGAATAAAATACCTTTAGGACCTTGAGGGGCCCTGCATATGACACATGTGGAAAAAAAACTATAGGAGCTGCTTTCCATAGACAAAAACAGGACATGTCCCTCCTCTAGGTCAAATTATATCATTCATTTTGTGGTTGGACAAGCTCACTCAGAGAAAAATGACACATTTTTATTGTTTATTTAGATTCACAAAGAAAAATATGCTTTTATTTAAGTTCTTTTTTTTACCATGGTGTACCTTTTAAACTGTGTAAATGATGTTTAAGGTGCAATGTGCGTTCTGATTATTTTTATCAAGTTTCAAATGAGAATAGTCCTGCTCCTCCTGTGTCTGTCTCACTGCTGTGGCCAGAGTCCGTTCTAGACTCTAGACCAGGCTTATTCAACTAAAGGCCCGGGGGCAAAATTGGCCCTCTAAAGATTTGATCCAGCCCTCAACTAACAATTGCAAATATGCATATTTTTCTTGTTTGCGGGTGTACCTACCTGAGCCGGTCCCTTTTTAGTTTTGGTGTAATTCTGCTTTAGACCTGTTGCTCGCAGTCTAATGCCAGTTACTCTTGATTCAGACTCTTTTTATTGTTGACCTTTATTTAACCTCTGCTACTCCTGGTCTAGTCCAATTCAAACCAAACAGTGGCTTTAGCTGCAGTGACTAACACGACTGAAACACATGGATATTTCATACAACCTACATTTTGATTACAATGGTCATGTGCTGTGCAACTACCCGGCCCAGTGAGCATGACCCAATGAAGAATTAGTTGAATAGCCCTGCTCTAGACCAAACCAGTCACATGCTGCTGCTCTTTGCTCCCAGACCCTCCTTACACCTTCTCTTCATGTTTTTCCAGCGAAGGTTTTTTTGAAAGTCACAGAGCTGCTTAAAGAGTGCACACCGAGCCTGACCCAAGTTTGTGTAAAACAATGCTCAAACCGGTCATGTCCCGTCAAAGACTGCAGCTCTGACTCAGGTTAGGTTCAGGGTTTGATGATCATTTTTGAGTTTCCAGTTTTGCCTCAGGTGTGTGGGCTTGTAAACGGTGCTACGTCACGGTCTGAACACTGCCGAGAGAGATTTTTATTGCCGAGTCTGGATGTTTGCCAACTGTGTCAGGCCTGTGCCGCGTTTGACCTCAGATCTGTAATAACGCTTATCTCAGCCTCGTAAACGCTTGTTCTGAATCCAGTTTGAATCATAAAAGCTGCGTCTCTTTTCTGTTATTTGGAGCTAAACTGGAGCTGTGTTGTGCGGTGACGTTTTGACTTTGGTTAAACATTCTCCCAGGAGGCTCGGCTCTGTTACACATGAGAGCTTTAAAGGAAATTGTTACTTCTCAGACTCCAAACTGTTACTCTGCTTTCATTTCTTGGTCCTGGTCACACTAGACCCTAAAATTCAGGGTTCAAAAGTATTTCTATCTCATGTTTTGCAGCATCACATGTTCACTTACCTATGCATTGAGTCCCAATAATTTGCAAATTCTCAACACAATCCCTGGAAATGTAGTACCAACAAAATATCAAAACATGCAATAAGCATGTTTCTTGCTTTTTATGTCATTGTTAGAAACAGTGTAAAATACCACAATTTTGGTTGAAACCACGAGGCGACATTTGGCTTTAACTGGTTTGTTTAAGCTTCAATGACTAAAATGTGTAAGTTTAGGACTGGGCCTGGGGTATAGCCTATGCATTATTCTTTATTAGTAAAACTTTCATTCTTGTTTCCAATAAATAAACTTATAAAGTATTGGAAAAGTTAAAATCCTTTGGACAATGTCTTTTTTTGCAGCCTGTTTCATGAGCAAGTGTGTCAATACCACAGCGTTTTCAATGGTGAATGTTAAGAGTCATGAAAACTAACACAGTCCTAATCCTAACTTTAACCAACTCCAAGCCTAAGAGTTAAATTTACCCATTTTGTAACTTCAGACTTAAATTTCGCCGTTAACCCTTGAAAACCTCGTGTTTGTCGTCACCACTAGGCGTGTCCAGACCACGCCAGAAAAACGAGCGTGTAATTGCACGCCAAAACAGGCAGAGGGCGTCGTCATGACACACAATTTGTCTCGGCGTGCTATTTTATGAAATCTATGAGGACACGTTGTTTTTTGTTTTTGTTGTTGTGGTTAGTTGTGTTTAGGGCTGCAACAAACGATTATTTTGATAATCGATTAATCTGTCGATTATTGGATCGATTAATCGATTAATCGGATAAAAATTACAAAATAATAAATATAAGGTGTTTTGCATTTTATTAAATGTATTTATGCAAAAGACAACTTGTGTGCACTTAATAAACACACTGGGCTTTTCTTGAATAAAAAGAAATACAAAAATAAAGTAGAATAACCAGATTTGCTATCTAGCTACTTCTTTTAATGTGGTTATTATAGGTCTGGGCATTGTGGCCAAAAAATAAATCTAAATTTTTTGGATCTTTGGACTGCTGCTTTTTATTATTATTATAATATTTTAAGCATCTATATAGTGTTTGCTGCTGCATCTAATTCATACTGTTATTAGCATTTGTATCTATTAGGCCCTGTTAAGATCATCATTATGATTGTTTTGTTTCATATCTAAAAGTTTTAAGTTGCGAGTGCCTCTCACTCCTGTCATTCAAACTGTGTCGTCATGGTTACTCACACACGGAGGGGAAAGGGGCGGGGCCTGCTGGTGCTGCTTTTTTGGGGAGAGGAGAGGAGAGAGACGCTGTGGACGGCTTTTACTTCATCAGAGAAAACCTTACAAAAAGCACACGGAGCAGCTCGTGGAACAGCAAAGACAAATCAAAAAGACGCTAGATTTTGCGCGGGATGTTTCTAGAAAGTTACCGCGAGTCTAAGCGCTGAAAGCGGCCGACTCACCCGCGGAGAAATAACAAACTCGTAACTTTGAGATTAAGCTCTACACCACCGCCGACAGTTACTCTCGGCTGTTATTATGTGAATAAAAGATCCGCTAAACAGGCACAATGTTTGTGTTCGTCTGTTCTTTGTGAGAGTCGAAGGAGAGCTCTACAAAGCCGCTGATGTGCACTCAAAGCGGCTGGATCACAGCGGACTGAGCGTAAAAGTTTTAGCCAACTAATCGATGACTAAATTCGTTGACAACTATTTATTAATCGATTTTAATCGATTAAATCGATTAGTTGTTGCAGCCCTAGTTGTGTTGTACCAAGGAAGCTTTTACGACAAATCTACGCTGATGCAAGACTGATTTTAAGTTCTTTTGTGAAAGAACAAAATCGAGCCTTTACAGAGAAAAGAAACGTGGCTCTCTTCTTGTTTGTCACTGTAACTTTTGACTTTGCCGGTCTGACCCTGAGCTCTGACGTCTCAAGTCTTTATTTTTCCAGGTTTAAACACAGAAGACTCACTTTACAGACTCAGCCGACACAATACAAAGAATGTGGACTCACTCTGCTCAGGCTCAAATGTCTGTGCGACCCTTTTGTCTCACTGACGCGGGGATATTTTGGAAACAAAGCCATAAAACAGCTCATAAACTCACTTTGTTCCAGCTTTATCAACAGAGTTCACATTAGACTTGTTTAAATGTTTTTTCAGATTCAGGGATTGCACAGCTTGATTAAAAGTTTAGAGAAAATGAATGAGAAATAAAGTACTTAGCTTCAATTATGGTTCTAACAAGGCAAAGCGTTTTCTCATTTAGATAAAACTAGCTGTCCGACCTGCTCCTGAAGATGTTTCATTATTTAATGAATCCACTTCCGCCTTGTGTTGTGAGACATTGTACTTTTATGAAGCAGTTTTCTCCAAATGTATTTTCCCTCCACAGAGACATAGAGAAGTAGTTCTTTTTATGTATTCTGTTTGACTGTGACTAAATAAACCAACTAAATAAACCATGCAGTAAGTTCATTTTACACATTTGCTGCAACAATACTCATGTAACTTCTGCAGTTTTGCTGTTCACAAGTTGCGTTATTTCTACAGAGGGATTTTTGGTCGGGGTCACTTTATGCTCTACTGTGCATGCTCCAGAAAGAGCCTGTCCATCTGGTTGGCTGGGGACACTTCTTTGATTAAAACAACAAACGGGACGAGAGCAGCTGTCTGAATCAGGTCTGAATCGGTCTGAAAAACAGCCTGAAGCTTGTTTTTTTATTAGCCGTATAGTCAAATTTCATTCACAAATGTTCGTTTAGTAGCAGAACTTTTTTTTTCTCGCAGCAATAAACTCTTGTAGTTAGCTGACAACAGCGCTGGCTCGACTTGTTTCCATGGCTTGTGTCAATCAGCGGCAGCTCTTTCTGCAGATCGAATGAGCATGCATCACTCATGTTGATAAACAAATAATCACTCTATATGAAACATAATGACACACATGTAATGCAGTTTTTCTTCATAATATGTTTATGCGAGTAAAACTGAAGTTTCACCCTGATGTACACAGACTGTGAGTTCGGTGCGGGTCGGGACACTTGCAGGTTTCTTGCAAAGTGCGTGTACACCAGATGCAGTCAACTGCAGTCCGGTTTTGTCCAAAGCCACGTGGATTCACGTAAATTCCTGCAAGACCGCTTGTATAATTAATTAAAAGCCGCATCAGGCCGCTGCGGTCTCCGGGAAAATAGACTTCATGTGGATTCTTACCACAGACTTGTGGTAGGTCAGTGTACATGGGCTCTAGGGCTGTAATGTATCAATACGAGGATATATCGTGACAAGCTCATTGGTAATACCCGTATCGTTACAGGGAGGTGTATCGGGATACGTATCGACATACTTAAACTCATATAATTTACACTTATGAACATGGACTGCAGCTTTAAGGCTGTAACTATTGAGCTGAACAAGACTTATTTGTGAGACACTTGTGTCTAACATAAAGAGTAGTTTGAAAATACAATTTCTCTGCATTTGACACTTGATATGTGACATATTAAGGAATTTAACAGCATTTACGTGTATCAGGATACGTATCGTATCGGAAGGCTCTTTGCCATACCTTAATGGGCCGCCGGTTTTAAGCCCTTTCTAAATTCTGCGGGGACGACACACACCAAACTCGCACTGAACTCCCATTACTGTGTGTACATCCAGGGTCAGAGTCGTTCATTTATTAGTATAGCTCAAAATCACATTATTGTGAACACATGAACAAACCATTATTAGAACTCACACTTAAAAAAAACAAAAACATGTAGGTTTTGTTTCATGAAATTTGTCTGATGCTCCAGCTTTTAACTCTGTCCCAGCCAATGACGTTATTTTCCATCGTAAACCTTTTATTCTCTGCGGCGATGTCGGACTCTCTGATGCATGTGCCATGTTTATGTTTAAATTTGTCATATTGTACATATTGTAATTAGCTTCAATGTAAGTAAGAGATTTGAAAAAAACATGCCGAGATATCCTTTTTTGTCCATATTCCCCATCACTCACCTTCTCTTGAGAATTGTTTAGAGAAAGTTAAGTTCATCTGGATTATCCCGGCAAATAGAAGTTCTCCCTGACAGAGTTTAGAAAATGTTTTATATCTTGTGTTTATCTCGTAAAAAATGGAAGCTTAGACCAAATATTTCGTTTTTATCTTGACTGTAATAAGACCAGAATCCTGCTTGTTGCCGGGTCAGTTTGGGAGGTGAAGGTGCAGTGTTGTGTCGGTCCAAACTCTCCGTGTCCTTGTTTAAAGCCGGTCTCTTATCTGTTCAGTCTGCTCCTCCTCCAGCTCGGCTCGTCTCTCCCACAATCTTTAATTAAGTCATAAATCAAAGCCAGCTCGGACACTGCTCCTGTCTCCTGTTTACGCCCGACACACTTCAGTCTGCGGCTTCTCTCGCCTTAGTGTGTGACACGTCTGCTGCGAGATTCTAACTAGTGTGTGACATGTCAGAATCTCGCTACATGTGTTGTCGCCAAAATGCAAAGACAATTTACACACGACTGACACAGTTTCTAAGCTGTTCCCAGAAATGATCACAGTTATGCCACAGAGTATTTTAAACCCCGGGAAATACATTTATTTTTAGTGCTCTCCTGATCTGATGAGCATTCTGCGGGAATACACGTGGCTTTGGACAAATTCACAGCGCAGTGGACTGGAGCTGGTGTATAATGCCTCCCGTACACAGACTGCGAGGTGAGTTGGTCCGAGACGTGTCCGAGTTTGTTGCGATGTGCCTTTTACACCAGCAGCAGTCCACTGTGGTCCGTTATTGCCCAAAACCAAATGGAGTCACATAATTACCACGAGAATGCTCGTATTATGAATTGAAAGCTGCATCCAACTGCTCTCTACGGAGTCTTTCCGTACACTCGCGCGACTCTTGAACGTGCACTCACACTGCACGAGGTCTGTGTACAAGGAAGCATTGGTTTTGCACCGAACTCGGACTCAGTGTATGACTGGGGTTAGGCACTTTGTAAATTGACTTCAAGGAAGGTTTGTTTCGAGATATGTGCAGGTTTCTTGCAGAGAGCATGGCTCGTCTCTCTAGCCCTGTTTCCATAGGCTCGGGTCGGGAAGGTACGATACGGTCCTATGCTGTTTCCACTGCACAAAGTAAGGCCAATTCCGCCCCGCTTCCTAGGTCCATAGCAAGCCGCTTTGGCCCTGCTTTTACCTGGAACCTGGGGCAAACCTCACAGCGATCCCCCTTTAGGCTCAATGGATGGACAAGAGAAAACACAGGCCCAGGCCAAAACCAGACGAAAAAGAGCAGAAACATGAAATAATGTTCCTCACCAAACGCCAACTATTTCCACTGATGAAAACTTTATTTGTTGCTCGATAGACTTAACAAAGCAAAGCTAGTGCATTAACATCATCTGTTTCCTGTTTGTCGAGGCAAAACAAAAAATGGTAAATCCTGTGAATAATGTGTTTGACATAATCCAGCCTCAATGCACTGAGTAAAACGGGATTAAATGCAGTATAGAGTAGCAGAGACTTTGCAAAAAAGTAAAATAAATGTATAAAAAGGTGACGATAAACTGCCAGCCTGACCCTCGAGTCACAGCCACAGACTTTGAATTATTACGCGTCTTTTTGTAAATCGCTCAGATTGACAGGAAGAAAAATATTTTTTATCTTATTTGTTTATTTAAGAAGCCTGTGTAATGTGCGAGTGACGTAACAGACCCCCAGGAGCCGGGACCTGCAGTAGAAACGCTCCCATCATTAACATGGAAACGTGGCTTTTGACTTGGGACTTTGACTTGTCTCTCTTTGACTTGGACCTCTGCTCCTTTATTCTTTATCTTATCATATTACCAAGGACACATATTTATTCGTCTAAAATAACAGAAATTAAATTCATTGTTAATTCCTCCATTTGTCCACGTGTCTTTCTGCGTCTGACATTTGTAAATCCTCTCACAGAACAGAAGATAAAAGCCTTGTTCTTTGGCTAAACGGGTTGAAAGCCGCTGCACTAAAAACACATCGTTCTTCTCTTGTTTGGGCGACGTGGAGCCTCCTGCAGGCGTCCCGTTCTCTGTAACGTGACTGGAGCTCAGCGAGGTCACTGATTGGGCTCAGAATATCTCGTTAAAACTTCCACAACAGCTTCATTTAAAAGGTTTTTGAAGTTTTCCGTTCATATGGAGATGAGTTTCTACAGTGGCCTTGCTCTGAGGCTGTGAAGTGTGTTTGTAACGTTTGCTCTCGCTAAACCTTTGACACTTTTTAACTAGGTTCACATTGATGTTTTGTTCACTTG
Source organism: Mugilogobius chulae (assembly GCA_038363315.1). NCBI lineage: Eukaryota > Metazoa > Chordata > Actinopteri > Gobiiformes > Gobiidae > Mugilogobius > Mugilogobius chulae. Next base: position 11,972,922 of record CM076403.1, read on the forward strand.
CACAGATTTAGAGCAGGGGTTTCAGACACAAAAGTGAAGCTGGCTCATCAGTTCGAATCCCACAGAGTCAGATAATGACTTATGTGTCTTTGAAAAGTTTAGTAAGCCGAAATTTTTCTTTCTTTTTTATTTATTTATTTGCAAATGTATGTCTTAATTTAATCATTCATTATCTACCACTTGTAAGTCGACTACTGGAGTTAAGATTAGTCTGGTCTAAAGGAAATAAATGGTATGACTCTTATTCACCTTATTCCACCTCATTCACTTTTCTTGGCAGCACACTTCCTGTTTAGCTCTGTTAAGGCTACTAGTGTGTTAGCTTGTCTGTCTTGTAGTGAAATCTCACATAAATTACAAAATAAATAGGGCTGGGCAAGTTAACGCGTTATCGCGGCGTTAACGCAGCACGTGCTTAATCGCGATTAAATATTTTGTCGGCGTTAACGCAGGTCACATGATTCAGCCAAAAAGCATGAATGAAAGCGCCCGCGTTGCTGCCGCTGCGCCTTTTTTTCCTTCTGCTCTCATAAACAGTCCACAAACAGAGGATCTGCTCCGTGCTGTAGCGCTTTAAATACAAGGAAGTGAGCTCTGCTGTACGGACAGCGGGACAGAGACGAGTCTGAGCTTCGTCTGAGTGTTTAAATCATCCAAAAAGACCCAAGAACCACGGAGCTACGTGTTGTTAAAGACTTCAAATCGTTAACACCTCATTAAATATGCCACGGAGATTCAGCGCTAGGTCAGCGGCGATGCGCGAACTTTTACACACGTGTTTGTGATGTTTACTTTGAAAACTTTAAAAACGGCCTTGTTTCACTTCCCACAGTGTATTTAGTGACACTGAGCTGGTTTTAACCAGGACTATCCCAGAACTGGACCAGGTTTTCAAAATGTTAGTTACCTATGTAACTATAGTTCTATGAGTAGCTAAAATTATATATCTAAGCCAAAATACCACAAAATTTGCAGGATTGTACACTGTACAAAATGAAGACCCTTAAATATACTTAGAAAAAATCATCTTTTGGAGAAAAAATAGGTTAGAATAGCTATTTATTGAACTTTGTGTGTTAAGTCGATTAATGCAGCTCAACCATGCGATTAATCACGATTAAAAATTTTAATCGCTGCCCAGCTCTAAAAATAAATTAACCCCTTCTAATTTCGGCGTCCCTTCGAAGGGCCGTCCCACTTTTTCTTGAAAAAGTTCAGTATCTGATAACAAACTATGAAGCACTGGAAATGTCAAAGATAAAAATCACAGTGTCCCTTTTATTTAGAGTCAAATCAGCCTCTGGGACGAATCAGACTCAGTTTCTACTGTAAACTGACAAATAAAAAGTCCCCAAAATTTAATTGGACATTTTTTTGTGTAATTTAAGGTCGTAAAACTACAGGGTTTCGGCTTCACAAAGACTTCAGTCATTTGCTTGTGTCCAAAGGATTAGAAATGGTTTAGTTTGAATGTTACCCATTTTAATCAGACGTGTGAGGGAAAATAAGCCGAAACCCTGTCGTTCACTGAGTGCAAGTTCTAGAAAGTGGTAAAAACCAATGTGCCCTGATAGACCAACCTCAGAGCAAGTGTGCAGAAAGAATCCGTAGAGAGTTTTTCTCATAGGTTGCAGTGGTTTGATGATGAATAATACAAGCATTCTCAAATGTGCGGCTTTGGGCAAATACGGACTCGACTGGAGCTGGTGTACAAGGCACTTCGCAAGAAACTCACACATGTCCCAAACTGTACTCGCCTCGCAGTCAGAGGTTGGAAGCCGTTAGGCTAAATTCGGCTAAACTGGATGTATATTGCCAAAAAAAGTGGCCTGGGCAGAATAAGGTGGTTATCGAGACTAGTGAGTTCCCAGGTATCCAGGGTTCAACCAAAGTATCAGCTACAAGAGGACCGACCAAATTAGTTAATGACCTCTTCAGGATTAAGGTTAAGGTATACTTTATTGTCCCCGTAGGGAAATTTGTCCTCTGCATTTGACCCATCTGCCTCTGGGGCATCTCCTCAGGAGCAGTGATTGCCGCAGTGCAGCGCTCGAGGACACATCTCCTGGTGTTCTTGCTAGGCTTGGTCAGGACTGCGGTAGCTGGAGGAGGTTACCCTAACATGCATGTTATCGTAAAAAAAAAATAAATAATAAATTGTCCAGATGACACCTTTTAAAACATTTTGGCCTCAGTTTAACACCTGCCACACAGATGGGACAGTGACACAAGGCCAGATGTTTAGTAAATGTGTGTTTGTTCTCTGTCTCTTCTTTGTGTGTGTGAATCTAAAAGGTCGTGTGTCGTGTGTTTTCCAGATGAGAGGATGCTGCAGAGGACCGCCGAGGCTCTGAGCCCGACCTGAGCCTCTGTCCAAAGACTTCACTTCCCATGATGCACCTGGTGTGGTGCCGCGGCCGCCTCAAACTGCTGCTGGCCTCAGTCACCGCTCTGGGCCTGCTCACCTGGCTGTACCTGCTCGCCGGAAACCTCGATGGTAAGAACTTTAGCTCTGCTGTTACGACTGTTACAGGAGCAGAGCAGTGTGAAAGTGAAAGTGTCTGTGAACAGTGCACATCTGTACAAAGGTGGAACAGTACGCTGAAAAGAGTATTTAGTTTGGTTTCGATTTTGAAGACGGCGGTTTGAAATATTGTGTTATATTTTACCTTTTTATTTCCTTCTGTGTTTTAGGAAACACAAATATTCGTAAAACAGACTCTGCGACTTGAATGAAATCAAAGCTGTCTAAAGAGTAACTATCAGTACGTTTTAGGTTGAGTCTTTTTAAATTCTACATTTATATCTACACAGTTACAATATTTTTTTGTCTTTAATATGTAATTAGGTCATGTAAACTGAACGAAGAAGTGCTGTGTCAACAGCAGAAGGAAGACAAGCAGCAATGAGTCTTTTGAATGTGAGTGTAGAAACTTATTTCAAAAAGAGCAGGACTTTACTTCTGCCCACATTCTGTGCATAACTGCGGTGGCTACACATGAATACAACACAACAGTAGCAGCAGGTTCAAATGTCTTTTTTATGTCCAAAATCTGTGGAGTGTTTTCTGCAAAAAGGAGTTGTATTGTGATACTTAGCGGTAAGGCTTCACCAGTTCTAGGGATGCACCGATCCGATACTGGGATCGAATATTGGTGCGATCCAGCAAAATTTTCTGGATCGGGTATCGGCTCCATGATATCGGTTCAGCCGATATCATATTTGTGCCTTTAATTGGGCAAAATTAGACTAGTTATTGGCTGGTGTTGATCAAGAATGTCTCATTTTATTGGACATTTTATTCAGATTAAGCTGTTAAGTTGTGACTTGCACTGTAAATAACAGTTGCATAACACTATATGACAAAATGTCTTTTGTTTTGAAAAGAAGAGAAGCAATTTCAGTTCTTACACTGGTATCGGTTGATATCGGGTATCAGTATATACTTAAAGCCAAAATATCGGGATCGGTATCGGAGCTGAAAAAGCTGGATCGGTGCATCCCCAGTTCTAACTAACACTTCCTGTACTCCACACAATAAAAGCCTCATAATCTCCAGCTGCAGAAAGCACTTTATTGTGAAAGAGCAGGGTAATCAATCTTATAATGAGTGAGACATCCAGTTTGGCCTAATGTTAACCCTCTGGCTTCCTTATAGATTTCTTTTTAAGGGAGGCCTGAGGGTTATGGGAAAGCCTACAAAACATTATCTTACACTTTAAGAGAGTAATACATTCTTTCTTAACTCAAGACAATCGTGTGATTAATCGCAATTAAATTTTTTAATCGCTTGACAGCCCTAGTTCAAACATAAACGATTGTGAGTGAAGAGTCTTGCCCAGGGTCACATCAGGGTTTGAAGACTTTCTCCAGCCTAAACCGAAACACTGCTCGTGCCTATTGTTTAAAGAATGTATCAGATTTGGGCATAAAAGTCTTTAGTCTGGAGGTGCAGAGGTTATCGTAGGTAGGGATGCACCGATCCAGCTTTTCAGTTCCGATACCGATCCCGATATTTAGAGTTAAGCATCTGCCGATACCGATATCAACCGATACTTGTGTGAGGACTGAAATAGCTCTTTTTTCCTTTTCAAAAAATAAGACTTTTGATCATAATAGTGTTATTTATACCGCAAGACAAAACTGAACAACTTAAGAAGAGAGAAAGAGAGAGAGAGAAGAGAAGAAAGAGAGAAAGAAAGAGAGCGCGAGGAGAGAGAGAGAGAGAGAGAGAAGAAAGAGAGAGAAAAGGAGAGAAAGAGAGGAGAGAGAAAGAGAGAAGAGAAGAAAGAGAGCATGAGAAGAGAGAGAAAGAGAGAGAGCGTGAGGAGAGAAAGACAGAAGAAAGAGAGAGAAAGAAGACAGAGATAGAGAGAAGAAAGAGATAGAGAGGGAGAGCAAGAGGAGAGAGAGAAGAGAGGGAGAGCAAGAGGAGAGAGAGAAAGAAAGAAGAGAAGACAGTAGTAGAGAGAAGAGAGAATTAGAAGAAAGAGAGAAAGAAAAGAGAAAGAGAAGCGAGAGGAGAGTGAGAAGAGAGAGAAAGAAAAAGAGAAGAAAGAAAGAGAGAGAGAGAGAGAGAGAGAGAGAGAAATAATAAAATGTCAAACACTCAACATCAGCCTATAAATCAGACTCATTGGGCCTCATTCACGACACGTTCTTACGAACAAATTTGTTCTTAAGGGCTGTTTACGAACATTTTTGGCATTCACAAAACTTGTTCTTAACGGAAAATGTTCGTCTGTAAGAACAAATCCTACGAACACTGAGGAGCACTCGTAAGAACAAAAAATCTGCTGTTTCAGATTTTTATTTCTTATAGAATTCAGTCAAAAATTGTAATTCCTACATGACTGTACGTTATGTATTTTTATAAATTATTATATGTAAAACAATTTTAGAAACAAAAAAGTCATCACTCGTGCTAAAAATGACTCCTTTAATAAACCTGCAGCAGCCTGTCCCAGCCTCAAAGCCTCTGTGTTCTGACCCACTCAGGACTCAGGACCTTGTGTCCCCCCAGGACCAGAGCGGACTGTGCACTGACTGTGCACCCCGCTACAGCCGCTGCCCCCTCCCCCGCTCCCCCACACGCTCGTTCTACCGCGACGTGAAACGCGATATAAACGGCAAAAGCCCAGCGTTATTTCAATACATTGTGATGTGAATCTGTTTCCTCTGAGTGTGTTCATGTGAGTTTGGACATTTTTAAAAGACGCTGACGTTTTTAATCAGCGAAAGCGCTGCTGCCTTTCTTCCTCCTCTGCAGCAGCGCTTCCTCCTTCCAGCTCCAGCTCCAGCAGAAATCTTGTGAATGACGCACTGTGTCCGGCCCATTTTGCCATATAAGGAAGTATGCATTATTCATTTTTATGTGAATAATCGTTCGTAGCTATGGTTTGGTGAATTTGGCGTAAAGGCTGTTAGGAAGGAATTTGGCTCGTTACGAACTCGTCGTGAATCACACGTAGAGTTTTCGCAGCAGCTTCTTAAAGTGAAAGTTACGCACAGATTTTACGAAGATTTTCATGAACGAGGCCCCTTATGTCCAATTAAACACAACTATATCGGCTGAACCGATATCATGGAGCCGATACTCGATCCAGCAAAATGTCCTGGATCGGCACCGATATTCGATCCCAGTATCGGATCGGTGCATCTCTAATCGTAGAGTTAGGTGTTTAGGTTTGTGAAACTCTCTGTCTCTGTTACTGTGAGTGTTTTACATTGACGTTGCAAAACAATCTAAAAAATGCTAATGTAGATGTAGAACGTACGTAGAGGCTGAGGAGGCTGCTGGTTGTGCTGCTGCGGTGGTGGAGGTTCAGAGGAGAGCTTTAGTGTGTTCATAAGCAGAGACGGTGAAGGACGTGACGTTTTCTTCCATAATTTCCCTCTAAGTTTTAATCTTGACAATCTGGTGTGATTTCATTCAGCGCTGGAGCTTTTACCGCCGACTGTAAAACGCCTCATAAATCTTACAGACAATGTTATAATGCATTCAAGATTAGGAGCTGCGCGGCTGGACTAACGCCGGCTTCACGGTTTTTTTTCTTTTTCTCTCACCTGAGCCGGTCTGAACACGCTCGAAGTTTACGTATGACACTCGTTTTTCTAATTTTCCCTTCGTTTGCATTGTGTTTCAGCAGTTACATTACAATGTATGAAGAAACTGACAGAGAACGGTTGAAAATGGCAAAAAGTACACTGTAAAAAGTCATGAGGCCTGTTAAGGTAAACTGTAACTTGACAATGTGAGTTAAAGATTTTCACCTTAGACTTTTAAGTTATGAGAGAAAGAGAGAGAGAGAGAGAGAGAGAGTGTGTATGAGGAGAGAGAAAGAAGAAAGATGGAGAGAAAGAGAGAGAGAGTAAGTGGAGAGAGAGAGAGTGAGAGAGCAAAGGGGAGAGAGAAAGAAGAAAGATGGAGAGAAAGAGAGAGAGAGTAAGTGGAGAGAGAGAGAGTGAGAGAGCAAAGGGGAGAGAGAAAGAAGAAAGATGGAGAGAAAGAGAGAGGGTAAGAGAAGAGAGAGAGTAAGAGGAGAGAGAGAGAGTAAGAGGAGAGAGAGAGAGCAAGGAGAGAGACAGTAAGAGGAGAGAGAGAGTAAGAGGAGAGAGAGAGTAAGAGGAGAGAGAGTAAGAGGAGAGAGAGTAAGAGGAGAGAGAGAGTAAGAGGAGAGAGAGAAAGTAAGAGGAGAGAGAGAGTAAGAGGAGAGAGAGAGTAAGAGGAGAGAGAGAGTAAGTGGAGAGAGAGAGTAAGAGGAGAGAGAGAAAGTAAGAGGAGAGAGAGAGTAAGAGGAGAGAGAGAGTAAGAGGAGAGAGAGTAAGAGGAGAGAGAGAAAGTAAGAGGAGAGAGAGTAAGAGGAGAGAGAGAGAGTAAGAGGAGAGAGAGAGAGTAAGAGGAGAGAGAGAGTAAGAAGAGAGAGAGAGAAAGAGGAGAAAGAGAGAGTAAGAGGAGAGAGAGTAAGAGGAGAGAGAGAGTAAGAGGAGAGAGAGACAGCAAGTAAGAGGAGAGAGAGAGAGCAAGAGGAGAGAGAACAAGAGAGAGAGAGAACAAAAGAGAGAGAGAAAGAGGAGAGAGAGAGAGAACAAGAGGAGAGAGAACAAAAGAGAGAGAGAAAGAGGAGAGAGAGAGAACAAGAGGAGAGAGAGAGAGAAAGAGACAAAGCAAGAAGAAAGAGAGAGAAAAAGACCAAGAAGAGAGAGAGAAATGAAGGAGAGAGAGCAAGAAGAGAGAGAGGGAGAGAAAGAGGAGAGAGAAAGCAAGAAGAAAGAGAGAGCAAGAGGAGAGAGGGAGAACAAGATGAGAGAGCAAGAAGAAAGAGAGAGAAAAAGAGCAAGAAGAGAGAAAGAGGGAGGGAGGGAGTGGAGGAGGTGACAGAGAGATGGGGAGAGGGAGACGAGAGAGAGAGCGGAAGGAAAGAGCGAGGGAGCAAGAAAATGAGAGGAGAGACAGAGGAGAAAGACAAAGACAACAAAAGAGAGAAAAGATGGAGGGAACAAGAGAGAGAAAAAAGACAGAGAGAGTTGAGGGGAGTGAACTGACATGCATTTTTAAGTTAATCTGCACTTTGAGTTGTAAAACAGTTTGTAAAAAAATCACCTTTTCATTAACCCATGATTGTCAGAACTCTCCACAAACAGAAACCCAAAGTGGATATAAAAAAGCAGACTTGGCAGCCCCGGCGCTCGGCTGATGTGGCTCGACTCGGATGAATCAGAAGCAGGACAAAGCTCGGCCCAGTGTGTTTGCTTCTCTGTGGGCTCAGACGGACGAGGCGTTTCCCAGCATGCATCGGTGCAGCTGTGGGCGGCGTGATGCAGACGGTGAGCCCACAGTCTGACACAGAAACACATCATCCGTCTGCAGCTCTTTATGTCTGCACAGCCCCTGAGACGCTTTGGATGGATTGTGATTATTAAAAATGTGTCTGTTTGTGTCGGTGAATCATCAACGCTGTGAAAATAGATTATTATTTATGATTTTAAAAAAGCAGGAGCAGCTCTATAGTCTTCTTGAGAGTCCATGGGAGTTTGTCCACATGTGCTTAGTGGATCTGGAGAAGGTGCGTGACTGTGTCCTTCATGGTCCTGTGATTAGTGCTCTGAGAGTAAAGCACTTTGATTTGCTTCTTGCTATACAGATACATTTGTATGCCTTCCCAGTGCATATTGGATTCCACTTGGGCTGCCCTTTGTCACCAGTTCTGACACTGTTTCTATGGACAGAATTTGTAGCCTCAGTCAGAACCTTTGAAGATGATGTTCTGGTGCTTCATCAACCCAGGACCTGCAACATGCACTGGACGGTTTTGAGTCGAGAGTGAAGCGACTGGAGGAAAATCAGCTCCTATAAATCTGAGTCTTCTGGACCGGAAAGAAATGGCTCGTCCACTTAAAGTGATGGAGACAAGTGGAGGAGGGTCTTGTTGATGGTGAGTGAAGGATGGAGCGTGAGATTGACAGGTGGATCGATGAGGTCGCTGTATCTGACCGTTGTGGTAATGAAGGAGCCGAGGCCAAATACAAAGCTCTGAATTTACTGATCAAGTTCTGCTCCAACTCTCCCCTCATGAGCTCTGGTAATGACTGAGTGGACAAGATCATGGATCTAAATACAAAATGAGTTTTCTCTGCAGGCTGGCTGAGCGCTCTATAGAGAGAAGGTGAGGAGCTCAGTCACAGGAGGAACTCTGAGTAGAGCTGCTGCTCCTCCATGTTAAGAAGAGCAGTCTGAGTTAGCATCTTTTCTAAATGCCTCGTGGTGAAGTATTCCAGCCATGTCCCACTGGGAGAGGACCCAGAACACACCGGACTGGCTTGGGAACACCCTGGGATTCTCCCGGCAGAGCAGGAGGACGTCTGTGTGGACTTTTAAAGTCAGGACTGCTGGGCTGGGCAATGTTGACATTTGTTTTTTTTTGTCATATCTCGACTACAATAATCAGACAATATTATTTCAAACCAAGCATCAACAATGGCCTTCTTTGAAGAAACTTATAATAAAACAACAAAACGGGACAAGAGCAGCTGTTTGGATCAGGTTTGAACCGGTCTGACAGACGTCTGTCTCCTGAAGATTAAAACAGTGTTTTTCTCGTCGTTTTTTCACCTGAATGTAACTTTTAAGGTTTGTAGGGTCGAATTTCAACCACAAATGTTGATTTAGCAGCAGAACTTTTGGTTTCTCACAGTGTTTAACTCTTGTAGTTACTGAAAACGGAGCTTTTTCGACTTGTTTCCACCGTTTGTGTCCATGAGCGACGGCTCTTTCTGCAGGTCCTTTATATGTTACATTATTTATTACTGTCTATTTCATTGTACTTTTGAATTATAAACAGTTTATAATGTTTTTTAATATGAACTCTATTAGTGTAACTCTTCAACTCTTTGTGTTTTTTGCATATCTTTAAGACAAAAATCATATTATTTAAAATTTGATATATTGGACACTTCATCCTGCTTCCTCCGCAAACCGATCTCATAAGCAACCGACAAAAAAGGATGGATATTTTAGTTCTAATCAAGTAGCGACTCTGGACAAAAACCTCAACAAAGTCTGTAAAAATCTACTTCATCACTGACGTTACCGTTTTCATCTGGATGTAATTTTAATTTTACAAACATCATCCTGTCCCAAAAAAGATCTTATTTTGCGTTTACCTAATGACTTATGTTTTTAATGCTGAAGTAATCCATCAGAAAAGGCATTGATCTGGTCCCGCTGGTTTCCATGGAGACGGACACATCTCTGAGCTCGTCCTGCAGGTTCATCACGGCTCAGCGTCGGATCATGTGTCATTTATTCACATCGATTTCGTCTCCTCGCCGTCTGTACCTGAAATAACAGTGTTTTTCAAATGGAAAACTTGCTCCGGGTCGATACTCCGCTTCACAAAATAAAACGTGTTTGACGTCGGATGCAACGCGGCTGATGTCCGTATGGATTTTTGGTTTTACGGTTATTGTGTAGAAGAATTGTTGTGGTTTTATGAAGATTTACTGTACGTTTATCCACCCCAGAGGCAAACAACAGTTATAATTTTTCTTGTGAATAAGCATTTTCTCGCATTGATCTTTTATGATTGGTTTACTGTTTGGGAAATGGAAACTTGTAAAATTGATTAACCGATTGATTTTTTCCTATAGTTATAACTTGACCTTACAGATAATGGTTATTGCTCAACGTTTTACTAAATGCGTGTTACAAATTATGAAGGAATTGACAAGTAAAGCTGAAAATGACATGAAGTAATTTGGATTTTAAACAGAATCTCTCCACATGTGTCAAAATGTAAAGACTATTTACACACAACTGTTTAAACAATCATTAACACAATCAAAGTGTTACGAGATATTATCATTTGTCAGTGTAACATCTGTGTCATGTAGGTGGATCGTGGACCAGATTTTCTAATGCTGCGTTCAGAACAGGCAACGTCTGAGTGTCCAAAGCGTCCAGTTTACATGTTAAGTCAGTGTAAACCTGTTTCTTGAGGCGTCCAGTGAATTTGTGTCTAGTACGTTGTTGTTCTGGCGTCTGCTGACGACGCGTCTTGCGAAGTGGACCCTCAAACCTGCGGCGGACGCTTTGGCCTCATCAGGCGTCAATGCTCGAGTTTGGTTCTGCTGAACTTTCAATCGCCGACGTAGTGACGCTGCTCTGCTCTCACATCAAGGGGAGAGAAGGACTGTTTACTGAAGTCTTTTACTACGTTTTTTTAACGACAGGTTGCTTGTTTTTTTATCTATTTTCAAAGGCTTGGTCACTTTTTGCCCTTAAAATCTGGAGACACGGCACAACAAACAATACAGGACATGATCTGAACTGACAATGCACTTACATGGATCTATTAAAATGCTTGTTGTTGTGTTTAAACCACTGCAGTATGACGTGACACTGGAAGAGGACAGAGACAGCAAAAGAACTGTCTGGAGAAACAAGGGTAAACGTTTTATAAATGCAGCAATACTCCATCTCTCTCCCTCCTTCTCTCTCTCAACATGATCTGTCTACGCGCAAAACAAAGTCTTTTGCAAAACACAAAGGCAGCGGGAACACAAAGAAGCGCATCGAGGCGTAAAAAGTGCTCTTGTTCTCCGACGCATGTTGGGGCATTTTGAGCGCTTGTTGGGGCGTCAGCTTAGAAAATATTCTGTGTCAAATTCACTGGCGGGGCGGGCTCACTTTAGGCTCAGACACACAGAGAATGATCAGGTTCCAGTCGGGTTCGGAGTTCAGACACCAAGTGAGCTTGGACCAGGTTGGGCTGGATTTTTGGGGCCTTTCTAAACTCTATGAGGAGGTCACACGACCGAGAAATACATGTGCTGTTTGTTGACTTTTAGGCAGCGCTGTGTTTGATGTGATCAGCTGCTTCTGGAGGTCGGTTTTCTTTTCAAACAGATCACAGACAAAACATGTTGGACTAAAAACATAGTTGAGTAAGTTTAGAGCAGATATTTGATCTTTAAAATGAAGAAAAGACGATCCTACTGGACTAGGACTCTGAGGAGAATGACACATGCAGCGAGTCTAGAAACTTCGTCTTCTGTGAGCGAGTGAAAAGTGTCAGAGGAAGTCAAACTACTGGATTTCTTAAATATTATTTATGCTCCATGAAAGAGTCTGAATCTATAGAATCTGCATCAGAAAGTAGAAAATGTCTGTAACACAGCTTGTGTTGGTTTAAAGATGAAAAAGACACTCGGCCTCATTGTTTTAATCATGTAAACCTTGCATTTTTATCTTAAAGACGTTTGCTTTTGTCAGTATGTTGAGGAGCATTTTTCATTATATATGTCTAAACCGTATTCTCCATTCTTCAGGTTAAACATATATTCTTGCATTTCTCTTCGTCGTATTGTTTTTCCTGTGAACGTGACAGAGAAGAAGGATTCGGTTTTTGGCTTCATTCTCTGGGCTCTTTCTTTCCACCAGCGGCGGCGGCCCAGATGCATTGTGGGAGTTTAGTGTGTGATGAGTTCATTTTCAGCGGCTCTGGGGAAAGACTGACTGTGTGAATGAGGCGGAAACACTCTCTGCGTCTGGAGGAGCTGTTTCTTTTCACAAATAAATGAAACGTGTTTAAGGCTGCAGGACGGTGCGGTTAATCACGTTTAAGACCAGACACTGCTGCTCTCAGTGGAGTTTATGTTTATATGTAAGAACAAAATGTATTTCATCATGTCATGTTTTCATAAAGAAAGATGTGTGTCAGCAAAAACAGAAATATGGACACAGCCAAGTCTACATGAATTATTACATTTTGTTGACACATTAGATTTAAAGCTTTTTACAAAGACGTTGATTTTTCAGTCAAAGTGATTAAAATGTTCTAAACTCTATACAAATTTAAGTAAATTGACTTTACTTAATTGAAACTGGCTCTACCAGATGGATTCTTTGTGGTGCAAACAAACGTTTGGTGTGTTCAAGTTGGTCTGGTGGCTCGAGCCGGTGTGAGGGGTCGGGTCTGACGACAGCGCTACATAGCATCGTAATCTCCATAGACCAATCCGGCTAAAGTCAACTTGACAAACTAGGCTTGTTTAAGCAGCAGAAATCTCTGCCTGGATTGCAGACGAGAGCAGGCAGATGACTCTGAAGGAGAAATCTGAAATGCACCGTGGACACTCTCAAGCGCGAGAACTGCCAGACATCCTCAGGTCGTGTTTCTGATCCAAACAGATTTGATCCAATCAGCTGTAAGTCCACACGTGTTCACTTCATTTCCAAGCATGAATTTAGGTTTTGTAGTTTATGAAGGCGGTGCAGTACCTTTTTTCCGCCTTCACCGTCTATCGAGGCGCCTACACTTGGATTACCGGACCTACGTAGCACCGTCGTCAGACCTCGACCCCCCCTTACCGCCTTGTCCACCTTCATTGCCTCACTGCTTAAGCAAGCCTACTGTCTCAATGACTACAAAGCCGTGATGCATGATGGGAAATGTAGTGAAGTAGACTGACCACTGACTGGCTTTGATCAAAGGTGGCACTCTGCAGTTCCTCCTTTGTTTTTATCGTATTTGTGAACTTTTATAACATCACACGTGTTTAACTTGAGTCAGAAAAGACCAGGATGTTGTACATTACACACAGAAACATTCACGCACGAAAGCTGTGTTGTCTTTGTGACTCTGTGAGACCTGACTGTTCTGGAGCGCAGGAAGTGTCCAAGTTGAATCTTCTTTCCTTGTCTTAAACTGTCTGCTCTCGTCTGCTATCCAGGCGGAGGTTTTTGCATCTTTTTCAGCAGTAAAAATGACCAATTTTGACTTTTAAAAACCTTTTGGATGTTTGGACGGCAAAGATGTCTGTGCTTTTCTTTCGACTGTAAAACTTTGACCAATCAGCTTCAAATACTCAACATGATGCTTCATTTTTTCCTGACAGTCTGTCCAGATTAATAATGTGTAGAACTAAAACCAGAGTTACACACATCTGCCCAAGGGCGTGCTGGCTAATCGGGAGAGTCGTTTCCCGGTGGGCCGCGTGACTTTTGGGCCGGTGGCCTCCGTGGTTGGAGAGAGAGACAGAGAGAGAGGGAGGGAGAGAGAGAGAGGGAGAGGGAGAGAGAGAGAGAGAGAGAGAGAGAGAGAGAGGCCCGGCCCATAGCTGCAGCAGCAAATGTGAGCACAGTGCTGGGAGGGGGAGCCAGCTGCTGCCTCAAGTTTAAGATGTGATTCACAGCACACAGCGCTTAATCAAAGACTCTTGACAAATTTTGGAGCCAATATGCTCCACACACTATAAGCTCTCAGTCAAACTTTGTTTCAAGTAAATCCGTTGTATATTCTCAGAGTTACGAGCAAAAACGGCTGATGAACAAACACTTCAGCAGATATATATGCGCGAATCAACGCGGCGGAGCGGAGCGCATTTACACACAAAACTAGACAAAAGATTCAGACACAAGTTTGTCTTTATGGGCCAGAACGCGCTTTACTTGTGAGAGCACATGCTTCATGTGTGTGTGGTGTGTGTAGGAGCGCGCTGCTGTGGAGCAGAGAAGAGGTCAGGAAGCTCTGAGCTGAGTCCGGAGTCGGACTATGACCATGTCGTGACTAAAACTAAGTAGTTTACTACTGGAGACGAGAATGTAGCTGGAGTAGATATTGGTTAAAAGATAAAAAATCAAGAGAGAGGTTCCTGACCGGGACTCGAACGTGGGTGCTGAAAAGGCAAAAGTTTAAATGCGCAGTTCTTAACCACTCAACTACCAACTAAGTCACGTGACTCAATGAATACATGGGCCAATCTAAGGTCTAATATTCCTGGGCTGAAAAATGATCCCAACACGCCACTGCATCTGCCATGATCAAATATGAATAAATCCTTCTGTAAAAACATTGAAAATCTTGTCCAGTCCAAGTGTGGGAAGTTCATATCGACGACTCTGTGAAGGAAAATGCATTTGGAGAAAACTGTCTTTGAAGTTCCATAGAAGTGTGTTTATGAAGTGGAATAGATTATATAATAAAATGTCTTTAGAGCAGTTTGGACACTTGAGTTGTTTCATATGAAAGTGTGTTACAGAGAAAGTGTTTTGCCTGCCGTGTCTGTCCTTAATCAAATCCACATTAGAGTTAAGAGATGCATAAACAATAGATAAATATTATGTTAGTCGAAGGTGCAAAATAACATTATTGATTGTATCGTCTGTAATTAAAACAAGGCTGGGATTGATTATTTCTGTTGCAGATTGAAAATTAAAGACACGTGAAGATGAAGGTGTCTCACAAACACAAATATAGAGCATTAACAAAGGAATGGGTTGATGTAATACGTTTGTTGATACATTTGTCACTGGAAGTTGGAACTTGGTTGTAATAAACCGTGATGTATTTGATCAGGAAATTGCATTTTGTAGAACTGATAATCCCCGGCTGTTTGTAGTTTTAAACCCTGCCTTTTTGGCGTAAAGAAGCTTTTTTTGTGGCTACATGACCAGATATACAACTAAGTGTCAAAAACAATAAGCACGTTTTCACAAGCTTTTTGTTTCACGTCATAAGTATGAGGGAAGAAATGAAGCATCAGCTGCAGAATAATGTCATTTTCACGCTTGTGGCTAGGCTAGTTCCAGTTTGAAAATATAGTCCGTTCTCGTCCCGTTTATTCTCACTGGAGAATTAGCTGAAATGCCCTAAAATAACTAAATATTTAACTGACACAAAGCAGACAACAAGTTACAGCCAGATAACGAGTTACTGCATATTCAGACCTTCACATACAAAGTAAATATGTATTTATAAAATGTGTTTGTGTCTCAAAGCTAATCTATACTGCCATACCAGTTTGCCAAAGCTTGATCTCGTCAGATGTCATAAGCTAAGCGTGTTGGGCCTGGGCAGTACTTGTATGGGAGACCGCTGGAAGAATCTCAGGTGCTACAGTGAGACAACAGAGGAAGGACTTGTCATTGTGTCCTTAAGCAAGACATATTGCCTAGTGTGGATCTGGTGTGTGTGTGAATGGTTGGTGGTGGTCGGAGGGGCCGAATGTGCATCTTGGCAATTTCCATAAGGAATGAATGGAGCAAGATAAAACTATCCACAGGTAGCCGGAAGTAGCCCCGCCGCAACAAGAAAAGGGCCCATAGCATAACGTTTCCCATGTTTTGAAGACATAAGCCAAGATAAAGACCAACACATAGGAATCTACATCTGTCACTGCATTTGGAAAATGCCAAACCATAAAAGATAAATTTTCATAGTTATTTATTTTTCATGTCATCAGGGAACTCCCAGAAGTTATTTTGCGTAACTTGAGCTTGTATGATTCAATCCAAGTCCCTGCTGCAAGTGTCTGTGTGTCTGACCAATCACACTGCTCCTTATCCCTCCAGACTCCGCCCAGTTTTTGCTGCTCTGAGATATGCGTTTGTTGTGTATCTTCAGGTGGCCGCGCCCTGCTGCTCCCGCCCTGCCTCAGCCTTAGCCCCGCCCCTCAGCTCTTGGACCGGGCCGTCCTGGAGTCCCGGGTCCGAGAGGTGGAGGAGGAGAACCGACAGATCCGCCTCCAGCTCAGCCAATCACAGGCCTCCGCTCAGCTGCCCCAGGACGGCCCTCAGCAGTGGGGCGCGTCGGCCGATACGGGACCGGAGGACGGCGACAACACCGCGGAGGACAGAGGGAACAACACGGACTGTCCCAGAGCGCCTCCTGTCGGCAAGTGTGAGGTAAATACAACTCACTAAAAAGTCGATTACTGCTTTAAGTAATATTCTTTATGAGAGAGATGAGCAGGCAAATTTATTCTGAAGACAATTTAAGGTTTTATTGATTATAATGGGAGGAGCTGCCACAGAGCTCCTGCACCCACGCGACTAAATTCAGTGATGCTACCATTGAATCTAATGGGAAGAAGCCAGAAATTTGGCTTCTGTGGCTCATCTGTGGCATCAAATTAGGCCATAAATATCTGTACGTCTAAAACACACAGCAAATAAACATTAGCAACCATTTTGTGACCCAACTTTACTTTTCATAAGTTTAGATAGCGTAAACCACACTCTGAATCTGCCATTCTGAACGTCTGATTCACTTTTCACCTTCTATATCATTAAAACACTTCCCTGATAATGTTTGTGTGAAATATATTTTACTATAAAGCCCTGGACATAAAACGTTTACTCAGACGGACCATTTAAACATTTTGATCTCCGTATTATGCTGTTTTAATATGTGACAGAAGCAAAATGGAATCGCCAGTCTTGTTTTAAGACAATAGTTAAATTATTAACCAGATTAAAATACCAATCAATACATCTGTAGCCTAACGAACAAGCTTGACTCACTTTTAGCCGCACAAATCCACAGTTTTCGTCAAAATGGTGTCTGTCAATGGTCCGGCTTGATTCTGTTTTTGATCATTTATAAGTCTCAGTGTGCAAAAATTATCCTTATTCTGTAAAACTCTGATAACGTTTGATAATCCCGTCCGCCGTCGTTGAATTCTAATGGTATCGTCTCTGTCGGCCCGAGAATACGTGGTGCGTGCTGGGATAGCGTGATGTTAGCTGCAGGAGCTCTATTGGTTCTAAAGTCACACAAACAAAACCTGTTGCATAATTTATTTTCAAAATTCCCTGGGGGAGGACACCCAGGCCCCAGTGCTACAAGTCATAACCAGATGCAGGACTTATTAGGTTTACGGTAATTGTATATTACCTGGTTTAATCTGGGTGTGATGGAATTATTTGTAATTTTTTAGACTATTGTAAATGTATATTCAATAATTGTCACCTAATTAGGTAAACCAAAATCAAAAACGTAGACTATATAACAAAGATTAGTCAGGTTAATTTTAGTTACAGAGGTGCATTGTAGCAGAGTGGTTAACGCAGGGCCGCTGCTAGCCATTTTGGTGCCCTATGCAAGATTTCAAAACGTTTTTTTTTTTTTTTTTTTTTTTTTTTTTACATAATAAATGCATTTTCCTTTTATCTGGGATGTTTTAGAACAGTAAATCCTTAAATTTCAATTTTTTTTGCTAAATTGCTTTCCAGTGGGGCCCCATCTCTCTTCGCCCCTTCAAACTGCCCTCTGCTCTGCCACTGCTCCCTCTCGTGCGCTCACTGAACACAGCTCAACATAAGCTGCATCCTCGCGTTACAGTTTGAGGAAATACTATAGTCTGTAACTTTTGTCAGGACAAATACACTAGATTCATGGCTTGTGTTTCCCTCTGAGAGAATCTAAACATAAATGTGGAAAAATCCACCGTATTATGCCGCGGTAATTTGCGTGAGCAAATGTGCAGCCATCCTAAATCATTTGTTGTTTCTCATCGTAACTGACCCAATTGTGTCCTATTGACGCAAAATAAAGATTGTTTAAGAGCTTACGGGTCGTAGAACACGTTTCTGGTTTTGAAACGGTTTCTAGAGTCTTTGATTTCACGCTGTGTGTTAAGATTCATCAGACACATGAGTCTGGACCAGACTATTCTGTCACTTATGAGTTCAGCAGCGGGACGGCACAGTTCGGCTTGGTGCCCCCAGAGCAGGTGATGCCCTACACGCTCTGTGTTATGTGTGTAATGGGGGCGGCGGCACTGGGTTAACGCTCTGGCTACTCAAGAAGGAGATCATAGGTTCTCGGATTATATAAACATCTCACAATCTCTCTGAGTGAAGTTTGCATGTTCTAACTGTGTCACCATGCGTTTTCTCCGGGTACACCGGTTTCCTCCAAAACCTGCATGTTTAGGTTCTTGGGCATCACTGTAAAAATCCCCTGTGAATGAATGAGAGAGTGTTTGAATGGTTGTCTGTCTAACCCTTGGCCACTGCCAGTGTGTTTCCATGTCTAAGGCCCAAAGTTACTGGAAGAGGCTCCAGTCACCCGCGGCACCTACCGGGACGAAGCGATTGGACATAAATCAATGAATTTTAGTTACAACTGGCCCTTCGAAAACAACCACAATACTAATGTAGCCCTTTTTCAAAATGTCTAGTTGTTGTTCTCCTGTGTTTTGAATCAAATCCATAACATATCGTCCAATCAATGAGCTTATGTATGTGCGATAGTGTAGAAACATTACAGTTACACATGTTCAGTTCTTGGTCATTTATCTGTAACTATATATCTTATGTGTTTGCAGCTGATCCATGTGGCGTGTGTGTGCGCCGGTCATAACGCCAGCAGAGACGTGGTCACTCTGGTCAAGTCTGTCCTCTTCCACAGGTCAGTAAACTCACACTAACACTCGCTTTGTCCACATTTTCAAAGATAAAACTCCAGCACCTTCGAGTCATACTGGTAATGCTTGTATTCAGCACACCTCGGAGGACAAACTTTTAATTGTAGTTTATTTCTCTCCCATAGTGCATTTTAAGAATGTAATAAAAATATATTTAATTCCTTCTGCAGTTCTCCTGTTAAGATATCCAAATGTAAAGCACTCCAGTTGAACCATTTCCCAAAAGGGACAGAGAGCGAATAACTCAAACTTAATGTAGAAATAAGTGGAGATCATCACAGACTCTGTAATTTACACCTTACAAGGCTCTCAATGCTTCACATTCAAGGATCCACTCACCCAGTGTAACAGACACTGAGGCAGAACAGGTTAAGTGTCTTCCCCAAAGACACAACGACTGTCCCTTTTGTCCACTTTTCATCTTCTCTTTGTTTGTCCCACTGTGGCGTTCTGGTGAAGTACTGGGAAAGGACAAGGACACATTGCTGAAATCAAGTTCTGTGTTACATGATCATGACTTTGTAAACATGTTCTTAACCTTCAAGCAATGTTGTAAACTGAAATATTGAAACGGGAATTGATTTTAAAAATGTAACTAATTCATTACATAATCTTGTTAATCCCAATAATACCTTTATTTTCTTAGTTATGATGTTTTAATTTGTTTACTTAGACATATTGAATGAGCTCTATTCATTCAATAGGTCTTAAATAACTTAATAACATTTTACAATGCATTATTTTTGATTGATTTATTTTATATTTTAAGATTTGCATTAATTTTATAGATTTCTTAATGCAATATTTTTACAATGATGACCTGGCTTGGCAGCAGCACAAGACACAATAAATAAATCAAACATTAATACTTTAAACAAATCCCAAAGTACAGTCCTGTAAAAAACAGAAATTAGACCAAACATAGCAAGTAAGGGTGTAAGGGTGCGCTAAAATCCTATTCGGTTCGGTTTTCAGTTTTGAAAGTTGTGTACACTTTTAGTTTAGGTTTTATTTTTAAAAAAGGACAATAAATCTTTGTATATTTTAATGTAAAAGGAAAATTTTTCTATTAATAATAAACTGCAGCAGGAATATCTCAAAGAAACAAAATCTTTATTGAGATTGAGCTTGTATTTTTTTATTTATAAAATGATCTAATGTTGCCTAAATGAACAGTGGCTCATACAGTATGCACAGTGTTTGTACATCACTGGAACAGCAGAGAAGCAGCAGGCGTTGAAATGGTTCTGTTTGATCCAAGCATGTCTATCAAGCGAACATGTGAATATGGAGATGGACGTTTTTCAGGGGTTTACTCACAGAAAGCTGTGTGGCTGTGACTTCGTGAACAGATGAATGTGATGCAGCGGCAGCGGTTAGTCCAAATGTTTTGTCTTTTCCCGCGATGATTCTGAAGTGTTTACGAGTGCGGAGTCACGTAAGTCCATTAGACGTTTACACGCCGTATCAAGTAAGTAGCACGGATGAATAATACCTAAGTTTTTAAACCTCCAAAATATAAGTTAGCACTGCATCGCTTAATTGTGTCCGTGTAGAAACCGCGTGTGAACAATAGTTCCGCTCCGGTCGCGCAAATTCACATTTATTTACATAAAATAGTCTTGAAACTGTTCACGAGTGCACCAAAGCGAACGTGCTGTACCGAAACGATCCACTACGACTATGTGGACCGTTACATCCCTAATAGCAAGTGTTGAAAATAATTTGTTGAGAATACAAAACGGACAGGCGCGTCACAAGAGTGCACAGGACAGGAGAGTGCATGTTGCACGACAGAACGCGGTGATTGGCGACTGAGAACAGCACGACCACGCTTGTTGCACAAGCAGAGGCTCAGAAGGAAACAACAGACAGAAGATGCCTGTCCTTACGCAGTCTGGCGCTGAGATTTGCACAGATGCACAGGAGGGGCTAGTAAAATTAAGCAATTAAAAGAAAACGTTATCACACTGTTAATATTCCCAGCCTTTAGACCTTATTCTGCCCTGCCCAGTTTTATTGACAATGCACTTCCTGTTTAGCTCTGTTAACCCATAAGAACCCGGGCCCCTAAATCCATGAAGGAAAATTATGCGGGGCACAACACAGACTAAATGGAGCCCAAATAAGACATTTCTGACATTTTTTTAGAATTTCACCCCCTAGTGTCAGAAATATGCAATGTTGCATATATGTCACACTGGGCGTTAATGGCGTCAAATGCAGTAAAATATTATAATGGTATTTTTTATTAGAAAATTATTCTTCCAAAATACTGTCCTCATTTATCAAAAAATATATTTATTCCCCTCTCTGCAGCTTCCAGTGGGGCTGTAAAGAGTAAAAGTTTCCATCATTTGAAAACAAACCAGCCACAAGTTATTTCTTACATACGTACGAGTAGATCCCACTAATGTCTAATGTTGTTTGTATTTCTTCCAAAAATTGTAGTTACCAATGGTATTTTTCTGCAGATTTGCTTTATCTATCCATAAAACAGGTTTAAAATACCAGAAATGTAAGAATAGCCTCTTTATACACAGATTGTGTCCATTATATGTCAGTTTACTGTTGATGTTGAATATATAATATGTGGTACTTTTGAATATAATGATGTATCAGATAATTGTGGGAACAGAACTCCTGCAGTTCAGCCTACAGTTTTACCCAGTGACATCACAGTGTGAGTCAGAAACACCCAGGTCCTGTCTGTCTGTTAAAAAGGGCAAATAATCTGGCTTTATTGTATAAATTTGTTTGAATTTCAACAGTAATGTGACCTATAACAGTGCTATTATTTGTCAAAACTGGGTTTATTACACTTTTTACCTTTAAAAATCATCTTCTGTCAATAAACTCACCTCAGAAAACATTCTAACTTAGTTTTAGCCATAAAACCTGATCCTGTTTGAGGTTAACGTTAGAAAATACACGCAGATCTACTATAGACATGCCAAAATGATTACAAAACAATACATTCTTCAGCATTTTTAAGTATAATTGAATTCCTTAGGTAAAATGTGACAGAATGAGCTAAAATATTCCACACCTAATATTGATCCCTGATCAGTAATCAATAATGTAACATATGTGTAACATTGGGGTTTTCAAAGTCTAAAGTCCCGTTGTGACACGTGTTACAGCACTTTTCAATTGATCAGTTTTCTATCAAATTATTGATAAAATGTGTAAACATCAGGTTGTGTGTGATCAGACACTTCTTCTGTAACTGTCAGAACAATCAAATAGTTTCACTTTATTTTGAACAAGAAAATATGAACTTTTACAAAAATGCTAATTTGGACACCTGTGCGAAGTTGAAAAACGGCCATTTTGGAAATGTCACTGTGTGAAAACAAAGTCACATGACCAGGACCATGATGCATCAGGATGTTCACCAGGAGTCACTCTGGGAGTGTCTGAGGTCAAAACTGTGAATAAAATCATTTATAGGCCCTTCCAGATAGGCTGAAGTGGCTGTTACACCAGTGTCACAGTGGGTCCTTATGGGTTAAGGTAACTGACGTGTTTGCTACTTTGTCTTGATCTTTGTCTCGTAATGACAAATAAAATAAACGTACCAACTGAATTCTAGCGGCTAAACTCAACTAAACAGGAAGTGCACTGCCAAGAAAAGTGGGCGTTGAAGAATAAGTTAAATATATGTTCTGGTTCAAACATTTTCCTGCAGCTTTTCTCTGAGACTGGGAAAAAGCAAAGTTTTATAATTACAACACAATGAATACTTTCTCTGTTTTTTATCTGAGACGACGACCTTTTCCTGTTTTAGAAACAGCGACACAAGAGAAAGTTTTGTCTTCAGTACAATAAATCAAATGTTTTATTGTACTGCGGCGTTAAATCCTGGCTGAGTTTTTCTTATTGTTCTGTTGGTCGTGTCTCCTGTGTCGGAGGCTCCAGGTGTATTTGAAGTGTTTGTTTAAAGTCCACAGTGACACTTGTGCTGGAGCAAAGATTCATGACTCTTCTGCTGGAATAAAACCCACACGGCAGCTCAGGGACGTCACTGCGGAGTCGAAACCAGACGAGACTAATGCAGTTTGGAGTGAACAGTTTGTAAATGTGAGAATGTGATAATAATAATCATAATCAACACAAATGTACACTTTAAAATCTAGCAATAAATAGTAAAATGACTAGGTAAGGTATGACTCACTCATGCATTACTAGGGCTAATCTTTAAGGGTCTTTCACACCAAGCCGAGGGTCGCCCGTCTGAACCAGTTTGGCAACTTTTGCCGACAGGCGGCTCACGTGTGTTTGGTGTAAATGGGTTTGTCGGGGGTCAGAGGAGCGGAGCAAGTCGTGGAGGCGGGTTTTTGAAGACTTGCAAGTAAAGTCGATGTCGCCAGTTGCCGCAAATGCAGCTGTTTGATTGGCCCGTGGCCACAGAAGAACCAGTGAATCAGTGCGCAGGAATATAGTGCGGAAAACCGAAAAAGACGCTTACGGAAAAACAGTATTTAGCCGAGCATGGATTGTTGTTATTTGCACGGGGTCAACGGGACGTAACTACGAAGGAGAATGGCTACTATTTGGATCAAGAAAAACACGGGGGAGTTATGAGGACCGCAGTGCGAAGGCTGGACTGTGGAGGGAAATACGAGTTGAGCTTAATCCGTGAGGTAAGACTAGAAACATTTTGCCGTCAAAGTTTGACAACTACTACTCGCGTGCAACTTATGTTTCGTCATTTTCGTCAAGCGTTACATCACGCGCATGCTCACTCTGCATTTGTTCGCCGACTGGTGGCTGTTTGGATCGTGTTTGTCTGAATGTTCTTTCACGTCGGTGCGCCCCATAGAGACGTGAACAGACGCTGCGTTGCTCCTCCTACCGACAGCGACTGGGGGTTGTGTTGGTGTGAAATACCCATCAGATGGACTGGAGCAAAAATAGTATTCAACCTTCTATTAGAATTACTGACATAAAGAATTTAATAGGGATCTGATCCTATTTGGTACGCCAACGAAATGAGTGATTGCAAATGGTATTAGAACCAGTTTTTTCAATTCATACCACTGTACTTTTCCATGACATATCTAAAAGATGATATCAAACATTTTCAATCTGGTGATTTCTTTTAGTGACAAGACTCATTCACTTTTTGTGCTTGGTGTAAAAGAGGTCGTCGGGGGTTGGGGGTTGTGTTGCAAGTCGTGGAGGAAGGTTTTTGAAGACTTGGTTGCAAAATCTGCATCGCCAGTTGCCGCTGTTTGATTGGCTCCATGCGACCGGCGAATCAGTGCACTGGAAAATTGTGTGGAAAACCGTAAATGAGTATTTAGCCAAGCTAGGGCTGGGCAATATGGGCAATTTCAATTTTATTCAAAGTTGTCGATGGCTGCTGCTTTCTATTATGAACTCATAATATTTTAAAGCATCTATAAAGGATTAGCCAATGAAGTTGTTTTAATTCATGTTAGAACTATTAAAAACTGTTTGCCACTGTATCTATTAGGCCCTATTAAGATCGTCATCGATTTAGTTGTTTCATATCTAAAAGTTTTAGGTTTGCATGTGTCATGTCTCTCAAACTGCGTTGCTATAGTTACTCACACACGAGGAGAAAGGGGCGTGGCCTGCTGCTTTGTGGAAAAACCAAAGGAGACACTGGCAAACTTTAACTTTATCGGAGAAAACCTCC
This sequence comes from Mugilogobius chulae, assembly GCA_038363315.1. Classification (NCBI taxonomy): domain Eukaryota; kingdom Metazoa; phylum Chordata; class Actinopteri; order Gobiiformes; family Gobiidae; genus Mugilogobius; species Mugilogobius chulae. The sequence continues at coordinate 11,997,301 of CM076403.1, forward strand.
CAAAAAGCACATGCAAGAGGCTCTAGCAACACAGTAAAAGCAAATTAGAAAGATGCTAGATTGTGTGCGTCACTTTTTCAGAAAACGCTCACGAGTCTGAGCGCTAAAAGCTGCTGCACTGACCCAAGGAGAAACAACAAACTTGTAACTCTTACCCCTGCTGTATACTGACTGCGAGTTCGATGCGAGGCGTGACTCGCACGACTCATGCAAGACTTAGAAAGTGCTTAAAACCAATGTGCCCTCGTACACAGACCTCGGTGCAGTGCGAGTCACGTCGGACAGTCGCGCGAGTGTGTGGAAAGAATCCGTAGAGGGTCTATTTTTGTCGCAGCTCGCAGCGGTCACTGACGTCATGGCGCATAAACGATCTGTGCCATAGGCCGATGACATCATCCTCTAGCGCCGTTTGTTTACATGTCGCGGTGAAGAGTGGTTCAAGCGCTGAGGTACTAATGCTGTAGCGGCGAAAATAGGTCCTGCAAGCCGTTATATCTTTGACATAATGAGGCAGACCAGAGTTTTACCCGTGATGCTCCTCCGCCAGGCTTGGGATTAAAAACCATGTGGAGCAGCAAAAACAACAGGAGACGAGAGACTTCACAACTTTTCTCTCCAGGTCATGATGCTAACTAAAGGTAAGCGCATTTTCACGAAGTTTGGTGCAGAGTTTCTTCCTTCTTGTGACAAATATCAGCGCTCACAAAGGGCTTGTAGCTAAAGTCGTGAGAACTCCCGTGAATCCCCGAGTTTTTGAAGTATCGCCAGCGTAACTACAGACGCTCTCTCCCTCTTGGCCGCAGCACAGTCGGAGCACCGCGGCACTGGAGACCGCAGTCAGTGGGGGATACCAGTCGCAGTAAAAACGTACTGAACTCGACCCGAACTCGCATCGCAGTCTGTGTACGGGAGGCTTTACAGATTAAGCTAGAATCTTCCTCAACAGGTTGCTCACGGATGTTATTACGTGATAAAGGCCCGTTAAACAGGCGCTAGTTTAAGTTTGCCTCTTCTTTTTAAGAGTCGCGAAGGCGAGCTCTGCAAAACCGCTGAAGGTGTCCACACAGGGTCACAGCACACTGACCTTGATTTTACGATTTGAATATTTTTCACATAATCGATTTTTAAACACTCAAATTCATCTTTTTTTTTAAATTTATCACCCAGCCCTAAGCCAAGCATGGGTTGTTGTTATTTAAGGAAAATGGCTACTATTTGGAGAAAGACGGAGGATTTACAGCAGCTACTTTTAGTCTAAGCACAGCTCAAAAATCTGTAGATTTACATAATTTTATTTTATTAGCAATGTTGAAAAAGTAGATTTTTAGACTAGTCTATATTGGCCTTTAAAGCTTCTTTAGTAGTATTTTGTTCAAATATAAGTTATAAACCTGTTTAAAGATAACAATATAGTGAAAATAAATATTGTGGCTACAGCAACATAAAAAGCCATTAAAAAGTTCAAGCTGTCATCACCTCACATGAAGCGCTTCAAACTACTGTACTGTATTCAATAATTGGTGATTACCATGGTAACAGTGAGGACAGGGGCTTTGACTCTCATCAACAACAAACAAACTGCTGTAGGTTGAGCAACAACCCAGCATAAACAGGAAGAACTCTGTGACACTACGTGTCTCCTCCTCTGTTTCTCTTCACTCTACTCTTTCTCATGGAGTGAGTGTGATCAGGAGCCGCGCTGACAGCTAGTGTTGTGCTGTCACCGTGTGCTGCACTGAGCCAACAGGAGAATTGACGCATAGAAAACTAGCGCTCATAGAATGCGCTTGTAGTTAGCACATATCGCTCTTGCAGATTGAGCGTGTAGTTTGCGCTTGTAGTTTAAACCTGTATCTCGCGGTAAAGTTCTTATAAACAGACAGAGGTTTGGGATCGACTTCCACTGCCTCAAAGACTGACAAAATAGAAGTTGAGCTTAATCTGTGAGGTTAGATTTTTTCAGACTACAGACTACTTATGCTTCGTCTTTTTCGTCAAGAATCACGTCTGCACCTCCAGAACAATCCCACACAACTATCGAAGAATAATCACTCACTGCCATAATAGTGGTTAGTGTCAGCTCTGTCTCACTTGCTGTTCTGTGTCTGTTCTGTGTTTGTGCAGGAGGAACCCTCTTCACTTTCACTTCATCACAGACTCGGTGGCTCAGCAGATCCTCAGTGCTCTGTTTCAGTCCTGGATGGTCCCGTCTGTGCAGGTCAGCTTCTACGACGCAGAGACGCTCAAGGTGAGATTCATGCAGATCCACACAAGAGCTACACTGCTACAAGGTCCAGGTTTTCCATTTTTTTCATGTCACTGCAGCACATGCAAGCTTCCATAACATTACAGATACATTTTATTTACTCAAAAGCTTCCAATGAAAACATTTCTTTCTGATTCAGTTTTATTTACCCACATGTCGTGAGTGTTCTGTGGCTCGTCCTTGTGCAGCTTTACCAACGGCAGAATATGAAAAACCCTAAACCTTCAAATTAAAAATGATTTAGCCACAAAACATGTCTGTATAGTGGTTCATTACTGGTCTCCAAAGCTTCTCTAAATATATCCTGGAGCTTTCAGACGTAGCTCATCTTAATGGCTGTGTTTATTATTGAGAGCACTTGTATTAAATGAAGCATATACGTCGTTAAGTTGGTCCATTTGTTTTGGAGCTGTGCACAAACGGTGAATGTAAACACAGAGGGAGTGAAAAGGACTGTGTGACCATAAATTATTATTATTATTGTTGTGTGTAGCCGTAGTTTAAAGCTGAGCTGGAGCGGGTCAGATTGGTTAGAACTCTGGATTCCCAATAAGGAATTCATGGATTCAACTCCCAGGTTGGACCATATCAACACAGTTTGCATGTTCTTCCCGTGTCATAGTGGATTTTCTCCGGTTTCCTGCCACCTCCAAAAACATGCATGTTTAGGTTCATTGGGCATCTCTGTAAATTTCCCTTAGTGAGTGAATGAGAGAGTGAATGTTTGTCTGTCTAAACCTGCGACGAGTTGGCCACTGTCCAGGGTGTTTTCCGCCTAAAGCCCAAAGTTACTGGGATAGGCTCCAGTCACCAGCGACCCCGAACTGGAATTAGTGGTAGAGATTAAAAAAAATGATGATGATGAACATGATTAATCTGTATTTAAGATTGTACTAAAACTTTTCAACCAGTTTGGTCAATGTAATGAGGCTTATAGTTGTTTTTTGGCCAGTAAATATTACATATGTCGAGGTAATTTAAGAACCTTTAATGCCACAAGTCTAAAACCCTCATAACCTTGCACAGCACAATTAATTCTGGTGGTATTTACAAATCCACGAGAATCTTCAAGAGCTCTAGCCCAATGGGAGAACCGAGTATGGGATGCTTGTACCAATCAGAAGGCTCGTCTACAGGAGGAGGCGGGACTTACAGATGTGACGACAGCAGCGAGTGCCAAACAACAAACATGACGACACTGTAGCTATGGCGACAGTCCCTGTTTGAATCTGTTTAAACAGAAATGAAGACAATTTAGTTTTTGAGAAAAGAGCAAGAAAAAGCCCTTTGTGATTTGGAAAGATGTTGCATTTCTCCAAACTGGATTCAGTAAGAGCCTTATTTATGATAATGTACTGTGATTGGTTAAAACGAAGGTGGATTGAGTCCTTCATCCAATCAGATGGAAGTATTACCCAACTGCTTTTGACGAGAGCAGATCTAATATGTGTAGACTCTATTATGTGTTCAGAGTGATGCACACATCCATCCGCTGAACCAGGTTATGAATTTACATTAGTAAAGCGAATAACAAAGGTGCTTTTAAAAAAGTATTTGAGTTACCATGGTTACAGGAGCTGTGTTGTGGTCTGCTGATCCTGTAGTTTGCACCAGTGAGATAAGAAAAAACAATTTTCAGGATCAAACATTTATAACTTAGCTTCAGCTACAGCTGCTCACTCTATGAACTCAGGCTCTAATTGTTTTGAACCGTCACATGTTATAAAGGCTCTGGAAACACAACTGCTCATGTCCAATAACCTGTAGCACCAGAGCAAAATACTGTATGGCAGTAGAACGCCAATGAGCAAAGGCATGTTTGCTCACTGCAGCCTGGTTATTATCTTGACCATAGAAACTGTAGCCACGTAACCTATTGCAATAAATGTCCAGTTTCTGAAGCTGTTTGGAAATTCTATTAGATTCCATTTATACTCCACAATTATTGATGTTATGAAAATATTGCTGCCCTCCCCCTGAATGAAATAACCTTGGTCTGTAGAAGCTTGTCCTGTTACAATGTGGTGATGTTACGTGGGCAAACTGCGGCCCGGGGGCCAGATGCGGCCCTCGACCTGTTTTGATCAGGCCCCCAGCAAGACTTTGAGAAACAGCAATGTATGAAGAAGTATAAGAGACAAGTACAAAGAAAAAATCTTGAGCTCTGAGAATAAACTTGCAACACTTTGAGATTAAACAAATAATTGTATGAGAATAAAGTGAATAAACTGGAAGCTTTAAATCTTTGTAAATTGTACGAGAAAAAAATATAATTTAGCAAGAATGAAAAATACAAACACATTTTTTTCTAAAATAAAATTTAAGTCATTAATTTTTTCAAAATTAAACTTATTTTACCAGATTAAAATCATAATTTTAATCATGGTGATAATGTACACATGGAACTTAAAATCTCTTATTTATGGTACATTTTGCAAAAGTTAACTATTATTCTGTTTTACTGGGGCAATTTTTTATCTCTACAGTTTTTCCTTTTTTTTTTTTTTTTTGCAATAATGAGAATTTGTTATTTCAGTGTTTACAGTCCGGCCCACCGCCACTTGTCTGGGTTTGAATATGGCCCTGGTCCCCTGGTCAAGATGGAAGGCAAAAGGCAGATGTTTCTATCAATAACATTGTGCTTTCTCATGAAATATTTATGAAGTGATTTCTCTCATCTAAAATGACGTGATTGCTGCAGATGATTAAACCCACTGACATGCAACACTGTCATAAAGTAAACTCTTCCATCTTGTTATCTCATGAAAAGTGTATTTCTGTGTCTCGTCACTGATTCACGAAGAGTCTTCACAATGTTCTGTACTTTTCCTTCAAAACAAAGTCGTCTCGTTCTGAAATATCTCTCACAAACTCGTCGTGGAACATTCTGCTCTCGGATACAAAGCACCAAGGTTATGCATTTTATTCACAACTTATTAGTGTGGACAGCCCCATTATCTGAGACTCACTGTCACGTCACAAATGCAGAAACACGGCCACGGTTTAAGCACATTTACACTTATATAACTTTGTGTTTTGCTCTAAGTAATGCTGATAGTTGCAACGAGCGGCAGAAAATGTGTGAAATGACCTTTACTTCATGGAAAAGTACAATGTTATTAATAAGAAAAAGCATCAGGACAAGGCCAGGTTAGCCGAGACTGAGGGAGGTAAAAACAAGACTTTTCTGAGCCCAGCAGTGGATCTCTCCTTCGCTGTGGTTCTCCTCGAGGTCTCTCATTTTCCCTGCTGGGTTTGGAGTTTTTCCTTGCAGAGAAGGAGGGTTTATGACAGGCCTATTCAACTTAAGTCCTGGTGCCAAATCAGCCTCCAAAGATATAATTCAGACATCAATTCACTTTTCAAATATAACAAAAACATATTTTCTTTGTTTGTAGATTTATTTCTGGGTTATTACTCAAGAAATAGCGGCCAACTCAAATGTCTTAATGTGGCAGTAAATGTCTGTTGCTAATGAATTCTCGAGGTCGGACTAGCGCCATCGTGTCGTTTTTTGTTGCGACAACGCCAAACAAAGGGGAAAACAACAACGTAAAGTAAATTTAAATTTAAACTTTCATTCACCACCGCACTGTGGTTACTTTAGTATTTGAGCCTTTAACTCCAGTCATGCCAAGCATTCCTGTACAGCTAGTTGATGTTTTCTCCTTCGCGTTGTCGGCAATAGGAATGGGACAATATTAGAAATTGCACTCCACAATTATTGTGACCAAAATAATCGCGATTAACGATATTACACGATAATTTACTAAACATATAGGTGTACAGTCTCTGAAGCATTTATTACTGCACAATATGCATGTGTTTGTACAACTGCTTATTGTAATTTGATCTAAGTGAAATCAACAATTATTCAACGTGAAACAATTTAACTTTGTCTCAGAGTCTATAATAACTCTTAATAGGCTCATAATCGTGATTATCATCATGTGCCATTATCACAATTATGAAAAACTTTTATGAAAACAGCCCTTTATTATTGCGATTAATGATAATATCATCCCATCTCTAGTCGGCAAGCAAACAAAACGTCACGGCACGCCATCAGTCCGACCAACGTATATTTCTTTTCCAGTGAGAAAATTCATAATTTTAGCCAAACAGTCCACTTTGGTCTTGTTCTAGTTTGTTGTAATCTTTGAAGACAGTTAGAATAGCCCAAGCAAAGAAAAATACAGTATGACTTAATCTTAAAGGTAATATAATTTATTCACTCACTCACTCATTATCAAATTTAAGGGTGTCACTGTGGACAGTGTATGTCCTGATTTAATTCCGCTTTAGACCTGGTCCTCCGTTAAGTCTGTCCCTCTGCAAAATTAAGTTAATAGCCCTGGTCTAAGGACATCCTCATCGCCCACTTTTTGGATCGCCCTCATCGCCCCTGGTCTGTCCCTGGATCATAATCTTCTCTCCTGGTTTATCCTCGACCACCACCAGTGTGCAGCCCTGGGGGAAGACCTATTCCAGATCTATTCGACTTAATCTGGCCCGGCTAATCATCGCTGTGTCTTCTGCTGTGGTCTGACCGCCAAAGTTATGCACTCAATGAAGAATCTCTAGAGGAAAAACAGTTGTAGCAAGGTAGAGAACTATTTAAAGTTGATTTTATGTCATGTGCCCTCTTCACTATTCTGTATTCAAGTTATTTTAAGAGAGGCCAGATTAAATTTTTGCAGCATGAAGTCACAATTTTATTAGATACATTTGCTCTGCTTGGACTGTCTCTCTCTCTCTCTCTCTCTCTCTCTCACTTCTTTTTTCTCTCTCTCTCTTTCTAGTGACACTTCAAAGGCAAAAACCTCCATAAGCGAATCATCTCTGGCCGGTTTGTGCATAAAGGCGATTTAAGCTGGCGCCGGCCCTTTAAGACCTCAGTGAACGGCTTTGCACACGACACACACACAGGTCCGCACACCGCGCACGGCTTCAAAGAGCAGGACGACCGGCGGCCACGCGTTTCCCCGGATCAAAGATGGCCGCATTAACCGCTAACAGAAAGGGCCTTTGTTTGCCAGCTGGAAATTGCGCTTAAAGATAATGATAGTGCACGGAAATCAAAACAGACCAGAGAATTAGGGCTTCAAAGATGTTCCTCAAGTGTTTGTGTGACGACAACATTATTTTAGTTTTAAATGGAAGCAGACAAAAAGGGGTCGTGGCTTGTTTGTTCAAATGGAAGTCTTGTAATCTTGAAGAGATAAAAGTACAGCTGGTTTTGCAGGAGCTGTTTTGAAGTCGATTGTTGTTAAAAGAAACACGTCTGCTTGTTTGAATGTTGTGACGGCTCATTTATAGCTCTGCGTAGAAACTATTGAACATCACTGAAGGAATATTTACCTGCAACTATTCAGTCCATACAGCAGGTTTACGTTTTAGAAACTGATGAACTCATGAGTCTAGATAGTGGACAAGAGCCTATTTTTGTATGTCCTGAATTATCTTAGAGGTCATTTCACCAGGGACGTCTGGTTTCAAAAGACTTGGTGGGCTAAGTCATTTCAGCAAAGAAACTATGATTATAACACATTTTTTTAGACATACTTCTATTACGGTACGTTCACACCAGTCAGCGTCTTGGCGTCTTTGCGTACATTTTCAATGTTAAGTATTGGCGTCTGGGGCGATCGTTGATGTGCATTTAGGCAGATGAAAACGCGTCTTGCGGATTGGAAGCTCAAACCTGCGGCCGCTGCAGGAGTTGGGAAAATCCATCTTTCACACGTTGGAAGTTGGCGTCAGCCAATCAGAGACTACACTCCTGTGACACATGACATGTTGAGAGGGAAAAAACAGTTGTTTTTCCCTCTCACATCAAGGGGAAAAAACAACTGTTTATTGAAGTGTTTTAATAACTTTTTAACAAAAGGTCGCTTGTTTGGGGGCTTTTTTTAAAGACTTGGCTGTTCGTTTTCTTTGAAAATCTGGAGACACAAACAACACGGGACATGATCTGGACTGACAAGCGCTCACATGAATGTATTAAAAATGCTCGTGCGTTTAAACCTCTGTACAACGGAGGAGCGAGAGGACAGAGACAGCAAAAGGACGCTTCAAAATGTCAGACATTTGGAACTTTGATCATCAACAGCATAATAACTGTCGGTTGAACGCAGCATTAGAGTTTAGATTCTGACCCAAGGCTTAACCCAGCCTGGGTTCGCTTAGTTGTCGGGTCCGTGCCGGGTTAGGGTCATGACACAGAGCCGCACCAAACACGTGCGCTCAGCCGATGATTGACATCTGCGCTGGAACAAAAAGTGACAAACGCGAGTATTTGAAGTTGCCAACTACACAGAGCGAAGAGGGTAGGTGTGTTTGAAGAACGCTGCGGAGTGAAGAGAGTGAGAGAGACGAGCGGGAGAAAGTGCACACTTCATGTTATGTGTGAGGTGAGAAAAGAAGGAACAAGAGGGAGAGAGAGATGTGTGGTAGGGAGGAAGCGCTTCTGGTGGACAGACACTGTATACATGTATACACATGAATGTATACACATGAAACACATCAGTAATGTGCCTTTTCTGTCATAATAATGTCACAGTTCAGTGAGTGGACGGGGCTCAGACACACAGAGAATGACTCGGGTTCCGGTCGAGTTCGGACACTACATGTTCGGGCCGGGTCTGGCTGGATTATTTGGCCCGATCTAAGCTCTAACTCCTATTAGTTGCTGTGTTGCTTTTGTAGTTTCATATTCACTGAAAAATGTCCTCAGAAAATTAAGACAGGGCTAATTTTATCCAGCCCGCAGCAGCACAGTACAAACTGTAGGAGTTTATGGGAGGATGATTGACAGGTGCTTGGCCGCTCCTGTTCTATTCACTAGTGTAGTAGTACTCAAGACTGGTTTTAAGGCCGCTTTTTTTTTCTTGGTCTTGTCTCAGACTTGTAATGGTGTCAAGTGTGCTTGAACTTGGTCTTATCTTGATTTGGTCTCCATGGACCGTGGTCTCAGTCTCGTTTTGGTCTCGGCCTATAAAATCTTGGTCTTGTCGCGGTCTCGACCCTCAGTGGTCTTTGTCTAGTCTCAGTCTTGGACTTTGTGGTCTCTGAAAGATCTTGGACCTGAGTACTGCGCTCTTGACTCTACACTATATGCATACAGTAAAGTTCAGAAGCAGGCTAGTTCCAATTTGAGAAGAAAAAGACTGTTTTAGTGCCTAAATTACTGGTTTAAATTGAGTATTGGTAGATTCTTAAAGTCGTTGTGACTCTCATCTAACCGTCTCTCTCTCTTGTGTCTCTGTTCCAGTCGGAGGTGTCGTGGATCCCAAACAAACATTACTCTGGGATCTACGGTTTGATGAAGCTCACTCTGACCAAAGCTCTGCCTGCGGAGCTCAGTCAGGTCATCGTTCTGGACACGGACATCACCTTCGCCACCGACATCGCTGAACTCTGGGGAATCTTCAGGAAGTTCACTGGTATGTTCACTCTAAAGTACAGTTGTAGCCTAATAGTTTTACTGCATTTACACACTCCAATTACACACGCCAATTTATGCATACAAGTCATAGTCCATAATCAAGTCCCTTTGCCTTTGTGTCACCCAAAGCAGTACCTTCTCTTCTGGGTCAAATGCAGAGGACAAATTTCCCTACGGGGACAATAAAGTATACCTTAACCTTAACCTTAACCTTAACCTTAACCTTCTCTTACAAGATCAGACTCTTAAATAGATCTCAAACTCAGATAAAATCAAACGATTGATAGTGACTATCAAAAAAGGAACAGAATGTACTAAAATTTGAATACAGGAAGGAATAATATCTTAAAAGTTTGTCCCCAACACCTGTTTTGCCTGAGTGAGTTCTAACATACATCAGGAGTAACACAAACATTGGCATTTAAGAATCTATAACAACATATCCTTAAAATGTTTTCACATGGATGTCAATTGTGTTCTAAAGGTTTTGTGAGAGCTTTAAGGTGTAAGATTTAAATACTTCCCATTTCTCAGTGTAAGAATCATTCCTCTCAGTTTATCTTTGAGCTCCACTGAAGGCTTATCTGTCTTTAAACTGTTTTATTTAAAGACGATTCGTAGTTTCCCTCTCGGACGGTCTGATTAAACTGTCCTCCTCTGTGAACGTTCAGACAAACAGGTGATCGGTCTGGTGGAGAATCAGAGCGACTGGTATTTGGGAAACCTGTGGAAGAATCACAAACCGTGGCCCGCGCTGGGACGAGGCTTCAACACAGGTACAAGTCATACATGCAAATATTTACATTTACATCCACATCCACACATTTAAAAACATTACTGACAAAGATTTTGTTCTACAGTATTAAATATGTTCACTTTACATATATATTTGTATTGCAGGCAAAGATTTGGTTTTACCTTTAACATTATTTGATTTTACTTTTGGTATAAAATAATTTCCAGGTGTCTGTTACAGGTGTGACTCTGTGTCTGTTACAGGTGTGACTGTGTCTGTTACAGTGGTGACTCTGTGTCTGTTACAGGTTGACTCTGTGTCTGTTACAGGTCTGACTCTGTGTCTGTTATAGGTCTGACTCTGTCTGTGTTACAGGTCTGACTGTGTCTGTCTGTGTTACAGGTGTGATCCTGTTGTACCTGGAGCGTCTCAGGAGGATGCGTTGGGAGCAGATGTGGAGACTCACAGCAGAGCGAGAGCTCATGAGCATGCTCAGTACGTCTCTGGCTGATCAGGTCAGTGTTTTACTACAGGTCTGTAAAGTCCTGCAGTGTGGACAGTGTAAAGTCCTGAGGTGTGGACAGTGTAAAGTCCTGAGGTGTGGACAGTGTAAAGTCCTGAGGTGTGGACAGTAGAGCTGCAACGATTAGTCAGCGTAATCCACTACGTCGATTATGAAAATGCGTCGACACACGTGGAGTGCGTCGATTCGTCGCTGTATGAGCCATTCCTCTAAAATGACCCAGCTTTGACTGAACTACGCACGCTACAAACATCTGCGATGTATTTCTACAAAAAGCGCATCAGTACACGGGAGAAACACACTCTATAAACCATCAAGATGAAGTTTCAGGCCTGGAGAGTGATATGATGTGAACCGCGGCTGAATAGAAAGTGAAACTAGAACGCGCACATCGTGTTTTAAAAACCGCTTTGATGGGCTCGGCCTCAGGCAGCTTTATTTTTTCCGCAAAGTAACACCTGCACGTTTCGTTTGTGGGCACACACGCTCCTCAACTCGGACTGTCTTAATCTTAAATTATTATCTTAAATTATTAATTCAAGTTTGCATTTAATACTTTTGGGTATTATTTTATCCAATACTCAAATATGTTTTTGAGCAGTATTATGACATTTTTGATATGAGAACATAATTAGCAATGTTCCTAAGTCAAAATATATTTTGTTTTACGTCTTACTAATAAAAATCAACAGAATTAAATTATTTTATGACATAATAAAGTGTAAAAAGCCATAAAAAGATTATTCTAGATTATTCTATAAGAAAATAATCGTTAGCTGCAGCTCTAGTGGACAGTGTAAAGTCTCTCTGCTCCAGCTGCTTGTTAGAGTCTAAATGTGTCTTAATTAACCTTTATGTTCTAATCATTATACATGTATCTTTTCCGACCTTCGTCCCTCGTCTGGTTCACAAATTATTTTCATTTTCACTGGACATGTTTTTTCGTTTTGTCCGCCGCTTCATTCTCTCTCACAATGGTAGACTTGATTAACTTTGGCCTTCTCTTCAGACTGAGGTCGCTGCGAACACAGATGTGACCTCCAGCTGCAGAATGAAGCCTTTTAAAATGTTAACTTCTGCAAAATAAACTCGGTAAAGGTGACATACGCTGCGTCGTCTGGATTCTCAGAACTGGAATACTCAGAATGTGTTGACAAAAAAAAGGGCTAAAAGGGTCGTGATCTTTCAAGCAGTTCATTCACAATCACTTTTGTGCTGAGAAAAACATTTACAGACAGATTTTAAGACCATGTTGAAGGAAAATAACTGAAATTAAACTAACTAAATACTGAAATACTCACACACACTGATGGGTGTAACTAAAATACTTTCTTTGTATGTAGTGTACTGTATGTCTGAATGTAAATCTGTTCTTGTGGTTGTGGTTGTGCAGGACATCTTTAACGCCTTCATAAAGCAGAACCCTGTCCTGGTGCATCAGCTTCCCTGTTTCTGGAACGTGCAGCTGTCGGATCACACGCGCTCAGAGCAGTGCTACACAGAAGTCTCCGACCTCAAGGTATTTCTGCTGCTACATCCTGCTTTGGCCAGAGAGAAAAATACTTACAGAATCAATTATTAGAACCACAGTTATTCATTCATTCATTCAGTCATTTTCTACTGATTGTTCTCGTTTTAGTCCTGACTCTGGTCCACGTTTAGTCCTGACTCTGGTCAATGTTTAGTCCCGACTCTGGTCCACGTTTAGTCCCGACACTGGTCCGCGTTTAGTCCCGACTCTGGTCCGCGTTTAGCCCTGACTCTGGTCACGGTCCACTCTGTCCGCGTTTAGTCCTTACTCTGGTCCATGTTTAGTCCTGACTCTGGTCCATGTTTAGCCAGACTCTGGTCCGCGTTTAGTCCTGACTCTGGTCCACGTTTAGTCCAGACTCTGGTCCACGTTTAGTCCTGACTCTGGTCCGCGTTTAGTCCTGACTCTGGTCCACGTTTAGTCCCGACATTGGTCCGCGTTTAGTCCTGACTCTGGTCCACGTTTAGTCCAGACTCTGGTCCGCGTTTAGTCCTGACTCTGGTCCACGTTTAGTCCAAACTCTGGTCCACGTTTAGTCCAGACTCTGGTCCACGTTTAGTCCTCACTCTGGTCCGCGTTTAGACCTGACTCTGGTTCGCGTTTAGTCCTGACTCTGGTCCGCGTTTAGACCTGACTCTGGTCCACGTTTAGTCCTGACTCTGGTCCATGTTTAGCCCCGACTCTGGTCCGCGTTTAGTCCTGACTCTGGTCCATGTTTAGTCCCGACTCTGGTCCACGTTTAGTCCTGACTCTGGTCCATGTTTAGTCCCGACTCTGGTCCACGTTTAGCACCGACTCTGGTCCACGTTTACAGTAGTCCTGCATCTGGTCCACGTTTAGTCTTGACTCTGGCCCGCGTTTAGTCCGGACTCAGGTCCATGTTTAGTCCTGACTCTGGTCCGTGTTTAGTTCCGACTCTGGTTCGTGTTCAGTCCTGACTCTGGTCCATGTTTAGTCCTGACTCTGGTTCATGTTTAGCCCTGACTCTGGTCCACGTTTAGTCCCGACTCTGGTCCGCGTTTAGTCCTGACTCTGGTCCATGTTTAGTCCCGACTCTGGTCCACGCTTAGTCCCGACATTGGTCCACGTTTAGTCCCGACACTGGTCCGCGTTTAGTCCCGACTCTGGTCCACGTTTAGTCCCGACATTGGTCCGCGTTTAGTCCTAACACTGGTCGTGTTTAGTCCTGACTCTGATCCACGTTTAGCCCCGACTCTGGTCCACGTTAGTCCTGAATCTGGTCCGTGTTTAGTCCTGACTCTGGTCCATGTTTAGTCCTGATTCTGGTCCACATTTAGTCCCGACTCTGGTCCACGTTTAGTCCTGAATCTGGTCCGTGTTTAGTCCTGACTCTGGTCCATGTTTAGTCCTGATTCTGGTCCACATTTAGTCCCGACTCTGATGATAACTTCAGTCTTGGACAATAGTTTGTTAATAGAGACATTTATCTATACATACTGTGATTGAAAACTTACAGGGATCATTTAGAACCCGAGTATAGTTAAACTTTGCTTTTATTGCACCAGCTTAAATTACACCGATCCTTTTTGAGCTGTTTCATTTAGTTCACCACCGAAATCAGGAAATTTGGAAACCTCCCGTGTCAACTTCAATTTCACTGCTGCTCCACGCACACACAAGTTCATCACTAAAACTATGACTTTTACTGTCACTAATACTGCGCGTAGACATTAATACAAGTCAGCAGTGCTTCTACTATGAATGCATCTTCAGTTACTGTCACAATGCTGGTTAAGCTGCTGCTGCTGGTCACAGATTTACAGTCCTCCTCATCCTGCTCCTGCTGCTGCTGCTGGATCCTTCTGGTCCGCGGCTCTGGAGAATACTGAACAGCAGAGTTATGTGGTCAGAGCAGAGGAAGGAAAACGTTTTGACACAGAAGAAAAATGAACATCTGCTCAGGTTCAGGAGTGCGAGAGAACAGGGAAACTTTCTGCTCGGCTTTACGTTTGATAATGCGCTGGATCGTTTAGTATGCAGGGTTTTACCAAGTCTGAACCCTCACAATTACAATGTACTCTGTAAACATGTTTCTATATGAACCTTTATTAGGCCTGTGTTTATATGCATTTATTATAAAACTATAGCATTGTAAGTAGATCCATAATTTACATTTTGTTCACTGTAAAGCACAAAACTGTTCTGAAATGGCTTACAAATAAGAACAGGTCAGTTGACTTCCTGGTCAAAACTACAGAACTGATCATTGTAAAATGTAAATAAAACAAGCAGCAGACTTTTATTATTACATTTTACTGATTAAGAATATGAATTGTATTTTTGTAGCTACATTGTGATTATGTCTTGGCAGATCATCAGTTAGCCTCAGTTTGAAAATGAAACACATTTCAAAACAGTGTTATTGTAAATATACTTGCCACAAAATTAGTGTAGGAATACTTGAGCCTGGTCTTGGTCTTTAGACAGGTGTCAAGACAGTATTTTAAGGTCTTGGTCTCGTCTTGGACTCGAGCACATTCGGTCTTGTTTTGGTCTTGAGGGGGATTGGACTTGGTCTTATTATTGGCGGCATGGTGGCATTTGTGATGAAGTCTGATGTATAAGCCAGTTTTATTTCACTCAGTGGAAATGGCAATAATCACTAACATCCATGTTTATGACATACTTTCCAGACTATAAACATAACGTCTGTAACGAACAAACGGCAGTGATTACCAGATAGTTGTAAGTGGTTACAACCATAGAACAAACAAGCTCCAATGCTGAGTCCAATAGTTTCCACAGAGTGAAATGAAACCAGCCCATACATCAGGCTAAGAGTGGATAGCACTCTGGCCTCACAACAAGAAGGTTCCTGGTTCGATTCCTTTCTGTGTGAAGTTTACACACGTGTCTGGGTGGTTTCCTCCTGCACTCCGGTTTCCCCACCAACCAATAACATGCTGGTCAGGGAATGCTGGGTGTTAGTGGAAGGTTGAGGCATCAGGTGTTTAGGCGAATCGCCTCTGCCGATCAGCTCCAGGGCTGCTGCTGTCACTGAGTGAGGGGGGGTACGTGTGAAGCACTTTGGAAGACATCTGTCTATGTAAATGTGCTATAGAAATAAATCATTCATTTATTCAAGCGCTGCACAATAAGATCATGTAGACATTGGTAGTTGCGTAAAATTACAAAGAAGTCTCAATGGAACACGGTCTTGGTCTCATCTTGGTCTCAACCTATGAAATTCTTGTCTTGGCCCTCAGTGGTCTTGGTCTTGTCTCTGTCTTGGAACTCTGTGGTCTCGGAAAGGTCTTGGTCTTGATTACTTTGGTCTTGACTACTACATTATACAAAGTCTGTCACAGAGCAGGAACTAAAATAGTCACCAAAAGTCCCTAGTTCCCCTGGGTGAAGTCTTCAAATAAGTACTACACCAGAAACAGACATTTTGTGCGTAAACACCTACACATATCTAAAACCTCCACAGTGCATTAATGTATGTATCAGATTGGAGCAGTGCATTATAATGAACAAACACACATGTAACACACCAGACTGTTGCTTTGGGTCATTTCCATCTGCTTTAGATTTCATGCCAACGCTCCTGGACATGTTTTAAATGTGCAACGTGAACTAAAGCTTTACTTTCAAAGACATATTCTGGTTATTTGTCCTTCCTCGACTGACGCGTTTAGAAAAGTTGTGAGCTCAGCCTGGTACAAACATTCCATTCCATGAATTCTAATGAGGCAGCAAAATAAAAGATGAATTTGATGTTTTCAGGCCACAGAAGCAAATGGTTCTTGTTTGTATTTGAGTAATACAAGGCAAACTTCCATTTCCCTTTTCTTTAGTCTGCAAACTTTTGTTAGATTTGTGATGGTCGACAGAATATAGAAAGTTTATTTACCAACATTGGACCCACAACGTTATTTTTCAGTGTAATATTCTTTATTCAGATTTAGGAAAAGTTTTATTTATTAGCTCTGATGTCTTTAAATTAGAGATCCACCAACCCGACACTTGGATGAAACTATCTGTGCCATGATATTGATTCCGTAAAAAAGTTGTAAGTTTTACCAGATTCTAAAGGTTGTTTTTTGGGGAATCGAACCTTTTGCTTTGTGCTTTTCAGGTGATCCACTGGAACTCTCCGAAGAAACTGCGAGTGAAGAACAAACACGTGGAGTTCTTCAGAAACCTGTACCTCACGTTCTTGGAGTACGACGGGAACCTTCTGAGGAGAGAACTGTTCGGATGTCCCAGCCCAATCCCAGAGTGTGCAGTAAAACTAACAACTTAGCCCCAACATCTCAGAGTGTGCAAGTAACAACATACAACATGTAGACCCAACAGTCCCCAGAATGTACAGGTAACAACTAACAACATGTAGTTCCAACAGTCCCAGAGTGTCCAGGTAACAACCACAACATGTAGCCAACAGTCCCAGAGTGTCCAGGTAACAACCAACAACATGTAGCCCCACATCCCCAGGTGCCAGGTACACCAACACATGTAGCCCCAACAGTCCCCAGAGTGTCCAGGTAACAACCAACAACATGTAGCCCCAACAGTCCCCAGAGTGTCCAGGTAACAACCAACAACATGTAGCCCCAACAGTCCCCAGAGTGTCCAGGTAACAACCAACAACATGTAGTCCCAACAGTCCCCCAGAGTGTCAGGTAACAACCAACAACATGTAGCCCAACATCCCCAGAGTGTCAGGTAACAACTAACAACATGTAGCCCCAACAGTCCCCAGAGTGTCCAGGTAACAACCAACAACATGTAGCCCAACAGTCCCCAGAGTGTCCAGGTAACAACTAACAACATGTAGCCCCAACAGTCCCCAGAGTGTCCAGGTAACAACCAACAACATGTAACCAACAGTCCCCAGAGTGTACAGGTAACAACTAACAACATGTAGACCAAACAGTCCCCAGAGTGTACAGGTACAACTAACAACATGTAGTAGTCCCGACAGTCCCCAGAGTGTACAGGTAACAACCAACAACATGTAGTCCCAACAGTCCCCAGAGTGTGCAGGTAACAACCAACAACATGTAGTTCCAACAGTCCCCAGAGTGTGCAGGTAACAACTAACAACAAGTAGACCCAACAGTCCCCAGAGTGTCCAGGTAACAACCAACATGTAGACCCAACAGTCCCCAGAGTGTACAGGTAACAACCAACAACATGTAGTCCAACAGTCCCCAGAGTGTACAGGTAACAACAACAACATGTAGCACCAACAGTCCCCAGAGTGTACAGGTAACAACCAACAACATGTAGACCCAACAGTCCCCAGAGTGTACAGGTAACAACTAACAACATGTAGTCCCAACAGTCCCCAGAGTGTACAGGTAACAACTAACAACAAGTAGACCCAACAGTCCCCAGGAGTGTACAGGTAAACGACCAACAACATGTAGACCCAAACAGTCCCCAGAGTGTCCAGGTAACAACCAACATGTAGACCCAACAGTCCCCAGAGTGTACAGGTAACAACAACAACATGTAGACCCAACAGTCCCAGAGTGTACAGGTAACAACCAAAATATGTAGACCCAACAGTCCCCAGAGTGTCCAGGTAACAACCAACAACATGTAGACCCAACAGTCCCCAGAGTGTACAGGTAACAACCAACAACATGTAGACCCAACAGTCCCAGAGTGTCCAGGTGACAACTAACAACATGTAGACCCAAAGTCCCTAGAGTGTACAGGTAACAACTAACAACATGTAGACCCAACAGTCCCAGAGTGTACAGGTAACAACAACAACATTAGCCCCAAAAGTCCCCAGAGTGTCCAGGTAACAACCAACAACATGTAGACCAAACAGTCCCCAGAGTGTACAGGTAACAACTAACAACATGAGACCCAACAGTCCCCAGAGTGTCCAGGTAACACTAACAACATGTAGCCCCAACAGTCCCCGGAGTGTACAGGTAACAACTACCTACATGTAGGCCCAACAGTCCCCAGAGTGTCCAGGTAACAACCAACAACATGTAGACCCAACAGTCCCCAGAGTGTACAGGTAACAACTAACAACATTTAGCCCAACAGTCCCAGAGTGTCCAGGTAACAACCAACAACATGTAGTCCAACAGTCCCAGAGTGTACAGGTAACGACCAACAACATGTAGACCCAACAGTCCCCGGAGTGTCCACCAGTCACCGAACAAACGCCCGTGAGCATGCACGTCGTGTAGCCTACTTCTTGACAAAAATGACAAAATCAAGTAGTTGTCAAACTCTGACAGAGAACAGATGTTTCTAGTCTTACCTCACAGATTAAGCTTAACTTCTATTTCCCGCCACAGTACGTACCTCGTACTGGGGTTGCTGCAACTTCTCCATTTTGTTTTACCTGGCCCAAGGCCATTGCTCTCCATTTTAATTTGTGGAAGTAACAACAATCCAAGCTCGGTAAGCGGTGTCTTTTCACACAATTTTCCTGTGCACTGATTTGCTGGTTCACTAGTAACCATGGGCGAATAAACAGCTGCATGCGGCAACAACTGTGACGTGACACTGGTGGTGGTTTGAGCTTGGGTCCAGAATCTAAACTCTAGTGTGCATGTAATAATTTCATCAGTTGATGGTGTCTTAATTGATGAAAATTGCATAGGATTGTGTGGGATAAATTCTCGTGCCATGAGATCTAATGAGATTGTTTTTCTGTGTTAATCTATATTTTGAACAGACATAAAATCTAGTGTTGCAAAACTGTGGTCAAGGTTTCTACACATCGAGACTTGTGCAGAGATCTTCATAATGATTGGATCAAATATATGCAAAAGTGAACATGCACATTTAGATTAAAGTGGATAATATAATGTGTAATACATGTGGGATTAATCTGCAATCAGGCCTATGTAAAAACTAAAATGACTTTAAATAGAAAACATATATATATTTTTTAGTTTTTATGTAAATTTAGTCAGTTAATGTAAATCATTCTGTCTTATTC
Organism: Mugilogobius chulae; assembly: GCA_038363315.1. Lineage (NCBI taxonomy): Eukaryota > Metazoa > Chordata > Actinopteri > Gobiiformes > Gobiidae > Mugilogobius > Mugilogobius chulae. The sequence goes on from CM076403.1 coordinate 12,016,747, forward strand.
CAAGCCTGGTATTTGTATTTCTATGAAACACACTTAAGATGTTAAGTTAAAGTTATGTGTGCACACTGTACTTAAAAGTTTTATACCCAGAGCCTAAAACTCAGCCTCTGAATGTGACTCCTCGCATTCCTAAGCACTTGTCAGATTAAGTTTAAGACCAGAAAAGGTGATTTTCTGTACAAAAAGCTCCTTCACATACCTGAGCATACCCTTGAAGAAACAGCGTCTGGGCAGAGAGAAACATAATCATCTTTCCTCTGACAGCAGCCTCAGAAACACAAGCCTGGATAAGCGCTGCAGCACATCCAGCCAGACGTATACGCGCCTGCTTTTAAGACTTCAGCTTTGATAAAGTCCTCGGTCATTTGCGCTCCTCCGTTCGTTTGGCCGCAGTCGCGTTAGTGCCATTAAAACTCTGCTCTTGAGCCAAAGCCGCGCGACCTCAGTCCACAGAGAAAGAAGAAGAGCCTGCTGCGTTTGGCCGCGCACCAGGACTCTTACTCTCCGCGGATGCACTGCAGCTCAAACTTTTGCAAACAAAACTGGCGCGAGGCCCGGCAGGTGTCTGATGGATCCTGGTGAAGGGGAATACAGCGTCTTTACAAACTTAGCGCTGATGCTAATGATGCTACGACTGAATGGAAGCAGAGGGGGGCTAATTGAGCTAAATGAGAGAGACTGGTTCACGTCTGCGTCTGGGCATTTTCTCCTGAATTGTGATTATAAATATAAAGCCTACAAACACTGCACTGGGCTGGATTTTATGCAGAATTAAAACCCACCTGATTGAAATAATAAAATATGCCTTTCTGTTTCGGTTTAGTTTGGTGTGATAGTTCTTGTGCTAAATATTTTTTGTAGTTTTGCAGCAGTAAAGTAGCACATTATGAAGACATTGACAAATAAAGTTGAAATTACAGGACACAATTAGAGTTCTAAAAGAAAATCACTCTACACGTGTCAGGGGCAGTGAGTATGTTTTACGATAGTTTTTGTTCATTATTGCCTGTTTTGTTTTTGCCTCAGGACCACAGAAATGAGACTTAAGATGCATTACAAAAAACGAGTGAACTTTGCTTAAATAGTTTAAGAAACACATTGACACATTTTCAAAAAATATTGCAATGTGACTGATGTGTAGGCTTTGCACTTCTTACTTAAAGTACAAAGTTCTACACATCTCCACACTGTATTTAACCTAAAATCCACTTGTTATGTACATCTCGCCTTACATAACAGCTCATTCTTCCAAAAAAAGACTTACATCTATCTAGCTAGTGACTTGGATTCAGAATTTCAATCTGGATTTGAGTCCTTTTAACTTGATAAGATTAATGGCTTGTATAATAGAATATTTCACTTTTTTCAAGGTTTTTCTGACTAGTTATAAAAGAATTTGGCTTAAAACAAAAAATTGCCAATCTTGCCAAAATTGTCAAGTATGTCTGATTGCAGCCCGCAGAACTAACGACACGCCCCCTCACGACACGCCCCCTTATGACAGAAATGACGTTATTTTGGCGAATATACAAACCGTATTCATACAAAAAATGTCCAAACCTATGGTAAAAGACATATAAGCCGGAGGTGTAATTAAAAATAAGCATTTAAAAAAATCTATTTCAAAAGCCGACGCGGAGTGGAGCTCTACCGGCAGTGAAGCTGCTCCATTTCCGGTGCTAGAAAACGTTATAGCTGGGACCAGAGGGACGACGATTAAGTTTAGGACAAGGGTTAAGTTTAGGAGAAGGGTTAGGGTGATGGCTAAGGTTAGGAATAAGGTTTGGGTAAAGGCTAAGATAAAAAATATAACAGTTTAGGCCCGTTTAGCAACAGTTATAAACTCGTCACCATGGCAACCACCTCTGGACCTGACTATCAGCACTAACCACTGGAAAACACGTAAAATCAGACAAAATAAAAAGTATGTAATAAATAAAGCAATTAAAAATAAAGACATTATTCTCCAGGTCAATTTTTAATAATTCCCGGCAATATTATTAAATAATACTAAACGTAATTTGGGTGAAAATGCCCCAAAGTACAAATAATAATTAAATTATTCAACTTTCCATCTATAGAGTTCGTATATTCACCGAGGTTTCAAATTTTACATCGTCTCTGGCGTCTTTATCGTAAAGGGTTGATGTGAATATCGCCACCTAGTGCAAAGACTGTTCACGACACTAGTGCTCACGACACTAGTGCTCACGACACTAGTGCTCACGACACGCCCATCTAACGACACGCCTCCATCTTGCAGTCTGCAGCGGGACCCTACTCAAAATTGTTGGGATACGAATAATTAATTAGTTCAAAACTGTTTGAAAAATGTTCTAGGTCTCTACAATAAACCAAACCTAAATTAATCAAAATACTTGAAATTAGGGTTTAAATCCATTAACTTGTCTTGAAATTCATTTTTTGCAGTGTGTGATCGCAGATCTGACGATCGCTAAACCAGGAAACTTCAGCGGAAACTTTTGGTTAATTTATGAACCTGAATAATCAGAAGAACAAAACCTCTTGAATTTGGACCAACACAACGCTGTCTGTCCTGTTATTTTTGACAAAAGAAACATTTGTGAAACTGCAGTCTCCTACTTGCAGACCTGTATCTTTGTATTGGTGCAAGCAGCAGCTCACAGCCACAGGCCTCAGGACGCAGGTCTCTAAGTCAAAAGGCCATAAAAAAAGTGCAACCCTATTTTCAATCATTCAAAAGGACAAAAGGACATGGAAATTATCCGTTAAAGGAAAATACAATCTGTAAATGACAACAAATTGTCGGTTAATGTAAACTCTGGTCAGGGCTGTCCAAACGTGTTTCATCAAGAGCGATAAAAGTCATATAAAAGTGACCATACAGTGAAAAATTCCAGTGGATGATCTGAGGGCTTGAGGGCCAAATGTGGCTCTCAGATAATTTTTTTTTGGCCCTCAGGTCTCCTGAACAATTGTCCCAAAAGGGAGCCTTCTTTTAAAGGAGATCTATTATGTAAAATCCACTTTTCTGATTTTTTTAGTCGTGTTATAACAGTGTTCTCTTAACATTAGTTTACCTATATTTAAATTTATTCCTGCATGTTTGAGTACCTTGTATTGTTCTGCAGCTGATGCTCCAGTGCTCAGAAAATGCCTGTCTTCACCTACCACCTATCCCCACCCACGTGTCTGTATTTACTTGTGATTAGTCAAAACAATCAGATCCCAATTACAATATTTTGGTTCAAATAGTCGTTTAGCCACATTTCCTCATTCCAAAATGTGCAATTAAAAATTTGCTGCTTATTAATGTTTGGTTTTGCATTGAAGGGGCGGAGCTTATCAGTTCTGCAGTTTTGTACAGAAAGTTAATATACCCGTTTCTATTTCCAAACCAGTTTTAAGTCAGCTTTGTGTTTTCAGTGAACAAATGCAAACTACTGATCTACATATGTCAGAGTTTATTCGTAATACACCGAAAAACAATAGTTCGACTGTCATCTGGCTCAACATCACATTTTTTCACTGTAGGAAGACTTTTATATGACTTACCTCCCTTTAGCCTTCGTTTCAAACTTACTGCCCTTGATGTTTAACTCTTTCATTTGCCAAACACTGACTCACATTGATTGTTCTGGTTAATACAAACGTGTCGGCTGCTTCAGATCCTTGACATATGCATTGATTTAACTCTAACTTGTATTTTTCTATAGTAATACCACACTTCATAATGTGCTATCGAGACTTCTCTTGCCTAAAACTTTATGGTCTTTGTGTCCTCAGTTGCAGTCGGCCCTGGAGCAGCTGGACGAGGACGACCAGTGTTACGACTTCAGACGAGAGCGCCTCACGGTCCACAGAGTTCACCTCTACTTCCTCCACTACGAGTACCCCAGGTCTGACAACGGGGGCGACGTGACCCTGGTGGCACAGCTCTCTATGGACAGGTACGTCTTACACACGCAGCTCTCTATGGACAGGTACGACTCACACAGCTCTCTATGGACAGGTACGTCTCACACACGCAGCTCTCTATGGACAGGTACGTCTCACACACGCAGCTCTCTATGGGCAGGTACGTCTCACACACGCAGCTCTCTATGGACAGGTACGTCTCACACACGCCAAGCTCTCTATGGACAAGTCTACGTCTCGCACACACATAGCTCTCTATGGACAGGTACGTCTCACACACGCAGCTCTCTATGGGCAGGTACGTCTCACACACGCAGCTCTCTATGGACAGGTATGTCTCACACACGCAGCTCTCTATGGCAGGTACGTCTCACACACGCAGCTCTCTATGGCTGTAGAATAGTCAAACATATATTATTATTATTATTCATTATTTAATTTTTTGAATTTCATTTAATAATAATTACTTTGTCTAGTAATTAACTCAATTACTTTCTGGAGAAGTAACGGATGACTATAACTAAATACTGTTTTAAAAGAACTTGCCCAACATTGTTGATAAGATGCAGGACAATTTTAACATAAAACAATTGAAAATTCTATTTGTGTGTGATGTCTTGAGGTCTATAGAACACTTATCCACCAGCTTATGATGCACACACTGACATCTTTGCTTCCATCTCTCTCTCTCTGTCTCTCTCTCTCTCTCTCTCTTTCCCTCTTTAGCTCTTTGTTTTGTCTGAGTCGATTGATTATCTGTGCTGTGCTTCCTCTGCTGGGCCTTGAAGATTGTTGAAAAGCATAAATAACCGTCCGTCTGTGGCCGACCTGAGCTGAGCCCAGGGACAGACTGAGACAGAACAGACTCTGGACGTTACAGATGGACACGCAGAAACAACTCTCGTCTGGCATTTACTGTGGTCATATCACTGGTATCAATTTTACTTAGTAACAAGACTTGTTGGAGTGATCAAAATGACTCACAATGACTCACAGGTTAGATTATCGAATGTCCACAAAATTTTTACTAAATACATTTTTAATAAAACTGGATTGAAAATTTAGCTTATTTAAAAGTTCGTGTTTACATTCTGTGGTGATGTAGGTCATTTCTTCACCAGTATCGGCCTGATCTTGTGACTGACTCTGATTCCAGCTGATACTGTAAAACTGTCAGATCAGGACATTCTCCACAGACACATGTTGACATAGGACTGATCTATGGGGTCGCAGAGCTCAAGCACCCACTCAAATGTCTAAGCACCCTGGCGAATTTGTCCTATTTTCACGATCAGGCTTCTCTAAATGAGTGCGTGCATTTATTTGGTCACACTCTTCTCCTGTTTTCATACACATAAGTCTTCATACAGCATCTCTCTCCTCTCTCTCTCAGCGCTGTCATTTAGACTCAGGTCTGGTGATTCTGGACCATGTTCCGCGCCACTGCTGCTGCTCTGTCCTCTGCCCTGTGAGATCATGGTTTAATCCACGACGGGGCTCAAAGCAGAGCAGGAAATCAAGTCACAAACAAACGATTCAGAACAGGGCAAGACACATCTGAAGTAAACTGAACTGGTCTGAGAGGCAGGACAGACCCGGGCTCTGCAGGGGCTTTATGTCCTGAATGAGTTCAGATGATTGTGGCTGTAGAGCGAGCCAGTGCAGAACAGAAGCTCTTTAATTGCGGGTGCAAAAGAAATGTAATGAACACGTGCTAAAAGGGCTGTGCATGCACAATATACATGTGCGTGTATTGCTGCGTATATCCACCCAAATAAACCTAAATCAGCTCCTATGCATGTTGATGATTCTTTCCTCTCTCTTGTGTTCAGGCTGCAGATGCTGGAGGCCATCTGTAAACACTGGGAGGGGCCCATCAGTCTGGCCTTGTACATGTCGGACGCAGAAGCTCAGCAGTTCCTCCGTTACGCCAGGCCTCTGAAGTCCTGAAGAACCGTAAGAACGTGGGCTACCACATCGTGTACAGAGAGGGACAGTTCTACCCTGTGAACCTGCTGAGGAACATCGCTCTGAGGAACGCTCCCACACCTACGTGTTCCTCACAGACGTGGACTTTCTGCCCATGTACGGCCTCTACGACTACCTCAGGTACACACAGCTCACACAAGCACACGCATTCAGCCCAAAAGGATTTCTATGTAAAGAAGAGAGTGTAAATCTTTTCTCTTGTACCAGAGCGGATTCACACACAACACATGCACTATAAGTTGCGTGGCTCCACCTTAGAGGGCCGATGAGAACATTATACACATATATACAGTACAATCGTAGTATGTATGTAAAGAGGATCATACAGTATCTTTATTCTTTATCTTTATTCGGATCCCCATTAGCTTCCACATTTTGGTTGCTAGTCTTCCTGGGTCCGTTAGTGTATAAAAGTTACAGATAAAAAATACATTACAAATAATTTAGATCATGGTACAAAAGTCATTGACATTTACATAAAGCATATGTATAACAAAATTCATCCTGCATCACTGTTCAGGCAATAAACATGTTTAATTTTAATTTTAAAAAGAGATCTGTTTTGATGACTTAATATTGGTCGACAATGAATTCCAAGCAACAGCACCTCTATAGAGTAAGGTTCTTTCATAAAATTACTTCTGTTGTCCATAAAAGGAGATATTCCACAAGAAGACCCATGTACAGGTTTCAAACTGCGCAAGACAAAGTAATAATTAACCTTTGGGACATAGAGGACTGAGAACACTCGAAGAGCAAAGATCGCATGGAACTGAAAAAAAGCTCAGCAGTTCCTCCGAAAAAATATACTTACAGAGAGTACCATTTTGAGCCGACTTTAGGTCCGTGTATGATTCGTTCATTTGATTTTTTGTTTTCAAAACAAAAACAAAAAAGGCTAAATACATTTTTTTCTTTTTTCATTTTGCTTATTAAAAAAAGAAGGAAAAATTCTCTCTATCCGTCTGTTTTCAATTTGGTTTTGATTTAAACATGCATATTGGAAAAGGTTCGGAGGTATTTGTGTTCGGAATTTTTTTTGTGTTGTTTGGGAAGTTGTGAAGCCAGTCGCACTCACTTATCGTAGTTGACGGGTACGCTGCCAGTGCCTGCGGTCCTGAGCTCCGGAGAAGTGCCCGCGGGATAGATCATGTAATTGGTGTCATCTAGCACCATACTCCGGGCCTGAGAGCTCATGAATGCCATTCAGGCCTCTCGCTTGCCCGGTACAGATTCGTGTCTTGGGGTTGTGAGAGCCAGCCCGCGCTCCTGAGTGCCCCATTATGCCTGTGGACAACGTGACCTGGGGTACATGGACCATCTCACAACAGAAACGTTCTGAGCACGTGGATGTCGCCCACCGTCAGCGACGAGGCAGCAGCAGGTCAGTCTTATTCCGAGGAAGAGCAGGGTACCTGGAACAACCATCACAGGCCGTGGTGAGGAGGGCAGCTTTACGTTGGATATTTGCTCTGCAACACAGCGACAAGGAAGGACCATCATTAAATTACTCGTACTTCATTGAAATGTTATGTATGCTTTTCAAGATATTACATGACAGATGGATCAGATACTATTTTCCAAAAAACAAAAAACAATTGACAAATCATACACAGCCCTTTGGACGGGGTCAACTCATTTGGACAAAGGCCACATTGGCACGAGTTTGTCTTGAAGGGCCGGTTGTACAAAATAACATACTATCTTGACATACTACAAAATAGTCTTGTAATAGACTTTATATTTATTGAAGTGAAAATTACTGATTAGATGCAATCATTTTATAAGTTAAGACCTCAGATTAATCCTGGCACTAAAATCAAATAAAGTAAACCTTATAAGGCCCTGAGGGCCGCATTAAATGATGTGGAGGCCGTATCTGGCCCCGGCCTTGAGTTTGACATATTGCTTTAGGAGTTCATTGTTTATTTTAATCAACGTTTGAGGTGCCTTTGCTCGATTAATTTCACCAGTCAATCTAGGTCCAGGTGTCCCAAACTGCGACGGATTCCAAAACCACAAAGTACAAATGACCAACCTAAGTCAATATAGTATACAGAGGATTTTACCTCATGTTGCAGTGTCAGTCGATTTCTATAAGTGAAATGAAGTTCAGACATCCTGAGTCTGTTGCCATAGCTAGAAGGAAATTATACCTTTGAGCAAAATCAAAGCCAAATACTGCATCTTGTGTGAGTCTTTTGTGTTTAGGACTGAAAGGTGGCTTTGATAGCAGTGCTGTTGTAAGTGTGCACAAAGATCAGCTGCAGCTTCCTCTGGTCAGTGATAAAAACGGTATTTAAACATGTGAGTGTGAGCTCTCTGGTCTGTGTGAGGTTTCTCAGCTGAACGACTAAACTCAGTCACTCTTAAAGCCTTGAGTTTGTGTTTCTCTGAGTAAAGCGGTGAAAGTTTCGCCCACACAGCATCAGATACGTGTTTTTTTTTCCCTCAGAATGAGCCAAGGCCAGACTCCAAACACTGCATGAGCTGTATAGGATCAGATGTCCTTCACGCAGAAATAATATTACACTTTCTACAATACAAGTGGGGTGATTTTTCTTTTGTGTTTTAAACTTACAAAAGCTGAAGCAGAAGCTCAGTTTGTCCATAAGTTTATTAAGAAGTCGAGACACTGCAGGCAAAGGGTTAGAGTTCTCTCATTTTACATTCAAATAGTTGTTTCTGCAGAAATCTGTCATGTAGCTTCCATTGTTTATTTATTTCCAAATTTATTTCCTTGTAAATTGGATGTCTTAGTATTAAACATTGGTATTGGAGAGAAATATGTTTCGATTAAGATTGTCAGGATAAAAGCAGTGAATTGTCTTTTTCTTTCAGTCTCATTTGTTGAACTGTCACTTTTTTGCTTTTACTAGATTTAAAAGTTCAATAGCAAAACTAGAGATCTTCGTTTTGAAAATTTGCCAAAAAGAATCTTTCTTTTGTAACTTGTTATACTCAACCAATATAATCAATGACATTAAAGTTGAACAGGTTTTATCCAGAGCATTTGAAATGTGGTTTTAATTCATGAACTGCGTTTGGCTTTTGACAACTTTGCTAAACAAAAGTAAACTGCTTGCCATGAACAATCTTGAGGAAAAATTAATTTCCCTCAGACTGTAATCCTGTTTAGAAAAACAACCAAGACTCAAAATATTCAAATTAGATTAAGATTTACTTTGATCAAAGGGATCATTGTTATTTCCTGATCTAAACCCTATAACGTCTCTATCTTGATCTTGTCCCTTCATTCGATGTCCTCACGTTGTCGTCGCTGCTGCGTGTTCAGTGTTGCGTGTTCACAAAGAACCAGAGTAACCAGAGCAAGGTTACTGTTGGTCCTCCAAGTCTTGGTTCTCGCCATTTTTGTTGTCGCTTGTCTCTTCTCAGAATTCACTCGATGATCTCATCCCAGACTCAGACCTGGAGACCACCGTCTGAACTTGAACCTTGTCTTGCAAACCTATAGCAAGATCAGCAGTCTGTGACAGTTCAGAGGTCAACTGTAAACCAGTCCATTGGAATGTTGTCTTCTTCAAACACCACATTTAACCCACATTTAACCTTTAGCCTAATTCTTTCACAAATACATTTTACATCACATCATTTAAACATTTGAATGATTGCAAATTATCAACACTTAAACATACATAGAAAATATTTTTTCTAACAAACAACTTTTTTTATATTTGAACTCTTCATTTTATTTAGACAAAAAATGGCCATGTTTAGGCATGGGAACATTTTTACCCCTGCTGTACACTGAGTGCGAGCGCAGTGCGGATCGAGATTTCGCGAGTTCTGCAAGACTTACAAAGTGCTTAAAACCAATGTGCCCTTGTACACAGACCTCAGAGCAGTGTGAGTGTGCTGAAAGAATCCATAGAGTCTATTATTCCCTAAAGTTGCAGCGGTCTGATGCGACTTTCAAGTCACAATACGAGCATTCTCTTGAGAATCCATGTGAATCTGCGCAGTTTTGGGCGTATACGAACCGCAGCGGACTGGAGCTGGTGTACAAAGCAATTCACAAGAAACTCACACGTGTTTCAAACTAAACTCACCTCGCAATCAGTGTTCGAGAGGCGTTAGGTCCAAGCCCAGCAGGACATTGGCTTCACAACGAGGATCTTGTTCAGCCCTTCCATCACCTGAGACCACATGAATAGTCCAGTATATTTAACTTCTGCCCCACACAATAAGCCTGTGACAAAAGCAGCGCAAAGTCAATGGGGAGTCAATGATTGAGTCTGATTCAACTGTGAATGACGATGACGTGGGCAAGCTCAAGAGCTTTCAGACAACATATAATAAGGTGTTGCAGTGGCTTGCTTTTTTCTTCATGAGTTGCTTTCATGTAGTACAGTTTGATGATGTCATAGGCGTCAAGATCTTTTTTTTCTTCATTTTAAATTTTCATGTCTGGTGCCCATGTGTTTGTGTGCAGGCGCAGTGTGGTGCAGCTGGACATGTCCCACACTAAGAAGGCTCTGGTGGTCCCGGCCTTCGAGACGCTGAGGTACAGACTGTCCTTCCCCAAATCCAAAGCAGAGCTGCTCTCGATGCCTGGACATGGGGACGCTCTACACCTTCAGGTAAGAACTTTTGTAAAGTTTCTCTGCCTCTGAGCTGTTGGTTTATTACCAGAACAGTTAAATATTCTTTTTGTTGAGCTCATAAATAACTTAAAAGTACTTGATAGACATGGGTGAGATGGTGGTACAGCGGTTAGCACATGGCCTCATAGCAAGAAAGTCCTGAGATCAACTCCCAGTCCGCCCAGGGCCATTGTATATAGAGTTTGCATGGGTGCTCCAGTTTCCCCCAACCGCTAAAAACATGTCCAGTGTGCCTCCCTCCTTCCCTCTCGCAGGACTGCAGATAGAAGAATCTGGTACAAGCATCTCTGCCATTGTGTTTAATGTAATTGTCCTAATAAACACAACGTAGTCAAGACTAAACTCATCAAGACCAAGACCTTTCAGAGCCCACAAAGTCCCAAGAGCGAGATAAGACCAAGACTCCAGAGGGCCAAGACCGAGACTTTTATACGTTTTTTTATTTATACAATTATCAGTGTCTGTGTGATCCTATTGTGCAGGGCTTATTACAAACTGTGTCTGATGGACGTTTAGCAGAGCATGGTGGCAATAAAATGTGGTCTCGGTGTCCAAGACCAAGTCCAAGACAAATCCAAATGTTCTTGAATCCAAGACACGACCAGGACCTTAAAAAAGCAGTCTTGAGACCAGTCTTAAGACCAAGATCGGTCTCGAGTACTACTACACTATAGAGCATATTCGTTGTTTGTTGCCATTGTCAGAGCCAACATTGATCCTGAGCATGTGACATCAATTTCAATTTAGAAATGACGGCTCGTGTCCAGAAAGATGCATCAGTCGCATTGAGATGGGTCAAATGCAGATGGTCTGTGTTCTTACTCCTCAGCCAAGCTTTTTACAGAAGCATCCATAATGCTCCACATTACTTCTGGTTTGTCTTCACTTCACTGGCTTCCAGTCAAATTCATGATTGATTTTAAAATTTTAGGTGTTACGTTCAGAATGATTAATGACATTCTCCCCAATATGTTGTGGATCTGTTGATTTCTTTTTTCTCTGGACAAAATCTTTGATTCTCCAGCCCGACGTGCTTGTGACTCCCCAAATATAAGACCAAGAGGACTTGTCCTTCAAGGCTGTGGACCCAAATTCTGGAACACTCTGCTACAATCCTAGCCAGGCTTAGTGCCACCTAGTGCCTCCTGCTTCATTTCATTTCACTTCAGCAACCAAGTCAGGAATTTCTGTGTTTGTTGCTGCTTGAATCAAGTTTGAGAACGATCGACTGATCAGTGAACAGAAATTAAGCGGTGACATCAAATTCAAGCGTCTGTTTGTAGTTCTGCAAGTTTGCTGTAGTAGCTGTCAGAAATTTAAGAGTCAAATCTTACCTTTTTTATGATGTGATGGAGCCGCTTCAGAGTTTCTTTTCACGCTTCAGAGTGAAAAGAAACGGCAAAGATAACTAAGTCCATGTTTACGCTGTACTTCCCTGACTACAGCTGATGTGTTGGTCGCAGTACATGCGTAACGTCTGGTAACAAACAAATGGCCGTGATTGGTTAATGTGAAAAGGAACCCGCCTACTATAGAACAAACAAGCTCCAATGCTGAGACGTCAGACAGTTTCCACAGAGTCAAAATGAAACAGCTCATGCACAGAAACTCCATGAAGCGGTGGACTCTTTTAAAAGGCAGTGAAGACACTTTTATTCAGGAGAGCTTATTGTATTCTATCGCTATTTTGTCATTTTACTTACTTATTCATTTTACTTACACATTTCCATTCCATTGAAGTGTACCTTACTTAACCTTATAATCTGTAATGTCACTTGTTCCTCTGACCACGCCTCCTGAGCCGCAGAGAATCAGCCCAAACTCCTCCGGCTCAGCGCAGCCTTGTTATCCGTATGATTAATGAAAGACATGAATAACTGTGGCTTCATTTGTGGACAGCCTTTGACCTGCTCGCTGAATCTTCTCTCATTGTGGGCAGCGTAAATCTGTCTCCTCCACTTACGGTCAGCGCCTCGGTCGGCCCTCTGCTTCAGTTTTATAATCACACCACGGCTATAAGTCAACGCTAAACCTCGACGTCTACACTGTAAAAATATATAAGGCAGTTTGAACTTAAAAATTGAGTATAATTTCTGCTTAAAGTTTTATGTTGATTAAACTCATGTGTGAGTCCTGTCTGTTCTCTCTCTCTTTCTATCTCTTTTCTTTCCTGTCTGTCTGTCTCTCTCTCCTCTCCTGTCTTTCTCTCTCTTTTCTGCTGTATCTCTTTCTCTCCTTCCTCTTCTCTCCTCCTCTTTTCCTCCTCTTGTCTCCTCTCCCTATCTTTCTCTCTTCTCTCTCTGTTCCCTGTTCTTCTCTCTCCTCTTCTCTCCTGTCTCTCTCTCCTTTTTCCCTCCTCTTTTGATCCTCCCTCTTCTCTCCTTCTCTCTCTTCTCTCTGTCTTCTGTGTTCTCTCTCTCTCTTTATCTCTCCCTCTCTTTTTCTCCTGTCTCTCCTGTCCCTCTTTCTTTTCTCTCCTCTTTCTCCCCTGTATCTCTCTCCTTCTTTTCTCTTCTCTCTCCCTCCTTCTCTGCTGTCTCTACCCTCCTGCCCCCCCTCCTTCTCTCCTTCTCTCTCTCTCTCTCTTGACTTTTCCTCTCGCTTTTTCCCCCTGTATCTCTCTGCCCCTCTTTGCTTCTCTCCTCTCTCTCCCCCTTTCCTCCTGCGACCTCCCCTTTCTCTCCCCACTCTCTCTCCCCTTTCCCGTTTCTCTCTCTCTCCTCTTCTCTCTCTCTCTCTCGTGTCTGTCTCTTTTCTCTCTTGGTCTCCCTCTCTCCTTCTCTTTCTTTCTCCCTTTTCTCCCTGTGTCTCTCTCTCCTCCGTTTCTCTCCTCTTCTTTATCTCTTCCTCTTTTTCTCTTTTCTCTCCCTCTCTTTATCTCTCCTCTTTTTCTCTTGTCTCTCTCTGTCCTTCTCTCCATGTCTCTCTCTTTCTCCCCTGTATCTTCTCTCTCCTTCTCTCCTCTCTTGTCTTCTCCCTCCTGCCCCCCCTCTCCCTCTCCCGCTCTCCTCTCCCTCTCTTGTCTTTCTCTCGCTCCCCCGTGCGTCTCTCGCTCTCTTCTCTTTTTTTTTTCTCCTTCTTCCTCTCTTGCCCCCTCCCTCCTTCTCTCCCCTGTGTTCTCTCTCTCTTTAACTCTCTTCTGTTCTCTTTCTCCCTCTCCTTGTTTCTTTCTTTCTCTCCTGTATTTCCTCTCTTTCTCTTCTCTCTTCCTTCTCTCCTTCTCTCTTCTCTCTTTCTCTTTCCACATCTCTCTCTCTTTCTTTTCTCTCCCTTTTCTCTTTTTCTTCCCTTTCTCTCTCACTCTTGTCTTTCTCTCACTTTTTCCCCTGGTCTTCTCTCTCTTCTGTTCTCTTTCCCCTTCCTGATTATCTTCTCTCCTTCTCTCTCTCTCTTTTCTCTCCCTGTATTTCTCTGTCTTTCTCCTCTTCTCCCCTGTTCTCCTTCTCCTTCCTTTTTCTTTCTCTCTCCATCTCCTGTCTTTCTCTCACTTTTTCCACTGTATCTCTCTCTCCCCTCTTACTTTCTCTCCCCCTTTCCTGTTTCTCTCTCTCTCTCTTTCTCTCCCTTCCTCTTACACTCTTGTCTTTCTCTTTTTTCCCTGTATCCCCCGTTTGTCTCTTTCTCCGTCTCTTCTCTCCTGATTATCTTCTCTCTCTCTCATTTCTCCCCTGTATCTCCTTCTCTTCTTTCTCGCTTGCCCCCTCTATTTACTTCTCCCTCTCTGACTGTCTCTCGCTTTTCCCCTGTATCTCTCTCTCCCTCGTTCTATTTCTCATCCTTTCTCCCCCTTTCTGTTTCTCTCACTCTCTTTATCTCCTGTCTTTCTTCTCCTTCTCTTCTTTCTCTTCTTTTTCCCCTGTACTCGCTCCCTCTTTCTCTCCCCTCTCTCCCTCCCCCTGTTGTTTCTCCCTTTTGTCTCTTCTCTTGTCTCTCTCTTTCTCTCCTGTTTTTCTCTGTCTTTCTCTCTCCCCTGTTATCTCCTTCTCTTCTCTCTCCTTCTAGCCCCTGTCTCTTCTCTCTTTCTCTCCACATCTCTTTCCCCCTCTCCTGTCTTTCTCTCGCTTTTCCCCTGTATCTCTCCCCCTCTTTCTCTCCCCTCTCTCTCTTCTCCCTTTCCTGATCTCTCTCTCTCTCTCCTTCTCTCTCTCCTTCTCTTTCTTTATCTGTCTTCTCCTGCTGTCTCTCTCCCTTCCTCTTTATCTCTTTTTTTTTCCCTGTATCTCTCTCCCTCTTCTACCCTCTCTTTTCCCCACCATGTGTTCTCTCTCTCTCCTTCTCTCTCTTTCTTGTTTCTCCCTCTCCTTCTCTCTTCCCTATCTCTCCCCCTTTCCTGATTCTCTGCTCCCCTCTTTCTCCCCGTGTCTCTCTAACTTCTCACCCTTTCTCTCTCCCTTTTACTTATTCTCTCTCTTTCTCTCCTCTCTCTCTACTGTCTTTCTCTTTGTCTCTTTCTTCTCACTCTCTCTCTCTCTACCTGTCTTTCTCTCCTTTGTCTCTCTCGCTCTCTACTGTCTTCTCTTTGTCTCTCTCTCTCTCTCTCTTCTCTCTCTCTTCTCTCTCTCTCTCTCCTCTCTCCTCTTACTGCTCTCTCTCTCTCTCTCTCTCTACTGTCTTTCTCTCTCCTCTACTGTCTTTCTCCCTTTCTCTCTCTCTTTCTCTCTTCTCTCTACTGTCTCTCTCTCTCTCCTCTCTCTCTCTCGTCTCTCTCTCTCTCTCTCTCTACTGTCTTCTCTCTCTCTCTCTTACTGTCTCTTCTCCTCTCTCTCTCCTCTCTTAATGTCTCTCTTTCTCTCTCTCTCTTACTTCTCTCTCTCTCTCTCTCTCTCTCCTCTCTTCTCTCTCTCTCTCTCTCTCTGTCCTCTCTCTCTCTCTCTCTAATGTCTCTCTTTCTCTCTCTCTCTCTACTGTCTCTCTCTCTCTCTCACTCTCTACTGTCTTTCTCCCTTTGTCTCTCTCTCTCTCTCTCTCTCTCTCTCTCTCTCTCTCTCCTCTCCTGTCTCTTTCTCTTTGTCTCTCTTAAACATATAAGTTAGTTTAACTTTTTAGCCTTTAGTTTTATACAGTGCATCCATAAGTCTCTCCAGCCCCTAAAACTGCTCAAAACAGTTTTCTAATTCCTTCCGTCGACGCTGCGCTAAAGCCTGAATGCATTTCTCTTCTTAAAGTGGTTAAAATTCTAATGGCGCTCCCTCTTTCCATTTTCAGATTAAACTTGTAAGAAACAACGCCGGCGTTTTATCATCTCGGAGACATTACCAGTAATAGCCGCGGCTCACTTGGCAAAAAAACACAAATAATTTTCAAAATGGTGGTTTTCTGGACGAGACGAGGACAAATGAGCGCATTACCTTTATGGAAACAACACGGCTCAGAGTTACGAGAGAGGAGAGTGATTGTGGAGTGAAATAATGTGTTGTATAATGTTTGTTGTGTATAATTTTCTGCTTTTACGCCGGCTAACTCTGTAACGTCCTTGTGCTGCATGTAGCATTTCACAATGTGTATTTTTAAGCCGATTGTCACGTCTGTCTTTGTCTGTTTCCGTAATCACAGTCACTTTGCTGAGCATTTGCAAAGACGTTTCAAACTGGGAACATGTTATTTTAAAAGAGCATCAATTACGTTCAATACAAACTCAACATTTATTGAGATGTTGAAGGAAACATTGTGCAAAAATGACTTTCGACGTTTGTTTTTATCTATGTTTTAAACTGTAAGCTGGCCAGTCAATATTTGTGAATTCACAGAATTGAGAATCCATTGGGACATTTTGAGGCTTTGAGCCACTGATGATTTGGAGTAGTGGTGGTTGGTCAGTAGGGGGCGCAAGTGCGTGTAAAATAAGCACATAAGGCTTCTAATTCATTCCTATATTAGTAGTAAGAGAAGCTGAAGTAAGTCTATAGAGATTTCTGCGGAGCATGAGATATTAGCTAACACTTAAGAATGGCAATGGGGAGGACTATAATATCGCGATAATGTCTAGAATCCCCGTGCCATTTCCCATTAGTTTATATTGCATCTGTAAATAGGTAGAAGTCAGTTCAATCTGATGGAAGTAGACTGAGACTGGCTGCCAGTCTCAGTCTACTTCCATCAGATGAAAATGACTTTCGATGAGAGTCCGAAACGTCTTAATCCTTGGAAACACTGTCCAGATGACTACTTTGAAAACTTCTACTATGGATAACTCCTGGATGAATGAGGGACTACACCGTCATATGGGAATAATTTATGGAAAAATCATGGTTGGACTAAACCGTTTCATTTCTTTATGTCATGAAATAATCCACGACAATTTTCATGGTCCCTGCATTAGGTCTCGTACTGTGCAGGTCAAAGACAGAAAAATGCAAAGTTCATCTCAGTGTGGTTCATAAGAGTGCAGTCTTTGTATTTGCAGATTCATTCATTTTTTTGTGTGTACTAAGAAGGTTAAGGTTCACTTTATTGTTTATGTACAGATGATTGTCTTCTGCAATTGAATCATCTTTCAAAAGCAGTACAGCGCCCCAAAAAACAATCTGTAGTTCTTAGCTGACCTTGGAGGATGGTCTTTAAAATGCATGTTTTGTATTGTCCTTGCATAATTTGAAAAGGTTTTTGCATGTAGATCACTTCTCAGCCAGACTTAAACTGATTCCATCAGTTTAACAACAAACTTAATCAGTTCTTCTAAAGCTCTGCTAGTGGAGAGTTTGGAAATGATGAACCCCCAACTTCAAATAATCCCTGAACGTCTTGTTTTCTGTGCAGGTATCACGTGTGGCCCAAAGGTCACGCTCCTACAAACTACGCAAAATGGCGGACAGCGACCACGCCGTACCGGGTGGAGTGGGAGGCGGACTTCGAGCCGTATGTGGTGGTGAGGAGAGACTCTCCCGAGTACGACCAGCGCTTCGTGGGCTTCGGCTGGAACAAGGTGTCGCACATCATGGAGCTCGACGCACAGGTGAAGTTTGCTACTGAAGCACAGACATACATGGGCTTTGGTCATGTGACTTTTGCTCTGATCACAAAGAGGCGTGTGCAGAAAGAGGCTGCTATTTCTGTTTCTGTTTAAAAAGCCATTACTTATAGTTACTTCACCAAAAAAGTACTTGATTTAGTAACTCTAATTGAGTTTGTTTTTTGTAGAGCCCAAACTGACAATAACAGTCATGTCTGATTTCAGATTAGAGATGCAGATCCGATACTGGATCGGAATGTCGACCAGGAAATTTTGCTGGATCGAGTATCGGCTCCTGATATGTTCAGCCGATATCCTAGTTGTTTTTGCACACAATGTCTGATTATAGGCTGATGTTGAGCAGAAGGGTTGCACGGTAGCCAAAGTGGTTATAGGCTCTGGCTTCCCAATACAGGAGGTTGTGGGTTCGCTCCCGGGTCGGACCATATCAACATCTCGATGTCTGGTGGAGTTTGATGTTCTCCCCCGTGTCACCGTGGTTTTCTCCGGGTACTCCGGTTTCCTCCCACCTCCAAAACATGCATGTTAGGTAATTGGGATCACTGTAAAGTTTCCTGTGAGTAATGAAGAGTAAAATGTTTCTGTTAACCTGCGACGAGTTGGCCACTGTCAGGGTGTTACCGTTCCGCCTAAGGCCCAAGGTTACTGGGATAGGCTCAGTCACCCGCGACCCCTAACGGGATAAGCGGTAGAAAATGAATGAATGATGTTGAGCCAAATGTCTCATAATGTACATTTTATTCTTTCGCTCTCTCTCTCTCTTTCTTCTCTTTCTTTCTTTCTTCTCACTCTCCTTCTTTCTCTTTTTTTCTCTCTTTCTTCTTCGTAATTCTCTCTTCTCTCTATTTTGTCTTCTCTTTCTTCTCTTCTCTCTCTCGCTCTCTTTCTTCTCTTCTCTTTCTTCTCTTCTATTAATGTTCATTTGTCTTTTGCAGTATAAATAACACAATATGTGTATTTGGTGTACTTTGACAATCATCAACTTAAAATTAAATGAGACATTGTTCACAAATCTCAGCCCCTCTTTGTGGGACAAATGAAACACCTTGGAGGGCCAAGTTTAGCCCCTGAGCCCCACTTTGTGCACCACTGCTTTAGGCTCACCACAGCTAAACCCCAAGTGGGCGGGGCATAATAATGTGAATAACCACTGCCTTCTGATGGAAAACCTGCTCTTGCTATTTCTGAATCCTGACCTGACAGCAGCTCTCCAGAGAAACCTTGGCTCTTTGGATTTTAATGTAAATATGCTTCTGTGTAATTTACTACTTAATTTCGATGAAAAAAGATAAGCAAAGGTAAGAAAGAAAAACAAAATTTGAAAGTGTATTTACATTGAGTCTTTTATGTTCCAGACAAAAGCAGCTGCTAAATTATTTCCACAACGAGCCCCTGGTACTTACAGCCTTGGATGTTTTAAAGTTGAATTTATTAAAACGCTTCCTGTGTAATTTAGATTTCAAATGCTAATTGCACAAAAGTTCAAGTGTTTGGAATGAGCCTCTGCTGATTAGGAAATGTTAATCATGAAGTAAGTGGCAATTTACGGCAAAGAACATGATTAATGAGTCGTCACAAACAGGGACAAAACACGCGACTACAACTGCAGGTTTTAGACGTCGTACTGGCGAGTGTTTAGGCCCAACCGCAGATCTGATACGTCATTGTGTTTGATGAATGAGGAGCCTTTTGGATCAGGACGGGTCTGTCTGGATGGTTTTGTTTTGATTTGGTAATAGTGAACGAGCAAACAAACACGTATCCGGGCTTCTAATGTTTGGAGAAGTTGATCTCTGTCCGGTTGTTTGGTCCACTTTAGTTCACTTTATTTAGCTCACTTCATAAATAGTTTCCAAAGTGCTGTACAGGCTCAGAGTGACAACCATTATAAAATTAAACAATAAAGGAAGAATAAATGCTAACTTCATTTTACTAATCTGACAAAAAGATAAAAATGAAACCAGTAAAATCTAATCCTAATGAGTAAAAGTGGGTTGAGACTTGAAACATTCTACTATCGAAGCAGATCGAACACCGAGGGCACCATGGACTTCAGAGTTGAACCGTTTTTTTAAACAGAAACAAACCAAGAGCGAAACAAAATCAGGAAGTGAACAATCACATGATCGTCTCAGAAACATGCAATCAAACAAAATGATAGACTAAAGCCGGCTGCACACTACAGGAGTTTTGGATCTTTTGCGATTTTTTGACGTGCCAAAGAAAAGAAGAGGTCACAGACATAAGGACATTTACAACGATTATTTGTCTCACAGTCGCATCATCGTCGCAGGAAGAACAGAGACGACACAGACTTGGGGAGCGGAGTGAGCTGAGAACAGGCGTGTGTGCGTGATCGAGCGCATGTGCGCTGTTATAAAAAAAAAATGCAGTGCATAAAGCAGTTATAAACTCACAGGGAGGAGGCTCATAAAATAAGACGTACCTGACGCATTGTGGGCGTGAAATGAAAATGTTTTAACAAACTCCGTGTTGGCTATGTTCTATATAGTAGAGTCGATGCTTTTCACTTCATTAAGGAGCACGTGTGTTGGAGATGACGTGCGTAATGATTCCGCACTTCGTTTACGTGCACGTGCGTATTTGTTTACAGAGCAATGATTTTTATTTAGTTTATGTGCACATGCAGCATGTGAACCTCCGATGATGCACTCCGACAAATAGTCGCAGTGACGCACAATCATAAGGAGAGAAACGACAAAAAATCTCTTACGAAAATCGTTACTCTGGCCAGCCTCCTCGAACTCGTAGAGGGGCACATCGGGCTTAAAATCGGGCCAAAACTCCTGTAGTCTGCAGCCGGCTTTAGCAAACATTAGATAAAAAGTTATAGTAGTCAAAAAACTCCTAAGTGGCATAATATAAGTATTATAGTGTTGTGTACAATATATGACTATGATTATGAACAACTGCAGCAAATGGACAGAATAAATAACCAGTGAATAAAGGAGGTAAAGGTATGACTATGTTTATGTACAAAGCAGCACTTGGGAAAGAATAAACAGAGGTAATAAATACTATCAGATAAAGTGACATGAGTGAGTTGTACCAGAGATGGTTTGATGGTAACACAGTATTGGACATGATTACAAGTGATGATGTCCAGAGTTAACAGTGTTTATTGTACAGTTTACAGCGGCAGAAAGGAATGACCTGCAGAACCTTTCCTTTACACTGCGAGGGTGAATCAGTCTGTCACTGAAGCTGCTCTCCAAAGCTGTGTGAATCTAGCCCCCCGACCCCCACTGAGTCCAGATACAGCCCAGGACGGAGCTGGACTTGATACCTTGTCTAACTCTTCCCTCTCTCTCTCTGTGATGCTGCTGCTCCAGTAGCCACACCATACAGGACGTATAGTAGGAAGTCCACCACCATCTCTTTTGTCTTCCCAGCGTATGGGTTCTGCTGACACCAGTCCACAAAGTCCTACGTTAGTCCTTCTAACTCTGCGTTGTTGTGGTCCCTGCTGAGTCTGATGTTTGGTACTAAGGACCACACCGAACAGAAATATTTATACATTGTTTATTGAACAGATATTGATGTTGAAGTTCCGTGGAATGAGATGAGCGATGACCAGGCAAGGAGACTCAGTGTGGGGGTACTGTCTCTGCGATCTGCCCGGCCGATTCAAGACCCCCTCACCCCTCCTAACTGGGTGCGAGAAGGAATGTTTTGAAAAAGTGGAGGGCGGGTGGGTCGAGAGCGCAGAGATGAACTGAGATGAGGCGCATGGTCAAACTGAGACAAGCGTGAGCTGGAAAGGTTTCCAGTGACATAGGGGTGTGGTTGGAGTGTGATGGGGGCGTGGTCCTGCTCACAAAACTCTATTAACCAAGTCAATACCAAATAGCAGAGTCGTCAGAGGCTGGATGATGTTGAGGGCACTGCAGAAGTCAAAAAATGAATCCCACAGTGCTGCCGGACTTCTCCAGGTGAGACAGAGAGCGACGCAGCAGGAAGATGACGGCATCCTCCACTCCGATGCCAGGCCAGTACGCGAAATGCAGTGGATCCAACGCTGAGCTCATGGTGGAGTGAAGGGGGCTGAGAACCAAACTCTCCAAGGGTCTTTATCAGATGGGATGTGGAGTCACCGGCCTGAAGCTGCTGAGTCTTACCTTCATCAAAAGATAAAAGACGTTAAATCATTAAAACAACTCCTAAAATGACATCCTCTCAAAGAAAACTAAGAATTATGCAACTTTTTGACGACCAAGGAAAAAAAGTTTGGCCTTCCTAGTTTAAAGTACATTTCTTTTCTCATTATGGAGAAGAGTGTGGTGTAAATGTGTTTTGACAAAGCCAGAGACGCTCCATTGAAACAAACTCATCCGTGTGTGACTTGTTAGAGACAGACCTGTTCTTTCACTGGTTTGAAGTTCACGCTCAGATGCCCATGCCTCACACTTTTACATAATGTTGTGGTAGAAATCCAGCGGAAAAGTTCAATTCCCAGCTGTGTTTTTGTTCTCTCGCCGGAAACTTCATGTTGCTTTTAAATTTAAGCTGAAGTTTTAACTTTTGTTCAGACAAGTCCATTGTTTCCCCCGTTTGTTTCTTCAGTTATAAAAGATTTTCTCCTCAGTCAAAGTTAAAGTTTTAGTCCAGAATTATTAGAATATTTTGAGTTGGCTTCAATGGGTTTCGGGGAGAACATGCACTCTCCACAGAGAAAGAAAATTTATTGAAATTGTAAATAGTTTTGTGCAGGCCTAAAAGACAGTGCTCAGTTCATTTGACTTGAGACTTAGTCCTGCTCATTTCTTATCATTTGTTCACGGTTTTGGTGGTTGTTGGATTTATACAGCGCTATTTTCAAGACACCCAAAGACGCTTCACATTATGCATTATTCATTCACACCACAAGCAATGATGCTAAGCTACAGCAGCCTTGGGGCAGAAGGACAGAACGAGGCTGCCATTTAGTGCCATCTGCCATCATCTAACCACCACCAACTCTTCACACCAGATTCAGACTAGGCAATGTGGGTAAAGTGTCTTGCCAAATGATACAACAACACGTTTCTCCTCCAGTCGTCCCACTGTGGCTCATGAGGTTCCAAGTAGTAAAAACCTAAAAAAAAAAAAAAAAAAAAAAAACCTAAAAACAGAATATAAAATGATCATCATACAAAATCTCAAACTCTAGACTTAACATAAAAATAAAATACTGAGTCGAAAAAAAAACTATCTGTAATCATATAAAAGTAAATCAAAGCTTGTCTCAGTCTAACTGGAGTCATATTGATTGTGCAGTTTAAAGTGCAAAGGTAAGGTATTCCAGAGCTGAAGTCCTAAGCAGAAAAGGCTTGATCTTTACTTTTAAGCCTGGTTTTAGGAACGACCAAAACATGTTGGTGTAGCAGAGGTCTACATTGAATTGTGGGACTGGAGGAGATCAGTCAAGTTTGAAGGTGCCACGCCATTGAGAGATTTAAAAACAATCATAAGAATTTATGGATTCTAAAGTACACTGGGAGCCAGTGCAGAGATTAAAAACATTACACTATTTCAGTGACTTTAGGCTTTAGGCGGTATCCAACTCATGACAGGGTTAACCAGAGCTGGATCTAACCTTTTGGGGGCCCTAAGCAAAATCGGCTTGGGGGCCCTCCAGTTTTTCTCCAACCTTAATCAGTCAATCCAAAGCAGCGTTTAAATTGTCTTTTTTCTTATACTTATAACTATACACAAAGTGACAGACAAAAATAAGTGTAAGCTAAATAATATTTCTCACAATAAAGAAATATTTTAAGATCCTGTCCTAGAAACTTTTGAATAAAACAGATGCATTTTCCCTAAATTTGGAGTGAGCTTTTTAGACCAACAAATCTTCAATTTTATGCATAATTTTATTATTATTATATTATTGCACCTCTTCATGTTTTGCTTGGTGTTAGTGTTTCCAAGTGGGGCCCCAGCTCTGACCCTCTCCTTGTGAGCTCCGCCTCTGCTCCCTGTCCCCTCTCTCAAGCTAAAACAGCTGATAAGCTGCATCATCGCGCTGGACTTTTTGGACATAAAACTAAACACTTACAATTTTTTCGGGACAAACAGCCTCATGTTTTAAGTGGCTTTTGAAATAATTCAACACAAATGTGCAGAAATCCGCCGTATTTTGCCGCGGTAAGTTTCGCCGCGGTAAATGTCGTGATCTGCAGACGTTTAAGTACATCAGCTTTATGTGTTGATAGTTCAGTAAATACTTGTCCTATTGGCGCAAGATACAGTTTGGCTGACAGCCTATGAAGTATAGGACATGTATTTGTTGTCCAAATTGTTCACAGAGTCTTTGATTTTGCGCTCTGTGCTGAGAATGTTCAGACACCTGTTTCTGCTTTTGTCAGTCTTAGCTCAGACCAGGGAAAGCGGCCGTGTCTCAATTCAGAAGGCAGGGCCCTACACAGAGGCGGGGCTCTGTGCAACTTGCATAGTCTGCGTATAGGAAGGTCCGGCTCTAAGGTTAACACAGAGACAGACACTCCCTCATTCATTCACTAGAGGAATTTACAGAGCTGCCAATCAAGCTAAATGATTTTTTTAATGTGGGAGGAAGCTGGAGTACCCAGAAGAACTCACAGGAACACAGGGAGAACATGCAAACTCCACCCAGAGAGGTCATGAGAGGTCGATTTTGCTTGATCCGGTAGTCGAACCCACAGTCTCCTTATTGGGAAGCCAGAGTGCTAACCACTCTGCTAGCATGCATTTGCTGTTACATGTCAAATGAGCGAAGTGTCTAGTTTATTAATGGACCTTATTTCAGCTTGAGCAGGTGCAGTGAAGGGAGAGTAGTAAAAACTGTAGTGAAAATGGATTTTTCTTTAGAATACCACACATCCAGGAACAAAGCTGGGATTGGAGCGTTATTTAATGTGTGTTTTGAAGAATGGGTCAAATCAAGTGCAGAAAAATGCCTCGGGGAGCAATAATGTTTCCTTAAATGACTCCTGACTGTGCACGTCTTTATGAGTTTGAAAAGTGAAGCACGGTGAAAAGTCCTGGAGGTTTAAGACGACGCCTCCGTCTGACATCTTTGAGATCAAACTAAATTTAGCTCCACCAATCAAATCAGATTATCACTGAGAAGCAACACTCGCAAAGTCGACGGAGAGAGAGAGGGAGGGATGTATTCAGGAGGTTTGTGAGTCAAGAGTAGTGGAATATATTTTACTTTTGGGGTGCACAGTAGCAGAGTGGGTCAAGTTTTAGTTTCCCAATAAGTCTTATTTGTAGGAAATATTTACCTTGGGACCTCTACTGTAATAATTACGGTCGTCATCTTAGTTTCTATTCCCGTGCGAATCATCCATGTCTGTAAAGTTTTCCCCCGAATTTTACCTCCTGTAATTCACCAAACTCAGACATCTTCATGTGATTCTAAAACCATGCAAATTATTGTTATTACTATTTACCACGATTCATTCTCAAATGAAATTGTCATTTTTCTACGATTAAAAAGCTAAAGATTAATGTCGTAGCAACGAAAGGTCAAGGATGTTGGGGGAAAAGTTTGGACAGAGTGGGACAGAACACGGCAAATGGATTAAAAGATGAAGTCTAAGGTTGTGTGGATGTGATTTGATTGCCGATCACAACACACAACGTGATGGGAAGCCACATTTACACTGCCACAGCTCAGGTGAGCTAGTGTTAATTAATGTTCAAACAAATAGAAAAAACGCGCATTTCATAAATTATGTAAATGGTTGTTGTCATAAATAATCTGTCGCCGTTTCTGTAAAGTCTGTAAAAATAAGAACATTACAGACATCAACTATCCCCGTGCGAAAGTCTGTAAAAAACTCAGACGTCGTGGGGTAATTAAAGTTCACAGACGTCCCGCGGTAAAGATGTTGTGCGAATAGTACTTAAGAGGATCAAGGGTTCAAATCTCGGGTCGAACCAAATCATCATCTCTTGATTTCTCTGGGTGGAGTTTGCGTGTTCTCCTCGTGTTACTGTGGATTCTCTTTGAGTACTTCGGCTTCAGTTCGAAAGTAAAGCCCAGCCACCTTGCGGACAAAGCTTATTTTGACCATTTGCATCAATAATCTTGTTCTTTCAATCATTACCCAAAGCTCATGATCAGAGATGAGGGTAGATTGACCTGAAAATCAAACCACACTACCAAAATTGTTTGGTAAAGTGACTGCATCACTGCTGATGCTGCACCTGTTCATCTGTCAGTCTCATGCTTCATCTTTCCTTCATGAATACAAGACACACTTGCGCCTCCCCACTTGGACAATCGGCAGCCGGAACTAGCTCAATCTGGCATTTACGACTTTGAAATAGTAATAATCTCATTCTACAATCATTTGCTTTGTTGAAATCTGTGGGTTTTGCCATTTTAGTTTAGTGTTGTTTAATAAAAATTTCAAAACGAATAAAACGATGTAAGAGAAGTAAAGCTAAAGGTACAAAGTGTGCTTCTGGTACAAAGTGGGTAATGACAGAGCACCTGAAGTCTCTCCTTCAGTGTTTCAAAAAGCACATTACTTAACTTGTCGGCGCTCATGTTAATAAAATTACTTTTTAGACAGTCTTGTAATTTTTCTCCCTCATTACGACAGCGAGTTGCTGAAAAATGGGGACAAGCGTTGTAACATTCAGTGTAGGTGTGCATTTGTCTTTGGAGTTTTGGGAGTGTGCTTCGTCCTTAGCAGTATATATAGCAGCATACATAGTAATCATTTTGTTTAGTCGTCTTTCTCAACTGTATATTAACGATGTGAAATAAACAACAACAAAAGCCCCTTTTTCCAGTTTAGTCAAAAACATGAGATGCTTAAAACAAAAATCTCAAGAACATGTTTAGGGGCAGTTTATATGACAATGAGTCCAATCTGAGACTTTCTATTCGATACTTCTTTCACGACAATGAGCTACGTGTTTATTGAATCGGCGTTTCTCTGTATACGATTCAAGAGGTATTTTCGGTGGCTGGTTCAGTGGATGCTCCGCGATGTAAGAAGGAAAAAACAAATGTCAATGAAGACGGTTGCGTCACTGCTATGTGCGCACAGTAGCTACTACTTTAAGACTGTAGAAGAAGACTACGTCTTTTCGGTGCTTTGGCGGAAAGAAAATGTCTCTTTCCGCAAAGCACTTTTCATTCTCACAAGGTCTCACCAAAAGTGTCCAGTGTTTCTTACCAGCGTATTGCAGAGGAGACACAAAACAAATCTTCCAAAGCCTCTGATTCGATTCGTCCAAGAAAGTTAATAAAAGAAAGTTTGAAGCGCTCCACACAAGTATTATTCGATCGTGAACATGCAGGACAGCTGTCCAAGTGTCTTCACCCGGTAAAAGCGAGCTGTCCTCCCCGTGTTTGTGTTGACCTGTAGGCGAGATCTTTTTCTTCGCGCACTGGTTCTCGCCGTTGCTTCCTTTGCCATTTTACATTACTTTGAAGAACTAAACCTGTCAATGCTCGTGTTATTATAGGGTAGGGTTAGGTCACAGTAAGGTCATCTGGAGTGGCTTTACCAATTACGCCACCTCCTGATGCAGCTTAAGAAATACAGCATTTTGGTCTACTGTATGTAAAGAAAGATTAGTTCACCATGACAACATTTATACTATGGCGGTTCTCTTGTAAACTAGGCCTTAATGTACACAAAAATGACAAAAAAGTTGAATCAATTATCCCACGTTCCAGCTTTGGGAACTGTTGACAGACCTGTTTCTTTGTTCTTCCAGGAGTTCGAACTGATGGTCCTGCCTAACGCCTTCATGATCCACATGCCCCACGCGCCCAGCTTCGACATCTCCAAGTTCAGGTCCAGTCCCGGGTACAGACACTGCCTGTCCACGTGAAGGACGAGTTTCACCAGGATCTGTCCAGGAAGTACGGCTCTGCGGCGCTCAAGTACCTCACAGCTCACCGCAGCATCTAGACCCTGGCAAAAGTCTGCAAACAAACACGTCTACATGAGACAAAACGAGCTCACGGTACTCTGGCTGGCAGATTTAGGCTGTTTAGATTGATTTCAAACACCTTATTTTAGATTTAATATTTATTTATTATTTTAATCCAAAGAGTGTTGCTATTTTAGGCTGTGCAAGTTTAATTTTACTGTTATATCAATTATAATTTTGAGCTAAATTGTCTCAAATTTACATTTTAATATTACTTACCAAAACTACGCCAGTCAAGTACGTTCACATAATTTTATCTCATGTAGATTTAAAGTTTTGCAGAGAATAAGACGTTTATAGCTCTACAAAAAGTACTGGGACTGAAACAAGCCGTCTTTTTCAAGGTGCACAGGACAAACGCAGACTCCGGGGGCGCTAATGTTTGGCACAAGACTATAAAGGCGTGTTTTGGCTGGTTCACTTTGGAGCGGAGAGTGGGATAGTTTGTTAAGAGTAATACTAATAATCATTTCCCACCAAAAACATTTGAAACTAACTGGACTTATTATTGAAGCCGACGTTTCATCCAGGGAGCTTCATCAGGGCTTGATTGCGTGACTGTGAGACCCACTAGATGTAGAGGTGATGTTCCAGTGACGTCACCAAAAAAGACCCGGAGCATCCTTCGCACGCTCTGTCCAAGGTGTGAGACCCTGAAACTCTGGTTCGTCCGTGGACGGGCGCGATTAAAAGCACGTCTCATCATTATGAAGAATAAAAGTTCATTGACAATGACTAATTTTTTCTTTGAAATAGAGACTGCAAGAGTAGGTGAAAGTGATGCCATAATTCACGAGCAGTTGTTTGTAGAAGGAATTAATATGTGGTTGTTCTCCTAATTGCCCGGAGTTTCCAGACCCACCGGTCAAAGTGACCGACACAAAAAAAGTCTAGCGTAAGCTCTGCTCAAGTCTTCAGTCCAAGTCAAGTCCCAAGTCAGTCCCACAGAAGTCCAAGTCCTCTGCTTTTAGTTTCAATTTTTTTTTTAAGTCTTTAAATAAACTACCAAATACATCTTAAATTTCTACAACCTAACCGATATTTTTTTTTTTTTACAAGAAATTCTGATCATAAAAAAAGAAATGGAGAGGGACATGTTTCAGTTTGTAAATGTAAAGAAACAATTTTTTGTGTAGACGCATCAAGTTATCTCAAGTCACTGAGGTTCAAGTCCAAGACAAGTCCCAAGTCCAGGGCCTAATTTATCAAGCCAGGTGCTATATTGCGGGTGCAAAAAAAAAACAGGGATTTTACAAAACTTTAATATTGGAAGATGCACATACAACCAACTAAACAAAAACACATGTAAACCACCTCAAGTTCTGAATCTAGCGTGTGTGTGAGAGAAAAATGTCATCTCTGCCCAGGTTTTGCTCCCTAACCTGTTTTGCACATGAGCAAACGCTTGATAAATCTGGCCCTTAGTGTATTTTATCAAGTTAAGTCCAAGTCATCAAAATAGTGACTCAATTCTGACTCAAGTCCAAGTTATGACTTGCAAGTAGCTACTGCGCTGTGATTGGTCCGGCTCACTGGATTCTTTAATATTGCAAGAATCTATCTGATGCTACATTACCGCTGAAGTAGATTAGTTAAACTTGAAATAGTCCAACTACTGAGAGAAGTTGAAACAAACAATGGAAACACAGTCTGCCGTTACAGAAACAACCCAAGACGCTCCAAAGTGAACCAATCAAAACGTGACTTATAATGGGACTTAATATGACCGCTTGATGTCTGTCACAAGACTCTAGGTGGCGCTAACGTTTGGCTAACAGGCTAACACTTGGGACTCTAGCTTTACGGAGGATTTTGTCGACAATCAGGGCTGCTCCTACGGGACTGGACAAAACCGAGGGACGTGAAGCCTTATCGCAGCAGCAGAAGAAGAAGAAGAAGATATTTAAGACAATTTCTATTTCTATGTTAAACCAATGAAGAATGGACAGTCGGGTCGTGTCGTCGAGTGAAAGTGTTGGGGTCAAAGGTCGGTCAATGTTTGTCGAAATGTGCTTAAAATACACCTGCTGTTTACATTTGCTCTACAGAGACGACACGGTCCAGTCTGGTTCAGCACCGTTTGTTTTTAGTTCTTCTCTGTGAATCTGTATCACACAAGACGCTTTTTGTCCTGTTTCATTGTGTTTTGTCGCGTTTGGAGAAATCTAGGAGCTAAATTGCATCACTTTAGTGCAATCAGATCACCTGCTGTTTACAAAAAGAGTCGTTTTGCATTTTCATTTTAAAAAAACACACTTCCATCTTTCTGTTCCTGCAGAAAGACAACGTTTGTATTGTAATGTGAGTTGTCAGGCTGCTGTTTGTGAAAATGAATGAATGAATGAGAACCATATAGAAGCAAGTGATGTGCAATGTAGTAACAAGATGCAAATTGTGAAAAGTTCAAATGTCTATACAACAATCTTTTGTCAAAAAATGTAAAAAAAAAAAAAAAAAATGACAAACATTTTTAATTTAGCGAACAAGAATAAGACTGGCTTATCCTCTTGACTAATCTTATGCTGCGTTCAGAACAGACAGCGTTGGAGCGATAAAGTGTCCAGTTTACATGTTAAGTCAATGTAAACCTGCGTCTTGAGGCGTCCAGCGAATTTGCGTCTACATTTTTTGCATCTTGCGAACTAGACGCTCCATTCTGCTGCGATGCTTGGGCGCTGATGCTCGAGTTGAGCACTGCTGAACTTTCAAGCGTCTAACGTCCGCGTCTATGAATCAGACACTACTCTCCTGTGATGTAGTGACACTGCTCTGCATCACATCAAGATCTTTTAATAACTTTCTTTAAGATCTTTTTTTAAACTAAAGTTGCTTGTTTTGGGGCTTTTTTCAAAGACTTGGTCGCTGTTGTTCTGACAATCTGGCAACACGGCCAAACAAACAATAGGGACATGATCTGGACTGACAATGTGCTCACATGAATCTATAAAAAATGCTTATTGCCGTGTTTAAACCACTGCAGTACTACATAACAATGTCTAGAGCAGGAAAAGTTCTGCTATCGGGTAAGTTAGCTACCTTTTCTAAATGGAACCAGACTGTATCTCTCTCCCTCTTTCTCTGTCTACGAGACACACAAAGTTTTTCTAACAAAAGTTGGAACTTAAACGCCTTTGGGGTGTAAAAAGTGTCCTTGTCTCCCGACGCGCGTTGGAGAGTTTAGGTGCCTGTTGAGGTATCGGCTTCGAAAATATTCTGCTGTCAAAATTTGTTTCAAAATTCGGCGCTTAAACACTGTCTGGTCTGAACGCCAAGGAGCATAATCATGTAAAATTGTTTGAACCATTCATTTTTATGGTTATTTTGTATTTTTGATGTAACATTTGAGATCAAACCAGTACTTTTGTTTAAATCTGTCAGATTCAAACTGTGCTGAACCAAACTGGACTGAAGCATTTTATAAAACCATGTGACGTTTCATGTAAACCTGTGTGAGTCACTGGACCAAACCTGTGAGTTCTATACAACCAGAGAGACTGTGGCTTCTGTTGCGCGGCAGCTGCAGCGGCCATTTTACGACTGGAGCTGCAGTGAAATTCTAACAGTTTGCGTTCATGTAGTACAATGTGACGACACCATACGTGCGAATGGTGCACAGAGAGAGTTTCTTCAATCAGATTGTATTTTGCCAATTTTAAATCTGATTTCTTTTCTGTGTCTTTCATAACTTGCATATTTTGCAGACTAATGCTAACGGCTAGGCTATAGGAAAACAAACAGGAGAACGCTCCGGAGTTCTTCAAAACAGTATTTGATAGCATCAGAGTCAAATCTACTAATTATACGTCCATGTTGCCCTCCATCTGGACTAATGACATGAACGTAATTCACATTCTACAACATGAACGCAAACTAACTGGAACTGGGCTTGGATATCGCAGGTTACCATGGAAACAGTCTCCTGGTCATTAATATAACTCTGAGGTCACAACTGCATTTACACATGTTTTAAATGTGTTTAACTATGTTTTTTTATTTACATTTGTAGTACCACTGGGTCATTTACACTGGATTTCACTTTCAAACTCAAACCACGACTGAATATTTATCTTTGAGTTTGGAGATTATCAGCTCAAGTTATAGACTACTTATATGTGTGTTTTTATTGTTTCAACCAGTTCATTTGACTACTGAATAAAAGTAAACATAGGCTAGCTGTTAATTAGACTTTTCTTTTTTCCACTGATGCAAAAACTACTGCTGCAGACCAAATACACGGCTTTACATCTGTGTTTTTACTTTGACAGGTGCTTATTTATGATTTGTTTTTTGTTTTTTGTTTCAATCTTTATGTTTGCGTTTTTGTTTTATCAAAATTTTAATTGTAAATTGCTTTTATTCTCAAAAATGTCAATCAGATGCATTTTAATTTACAAACTGGAAGCAAAAGTGAAGCGTAATATACAAAAATTTCCCTCATACATTTGTTTTCAAGCATTAGAAAACTGTTCATTACAAAAATTACTAATATTTTTGGTTCTAGAAATTTCAAGTTGTTGTTTATTTGTTTTTGTAAAGGTTGAAAATGGTTAGAGTTTTTGTTTGATGCCAGTGTGTTGGGGAAAAGGTGTTTTCCAATTTGGAACATTCTGGACATTGAGAAGTTACGGTGGCTCTGAAGGGAAAAACATACAACCGGATAAAAAATAAACTATTAAAAATTCCAAATGCAAAATTAAAAGGAAAAAAATAACATGCATTTTGAAAAACGCAAATTCAAACATTCATTCATTCATTCATTCATTTTCTACCGCTTAATCCCGTTAGGGGTCGCGGGTGACTGGAGCCTATCCCAGTGACTTTGGGCCTTAGGCGGGGAACACCCTGGACAGTGGCCAACTCGTCGCAGGGTTAGACAGACAAACATTCACTCTCTAATTCATTCAAACATTTCCGACCAAATAAAAAAATGCAAATGTAAATGCAAATTTAAACTACACACTCAAATTCAAAAACACAAACCTAAATTCAAAAATTTGCCAATAAACAAAAAAAAAAAAAAAAATAAGTTTATTCGAAAACACAAAATAAATAAGACAAAAAAAAAAAACACAAATTCAAAAAACTAAATAAAAAAACACACACAAATACAATTTCAAAAACACACACACAAAAATACAAACAAAATTCAAAATACATAATTTCAACAAAGAATTAGAATTTGTCTGCGTGCTTTTTATATTTGGGCTTTTTTTTTTTTTTTTTTTTTTTTTTTAAACTTGTGTTTATTTACGAATCTGGATTTTTGAATTTTAAAGCCTGGGTGATATGGCAAAAAATTTATTTTTTTTTTAAGCCAGAGCACAATTTTGATCTAAAATCAAAAGTCTCTGAATCGAATGATAAAGAATTTTAGTTCTAATCAGGAGCAGAATGCAGCGTTCTGATTGGGCTTGAGTGGTCCTCTCCAGTTTCACTCTAAAAGAGAAAAAAAAGAGGGTTTAAAGTCAACATTACAACCTAAACTTAATACTAGTGCTGTCAAACGATTAATTTTTTTAATCAGATCAATCACACTTTCAAATTTTGATTAATCATGATTAATCGCAGTTAATTGCTTGATTGCAAACTTTCAAAGATATTCTATAAAAGACCACCCCATTTTGAAAATGACTGTTAGAATGTTTTAACATTCAAATATTTGTTACTTGAATATGTCAATTATTATTATTTGCACTCTACAGTTGGTTTATTCTCGTTGTGATTGTTCCTCTGTCTGGAAGGTAACTTGTAGGCTATGTGGAGATGCATTATCATTGATATTTTACATCCCTTGGTCTTTAACGATGTTGACGGGTCTATGCTGTGGCTCCATTAAGTAAAAGCGTGGCTTAACTTATCTGTGATGCTTTTGTTGACATTTCCGTGCTCGACTTGGTGTTAACGTAAGTTAGTCTAGTAGCAGCGCTCTTGCAGCCGCTGCCTCAAACATGTTTGGCTTTAAAGGTTGTATGGAGGATTTTTTTTTAATTGTTTGTTTTCAGTCTTGGTCAAAAACAGTTACATAGATTTGTAACAGCCTTGTACTTATGCTAAACAAAAAAAGAATTATAAAAATATATAAACTGTGGACTTAAGGGGGCCAGTAAAACGTTGACCAATAGATAACGAGGTACCTCGTTATCTATTGGCCTGTGAACCTGTCAAGCAAACCCTCAGTGTTCCTAATTAACTCATTGGTCCAGTTGCAGTGAAGGGCGTGGTCCTGGGAGGAGAAACACATGAGCATCATTTGAAAAACAGCAAACAGTTGTTGGATTTGAAAAATCCTCCATACAACCTTTAAGGTGGTATTTCAAGCTTGTTGTTTTTCGTTGAAAGGAGAGTTCATCACTGCAATATATGCACACTACCTTTGTTTTATCTAGAGTCCCGTCGAGAAGTTCCGCTGAGCCAAGCGCTCCAGTCGCAGTCTCTCCATTCATGTTTACACCGCGTATGCGTTCACTTGAGCTACTACACAGACCTAATAACAACCTGCGCCGCCGCCTTCCAGGTATCCCTCCGCGCAGTACGCGCTCCCTCCGCGCTGAAGCGCGTATTGAGCGGTCAAATTAAATAGTGTGATTAATCTGCGAGAATTCATGATTAATGCGTTAATTTTTTATGATTAATCGCATGATTAACGCGTTAACTTTGACAGCCCTACTTAATACATATTGATAATAATAGCTAGTTGAAAGATTTATGAGGGAAAGTCATCAGATTTAAAACCTAAATTGTGTTTGCAGTGTGAAAATCACCTACAACACCTTTAAATGAAGAAATGGTTCATCACAATGTGACGATTTTATTAGAAAACAGATTGTCACAGAAATGAGCTCACAATGTGATTTTTATGACAATATTGCCCAGACCTAATTGTGTGCTTGTTTTTGATTTTGTGTGGCTGCTCTCATATTATCCTTCAAGGCCACCGTAATAAATGAATGATAGTGTAACATAATCAAACTGGTACAAAAGCACTTTACATTTAGGTTCACGTTTTGGAGCGCAGACTGAAGAAAAATCACATATTTTACTTCTGATTATTATGTTTTTAGTTTTTTTGATTATGAGCTGAATAATCATGATCATTTTCTGTAATTGTCTGAAATGATCAGTAGAAAATGTATGATGTAGTTTTCAAATCAAATGTCCAAATATTGTTTTGTTTTGTTGTCCATGTTTCATCTCACGCAGAAACTCATGAGCTGCTGTCGGTTCAAGCCTGGACTGAGATCTGGGACTGAACCTGGACCAGACCAGATTTTGGGTTTAGATCTGAGTTGTATCTGTTTATTGTCATGAAAATGTTCTGTACTTAAGCCGATTGTATGTCCACTGCACGATGTTTGCTGTTTGTGGTCAAAGATTTGTGATGGTGGGAAAAACGGTCATGGTCATGGTTCAAATACGTTGATTGTAACTCTCACATTCACAAGGACCATGCCACACGTCAGATAGCAGGTTACATAATATTTTATTGTGAAAGAGAAAGAGGATGATGATGAAGATGGCGATGTGATGTTACTAGGGGCGGTTGGTGAGATTGTGGATGGAGGCTCTGTCTTGGATGGTCTGCTCAGCTGATTGAGTAGACCCCGACTGTAGATAGTTACTGTATCTTCAAGTCTGCAGGACAAAAGAGACAAAGGCAGGTCAAGAGAGCAGAGATAAACACACCCGTAAGTTCTACCGGGCTGACCATGCTCCTTGACCACGCCCCTGTCACACTGATTACGCCCCCCGCTGCCTGACGGCTGGTGGTCTCTGGAGAAGTCTGCTCCACGTGCAAGAGAGATGGAAAGCTCCTTTGCGTGGGCCTCGCTTTCTGTTTTGTATTGCTTCTTTGATCCATCATTTGTGTTTGTTGTTTTCTTGATTAATAATCCGTGAGTTGTCCCAGTCGCTGGTTATCCCAGTGGTCGCATATTGCCAACTTCAAGTCGGCACTATCAGACCAATAGCCACAGAAATCAGAAGCAATGCCATGCACTTGAATTGAGTAGAAAGCTTTCCAACTCTCCTGTATGTGAAGCAGCTTCTCCAGAGACCACCAGGCTGCGGGGGCATGGTCAGCCCTGTAGACCTTATGGGTCCGCTGGGCTGACGTCACTTAGGCGATGTGCGACGTCTCTGACGAAGACGGAAATGGTAATAAACCATCTCTTACCAAAAATGCTTTCAGAAATACTTTAAGAAGACATGATGAATGCCCCTAACCTAGAATAATGGGTAGTTGGGTGTGGTTGTTGCCAGGAGAGGCGTGGAAGCGGAAGGGCCAAGTCCTGCTCTTGAAATTTTGTTAATTAAATTAACTCTCATTTAGGAGTGTAACTTTTGTTTTTGCACAGTGATAAACTCTTGTGCAGCAACTGTTTGCATCTTCCGCGTTGAACAAATAATCCCTCTAAACGTCTTGCAGTATCACATCCAGATTCTTTGATCGCAGATGAACAAAGTCGTGCAGTGGACTCCATCAGACCTAATCCAGACTCTAGACCTGAGACTTGTCCTGGTGCAGCTCAGATCCCGGTCCAGACTGTGGCCTCATACTGGTGGTAATGCAGTGCCTTTGTGTGAGCGTCACAGTGGATATTGATTGTATTGTTGTGGGCGGGGCTATGGCTGTGGGCGGGGCCTGGGGCATATTTATTATTGTTGACTCAAATCAATCATATTTTTCTATGTAAGTGCTTTAAATAAACCTGCCTTTTGTAAAACGGTGTCTGATCTTTGGATTTGTCTCACACACAGATGTTGCATGGACTATTTGTTGAGCTGGGTTCATATTTTTATTGCGACTTTTTTAGCACTGAGCTTCCATTGGCCTCATGCTTTTTAGAGAAAGTCTATGACCACAACATTCACATGAAACTTATATATTGAACAGGGAAAAGGGCTTTGGCGTCCATAAGGTGAGGAGCTCGGTGTTCCAGGTTTGTCCCACCAGGAGGAGGCTCAGAGAAGAAGACTCAGGACAGGTGGAGGGACTGCATGTTTTACTAGCCAGGAAGACCTCGGGACGCCTTTGGAAGGAGGTATGTGTCTGGTAAGGTCTGGGAGAGCAACAAGGAAATGCAAATCTGTAACATTTCATGAGCACATTTCTTGCCCTTTTTTGTGTGTCTATATACGACGTCTCTATTTGACACGGAAAAGTGACGTGTTTTCTTATCGTCTATAGACAGGTGGGAACATTTTCTTTTAATGTCAAAAGAGGGTAAGATTAGACTTGGTACTTGGAGTTGGTTGAGATTAGGGTGTTATAAATGGATCTGGTAGTTGCTTGCTATTTGTTAAAGTCAGCCTTTTAAAGAGAGTTTTGCGATCTTTAGCTGACAATGCTCCAGCATTGTCATGTTCAAGGCTCTGGTTTGCACACGCAGCCATCTTTGTTTAATAACAGTAAATGGGTCAATACTTACGCATTTCCAACACAATCTTACAAGAAAGAGTATAAATGCCATTACATAACCCCTGCTGTACACTGAGTGCAAATTCTGTGCGAATAGGAACTTGCGTGTGCCCTTATACAGTACACAGACCTCTGGGAGTCACGAGAGTGTGTGGAAAGAATCTATAGAGAGTCTATTTTTCCCGGAGGTCGCAGTAGTCTAATGAGACTTTCAAGTCATAATACAAGCAATCTCAAGGGAATCCATGTGAATGCACGTGGCTTTGAGCACAAACTCGACTGGAGCTAGTGTACAAGGCAGTTTGAAAGAATCTCACACATGTCCCAGTTACAGTCAGCGTTACGAGAGGCGTAAAAGGACATGTCAATAGCGAATAATTAACACGATTTCACACTTTTTTTTTACGTACATATGCCACGCATTGCAGCCCTTGTTGAAGATGTGTTATTATTTATGAAACTTTTACCAATTCTTTATCCTAGTCTTACCCTACCCCAAGTCCCAACCCTAAACTTACCCACTTTAGTAAGTTGATGCCTAAACTTACCCGTTAAACCTAAAGAAAATGTCTCCACGTGGCTTCAAATAAAACTCGTATCTATTTTACTCTTTTTCCTATAGTGCAATATATACGGTGTAGTGTAAATGCACAAAAAAGATGGAAAATCAAGAAACAGAAAACTTGTGGTGACTTACCACAAGTTTTCTGTGGTAAGCTCGACCGGAGCACCAGTCTGAGCTAGTCGTACTTCCAAACGCACATCTACACAAAAACGTTGTCAATTGTTTGTACTGCATTAGTTCTTTGAGATTTTATTGATTCTTTTATACATCAATTTAAGGCAGAGCAGCCTCTCAAGAAGCTTAAAACCACTCCAAAACGGCCCAAATTGGCGTTAAGGCTGTTTTTCCCTGGGCATATTTTTAGTAACATATAAAAAAAAAGACATAATTCGTTGTTTGTGACAATTGTATGCCGTCATTTCCAGCTAGCTCTTAGCAGCGTCACGAGGAAATCAGAATAAAATTGCTAATAGTAAAAAAAAAAGCTGCATAAATGAAGTTTTAACAGCAGAAGCAGCACAAACAAAGCACAAATGATTGATGCCATTTTGTGTAAATAATACATGACATTTGTCCTTTAAAAGTCAAAGCAAAAGACTTGGGACTTTGACTCAGACTTGACATTTTAAGCAATGACTTTGTTTCACCTCTTAAACTTATTTACAGTATAAAAAGTCAAATGTACATAATAAGTGTCCTATTCTCTGTCCGGTTCATCTCTGGTTCCCCTCTGGATCTCCTCTGGTCTTCCTAAATCCCGTCCCAGACTTCCCTGGGCCTAAGTCCGGCCTCTTCATGTGTAAAATGAATCTGTTCTGTTTTGTTCGATTTAATTAATTCATGTTGTAGAAGGAACGAGGGAGTCCCAGAGCTCCGGCCGCTTAAAATGCAAATCACCTCCGACTTTATGAAGACGGAATATTCAGGGAAAACAGGCACAAACCATTTACTGAGCCAATGAGCAAACGGATTATCACCAAAACAATAAAGTCGTGGATAAATATGTCTGTTGTGGAAATGCAAAGGAGCTCAAAGTCACTCAGAACATTTACTTTGTCCAGCTTCAGGCCCAGTGACTCTGTAAGACCAATTATGTGTGACTTATGCACTTTAAAGGTTTTGAAGCAGACAGATTGAGTCTTAATTTTGTGATTAAGCAAGTAAATAGAGACAAGTGTATGTACACCACCTTATTCTTCATGTTAGGAGAACATGAATGGGCCATAATGGATCAAGAGACGTAACCACTTCATGAACTGGAGGAATGCCAGGGTCATTCAAGCTGACAGCATTAAATACAACATCAGAGAGTCTATTGAGATCTGCAACAGAGATCCAAGTAACATAAATTGTGATGGGTTAGCTTACACTTTGTCACACACTGGGCCACCCTACTGTCTGACCTTCTAGTGACACTGAGAAGTCTGAAACATGTAAAGTAGGTAAACAAACGATGCTCCTTTCTGACTAAGGGCACACTCACTAGAGTTTTTTTTAATCGTACCACGCTTCAGTCTGATTGCAGAAAGCACGGTTCATTTGGACTCACACAGCAAAAGAACCGCGCTTTAGGGGCGATCCAGGCTTAGGCGCAGTTTGGCTGTGCTAGTGTGAGTGCACTCTAAAAGAAAAGTTTCATCTGCCTGTACATTATTTCAGTGTTTGGGGAAATCGGTTGCCTGAGCAGCCAGTCCCTACACACTTTGACAGACTTTTCACAAAGACGTGAGGGTCTGTGATCAGAGCGTCGGGGTTCAATTTCGAGGGCGAGCTTTCCGAGTGCGGAGTCAACTAATCACAGAAAACCTGGAAATTCCACCGAAACAGTGACGCGCTAAACCGGATGTTATTGTAAACATGTAACGCAAGGATTTTTTCAATGTAGCATGTATCTATGTGAAGCTCTCAACTCGGTTTGCTGCTCAGGTTTGATTGATATGTTCCTAATTGTTCAAAACCGAAGCTAGAGCCGAAGACAATGATCTCAGCTACGTCCGCCATCTTGAATATTTTGAAACAGTTACAAAAAAAGTTTTGAAATTACAGAGGGAGGGGAGGAGGAGGGGGGTGGCAGATTGGATCGTCCTAACTTTGGATGACGAAATTGCTGACTCTGTCTTTGGTTTCAGACCTATCTGCATTCAAACAGAAAGTAGGGTGGGCTGACTGGTCAACCAAGGAAATTGAAGCATCTGGAGAAAGCCTACGCAGACACGAGGAAAACCCAAAACTTCCTGCTGTAGACCACTGACTGCTGTGACAGTCATAATGCGGTGGACACAAGGCTTTAGCATATCAACATGTCTTAACTCACACTGGCCACGTTTACATGATGTTTCCTAATTCCGAATTAATTATTCCGAATTAATTAATTCGGAATTAAAATATTTTCCTTCAGGTTTACATGGAAATAATAATTCCGAATAAAGGTTTACATGTTAAACACGCTAAATCGGCTTTATCTTATTCCGCTTAACGTCTGGGTTAGAAAGAGAGAGGAAAGGGAACGCACATACGTCATTACGTACTTGCGTCTGCCGGAAAAACACACATCCGATGGATACGGGATACTGGCTTTTGGCTTTTTTATCTCCTGGGATTGATGTAACGCCACGGACGCAATGATACTAACTTTTTTGGAGTCGTTCCGATGAAAGTCTTTAAGCAGCAGCCGGAGAATCATCAGCTCCCCGTAATGTTCTGTGAGCGGAGGAAAAGTAGTTCCAGTTTCCACTTGTTTGGGATCAGCAGCGTCTCTCTCCGCGTACATGACGTACACTCCTCGGTCAGCGTCTCTCTCCGCGTACATGACGTACACTCCTTGTTCAAAACTTTCCGCTGCCTCTGTGAAAAGGTTAGTGTTTCGTGTTTTCTCTCACCCACTCTTTTCATTGTTTGTAACTCCTGTAGCGCACTTATATGTAAAACAAAAAAGTTTTGTGTCCGTGCCGCCA
This sequence comes from Mugilogobius chulae, assembly GCA_038363315.1. Taxonomy (NCBI): domain Eukaryota; kingdom Metazoa; phylum Chordata; class Actinopteri; order Gobiiformes; family Gobiidae; genus Mugilogobius; species Mugilogobius chulae. Next base: position 12,057,113 of record CM076403.1, read on the forward strand.
TCTTGCAGCGTCACCGGGTCAGAGAGGCGACGTAACGAGCATGCGCAGTGCGAACGGAATTATTTTTATTCCGAATAAAACGGTTACATGAGAAAGGAATAAAATTATTCGGATTTAAAAGCGGAATAAACCACCCACTTTATTCGGAATTAAGTTTAAATCCGAATAAACTTTTCATTAGGAATTAAGTGTTTACATGGTATTTTTAAAGCGGAATTAATTTTTATTCAGAATTAAATTATCTTTATTCGGAATTAAAGCCGTCATGTAAACGGGCCATTCACACTGGCTTTTGAAAGTTGTGAGAAGCAACAAGTCCTAAAGTCTTTGTCATGAAGAATTAGTAATCAAGGAGTTTGTAGCACCCCTGAAAATGTCTTAATTTTTATAATCCTGACATAATTATTCTGCAACCCAAGCTCAGCGTACATTTACCACGACATTACAGGACATGTAAATTGCATTAGCACGATTTCACTACTTCACTCTTTAGTGGATCGCATTCCCTGTTCATTTGCATGGCATCCTTACCCTAATCTTAACCCAAGCCCCAGCCCTACACTTACCCATTTTAGAAAACGGGAAAACTCAGCTGCAGCTCCTTCAAACATGTTCATTTATTCGTATTTTCTTTGGTAATTAAATGTGTGATCTTTAGCCTGAGTCTTTGAACGGCTTCACTCTAATAAAGTCACCGTTTGAAATGAGCTTAATCTGTTTTAATAACCTGTAATAAACAGCGGACCGAGGCAGCGCGTTATAAAATAAATGCAATTAAAGCAGAGTAAACTGACGGGAAACGGTGCAGGACCTGAGCACGGCGAGCGTTTGTGTTTACTCAGCCTGTTGTTTGGACGTTTCTCACTCCAGTTTTTTCCTGTGTGAGTTTTAGTCTTTATTCAGGCAGATTTTTGCAGAAGTAAACATGACGGCTCATTCCCAAAGCTGGTTATTTGTTTTGGTCCTGTTGCTCCAAACACACATTTCTTTTACAAATCCAATCGTTTGAGAAGAGAGAACTGCCTGGCTGGAGCCCACATCGGTCCGACTAAACAGGAAACAGAATAGATCGAAATGGTGAATAATTTAACAGTGAAATGAAAAATAAATCTTAAAATGTTGTGTTTGGTAAATAAAAGATTATGTAAAAGATGTGATGTGGTTTAAGAGTCTTTATGTGTCGCCAGTAATATTGAAGCACATCTAAATGAATCTGGTTTAAAGTTGGGGAATCTAACTTTTTTTTAGTTATAATTTAGTAAACTTTATGTTTTACACTTTAAAGTCTTTCATAAATGCAGCACTTTGTGAATAAATGAGATTACTGTGCATTGTCTGAACTGAATAATAAAGAGTTTTAGTTCTCATCAGGAGCCAAAAGCTGCGCTCTGATTGGCTGAGCTTGGGTGGTCCTCTCCAGTTTCACTTTGTTGTTTAAAAGAATTGTTTTTTTTACCATGTATCGAAGGATTTATGAGAGGAAGTTGTAAAAATCTAAATTGTGTTTGCAGAGTGAAAATCAGCGACCACACCTTTAAATACACTTATTGATGTAATGCAAAAAGTGAATAGAGGGATGTTTTGTTTGTTAACAAGAGAATGAGAAAGAGTTGTCGCTCATAGACACAAACAGTGAAAACAAGTCGAAAAAGCTCCATTGTCAGTAACTACAAGAGTTTATCTGTGAGAAAACAAAAGTTCTGCTGCTAAATCAACCTTTGTGAATAAAATTTGACTCTACGACCCCTAAAGTTACATTCAAATGAAAAAACGGCGAGAAAAACACTGTCTCAAGCTTCAGGAGACAGACGTCTGTCAGACCGGTTCAGACCTGATCCAAACAGCTGCTTTTGTCCTGTTTTGTTGTTTTATTCAAAGAAGTTTCCCCATGTAACCAGATGAAGAGCAGCTCTTTCTGCATGGAGCATGTGCATTAGACTCTAAAGGTCTAGTCTAGCCTCATAATAATCACCAGACTGAAAATGATGTAAAATACCTTTCTCATTTTTCAAACAAAGTACAAGTTAGGTCAGTAGTTTTTTTCTAGTGTAGTAGTGAAGGGGACGAGTCTTAGTCTTAAGTCCAAAAGACAAGTCTCAAGACCACTTTTTTAAGGTTTTGGTCTCATCTCAGACTTGAACACTTGGACTCGGTCTTGTCTTGGTCTTATCCTGAACTTGGTCTTGCACTCTGTCTTGTCTTTGACACTGAGACCACATTTCATTACCACAACACTCTGCTAACTGGCACCAGGAGAACAGTGACCACCTGTCCCAGGCACAGTTTGCAATAAGCTCTGCACAATAAGATCATGTAGACGTAAATGTATAAAACTTCAAAGGTTGTCTTTATTTGGTCTGGATGGACAGTGTTCTTTGTCTTGTCTCGGTCTTGGAATTCTGTGTTCTCGGAAAGGTCTTGATCTCGATGAGTGTGGTCTTGAATACTACACTAGTTTTTTCTACATCAGACAATGTTTGTTTTTTGCTAGTTGTTATCTTAGTGATATTTTCATTTTTTAATTGACTAGAAATTGTCAAAAGTGTCGCTTTAGTAGCCATAGATTGCCAAAGTCATGAGTCAAATAGTCTATTAAGAAAGTGTGGTAACGTTTACTGTCTCTTGATGTTCCCGGCCATAGAAATCAGGAAGCGAGGCCCAGACACCATCAATCGAGATGAAGGAGCGTTCCTCCTTTCACCTACCTCTCCAGAGACCACCGGGCGGCAGGAGGCGTGGTCACACCAGATTGACCACGCCTCCAGAAAGTAACATCTAAAAAATGACATGTCACCACAGAGACCAGTGACGCTTCTGAAGATGGCTGGCAGCTGAAACATGTCAAAAAGGTAAATACAACTCATGAAAAAGTTGTCTGATAGAAGAAATAAGTTACTGCTAATACTAGTGAAGACAAGGTGAACATAAAAGAAAGAGCTCCTGCTCTGCTTATACAGGGACTGAACAACCCTGAGTAAAGAGCCCCTCACCCCATACTGTCAGAGCAATCCCTAAACTAGGTACCACACAAGGAACACAGTTGAACTCCTCCAGATCTATATGTGGGCTGTTTGGGTAAACTCCCATAAACCCTGGAGCATCCAATGGAGAGAACAGAGCTCGTCCAATGTTCCACGACAGGATGTATTTTGTTGAAATGGGTAATTACTTGTCAGAAACCATTTCTCGCACATGGGACATTTCCAAAAACCATCAGCTGGAGGGAGGCATAGTCAGCATGATCCACTTGACAGATCCATGACGTTGATCATCAGATGAAGCAATGAATCAAAATGGACAAACGTTGGGTTTTCACGTTTCTGCTAAAGTCATCAAACATGCCTTTAATTGCTTCGGAAACACGACTAATTGCTCCTCTCTTTTCAAACCCATTCACGTCCCTGAACACGTCTGGTCCCGGGACACGACACTCACCCCTCACCCCGACCTCCCCCCAAACGATAAAGCTGCGTTTACGTCTCATTCAGCCTCCCGCTCAGATGATTTCCTCCTCGAAAACCTGCCACACTCTCAGCTCTATTACCCACTCAGCACTTCCACCGCAGTCAAGACAAAAGCCCTGTTTGTTTGGAAGAAGAGAGGGAGGAGAGGAGGAGAGGAGGGAGGGAGGAGACAGAGATGAAGCGTCTCGGGAGGTGGAAGTATCCTGTGTGTGCTGACAAGACTCTCTGCTCAGATTAACAGGAGAGAGAGAGAGAAAAAAGACTGGACTCCTGCTGACGAAAAGGCACGGGTCATTACTCTGAGCGCAGACGGAGAGAGAGAGAGAGAGGAGAGAGAGGAGGAGAGGTGGGATTGGAGAGGGGAAAGGGGAGAGAATAAAGGGAGAGGAGAGAGAGAGAAAGAAGAGAAAAAGAGTGGAGAAGAAAGAGGAGAGGAGGAAAGAGATTGAGGAGGAAATGGGAGAGAGAGAAGAGATAGAGAAAGAGGGATCAGAGAGTCAGGAAATGAAAAAGAGAGTGAGGAGAGAAAAAGAGAAGGAGAGATAACAAAAGAGAGAAGGAGAGAAAGATGGCAAACAGAAGAGATGAAAGAGAGAAGAAAGATAAGAGGAGAGAGAGATATATAGGAACAAAATGAAAAAGAGGAGGAGAGGGCAGAGAAAGAGGGTGAGAGAAGAAGTGTGGAGAAGTGAGAGAATAAAGGAGAAGAGAGGGTGAGGGTTGAAAGGAGAGAGAAGAGCTAGAGAAAGTGGGATTAGAGAGGAAAAGGGAGAGAATAAAGAGAGAGGAAGGGGGAAAGAAGAGAAAGAGAGTCAAAAGAGTGGAGAAGGAAGAGAGAGGAGAGGAAGAGAGAAATTGAAATGAGGAGAGAGAAAGAGAATCAAGAGAGGAGAAGAGATGGAGAAAGTTGGATTGGAGAGGAAAGAGGGGGAGAGAGAGTGGAGGGTCAGGGAGAGTGGAGAAGATTACGTTTAATTCCTATATCAGACCAGTGGTTGTTTTAATTTTGTCATTACTTTACATGTTTCGACTGCCTGTCTGCAGTCATCTTCAGAAGCGTCATTTGTTGTTACCTGTGACGTGTCTTGTCGGCTGATTTACAACAGTCTTTGGCGCATTTTCCTTCCGGTTGAGGAAGGACAACAGCGCCTCTGCAGTCGCGACTTCTTAAGAAAAGTATCCACAAGTATGAGAAAGTAAGAAGCCCCCTCATCTCTATTTAGTGTAGCCGGGGCACGCTTCCGGATTTCGATTGCCTCTTTTATCCAGCGTTGGTGTTGTTGTCCTCGGTCCCGATGACTCTGGCCCCATCCAGTCCATAACATGGTTTTCTCTTTTGCAGTGGTCAGATATTGCGGATTTGAGTTTGTTCTTGTTCAGCTCTCCGTTTTATTGCTCGAGTGTGTGTGCCAATTGTTTTCTTTCCCTCACATTCTGTTTTATGTTCTTTTTTTCGTGTGTGGAAAGCTCCCTGTTTCCCACATGTAGGTTTTTTGCAAGACCATGCATGGTATTTCGTATATGACGTTGCCATTTGTGATCCGGGTCTAATTTTATCTTTTGGGTGAACACGTATTTGTCGTAGTTTCTTGTATGGTTTCACTGGTGTGTTTTGTTATGTTTTCTCATGGCCCTTTGTACTTTTTCTGTAATTCCTCTGATGTATGGTAGTGTTACTGTCCCTGTCATCTGTTTATTTTCAGTCCTGTTTTTGTTCGCTTTGCCTTTCTGTTGTTTTTCCTTGACTCGTTCTTCTATGGCGCCAAAGACTGTGTAAATCAAGCCGGCCAAGACACGTCGACAGGAACAACAAGTGACCGCTTCCTGAAGATGACTGCAGACAGGCAAGTGAAACATGTAAAGGTAATGACAAATAAAACAACCACTTGTCTGATATAGGAATTTAAAACGTAATCTAAAAAAGAAGACCAAATGAACCTTTTTTAGAGTATGGAGAGTAAGAAGAGATGAAGAAAGAAGGATCGCAGAGGAAAAAGAGGAGGGGGAGAGAGAGAAAGGCAGCAAAGGGGAGAGAGATGACATGTAGAGAAAAAGAGGAAAGAGATAGGAAGAGGAGGGGAGGGAGGAGTAAGAGGAGAGAGAGGTAAAAGAAAGAGAGGAAGAATAGAGAGGAGGGAAAGAGAAGAAGAAAGGGAGGAGATAAGAGGGGAAGAAAGGAATGGAGGGACAGGAAGGAGGAGGGGAGAGATAAAGAGTGGAGAAGGGAGAGAAAGATAAGACAGATATATAGTAGGGCATGGAGAGAGAAGAGAGAGGAAAGGGGGGGATGAGAAAGGAAAATTGGAGGGGAGAGAGAAACAGACAAGAAGAGAGGGAGAGTCAGGAAACAGTAGAGATGAGAAAGAGAGTGAGAGAGAGGAGAGAAAAAGAGAGGAGAGGTAAACAAATGAGAGAAGGGAAACAGAAAGAAGAACAGAAGGAGTAAGAGGAGAGAAAGGTGAGAGGAGAGGAAAGGAAAGAGAGAGGAGATATGGTGGAAGAAAGGAGTGGAGAGAGGAAAGAGGGAGGGGGAAGAGAGTGAAAAAGAGAGGAGAAGGGAGAGAAGGGTGGAGAGGGATGTGGAAAGAAAGGAGGAAAAGTAGAGGTGGAGAGATAGGAAACAGAAGAGATGAGAGAGAGGAAAAAGAGAGGGAGGAGGAAGGGTGAGAGAAGGAGAGATGACGGGAGAGAAGAGATGAAATAGAGAGTAAGAAAGAGGAATGAAGAGAGCGAAGAGGGAAAAGAGCGGAGAAGTGAGAGACAGAGAAAAGAGAGAGAAAAGATGAGAGACAGAACATGAGAGAGAAGACAGATAAAAGGAGAAATGGAAAAGATAAAGGGGGGAAAGAGGATGGAGAGAGAGGAGTGAAGAGAGAGAGATGGAGGCTCACATTGGGCCTATCAATCAGCTGTCATGGCGGCTCAGCGAGAGAGATAAATGTGTCTGAGACTAAAGGCAGATTCAGAGCACACACACAACTTCCAAAGCAATTGAAAATACAGACTTTTACAGTGACTTCTGCAGGTGATTAGACTGAATCAGTGTTAATTTTAGCAGCCCTTCAACTGATTGAAATAACATTGTTCCTTATGTTGTGAACAGAACCTATTACCTTAAAACAACCTATTATCTATTTTGTCATATTTGCTGGCCAACATATTATTATAAACTCATATGCTTTTTATCTTGAACAACATAAAAAGCATAATCTAAGCTAGGGCTATTTCAGCGAAAGGCCAAATATGACCCATCTTCCAGACATTATTTACTGGGTTAGGCCTTGCCAAACTGCAGGGGTTTTGACTCGATTTAAAGCCCAATGTTTCCTCTACGAGTTCGACCAACCAGGACAAAAAAAGATGGGCTTGGATTCTTTCGCCTTTGTGGCACAATGCTCGCACGTTTGTACTCGCACTTGTGTAGCGTGAAAATCGCTTGCAGTGTGTCCCTGCAGCCTTTTCTCACAGAAAAGCGTGTCAATACCACGCAGTTGAAACAGCGTGTCATATGAACGCAACTTCTATTTTTTGCGTGTGTATTTCACGCGTTTCTGTCCCAGTTCATTTCCATGGTGATGTAAAGAGTGTTATTATTTATGAAGACTACACATGCCGAATCCTAAACTTAAAAGCCTAAACCCTAAAGATAGCCGTTAACCCCGATATCCCAAATCGCCGTGTTCTGAACCCCATCGCCATAAAAAACGACGTCGGTAATTGCACGCGCAAAACAGTGCCACGGGAGCCCGGTCTCACAAGAAAACGTGAACATTTTACCCCACGACATTACAAGCACCTACAACATGCAAATTAACGGCATCATACAAGTCCATGTCATTTCATGGTGGTGTGTTAAACGTGTTCTATTATGATACTAATGAAATCCTGATCTAATCTAACCTGCCTCAGCCCCAACAACCTAAATGGTTAACCATTTTAGTAACTTAATGGCTGAACTTAACCCGTTTCACCTGAAGAAAATGTCCTCACGTGGCTGCAACCAAAACTCTGTGAAATCTCGTGTCATTTTTACGCTTTTTCATTCATTCATTCATTTCTACCGCTTAATCCCGTTAGGGGTCGCGGGTGACTGGAGCCTATCCCAGTGACTTTGGGCCTTAGGCGGGGAACACCCTGGACAGTGGCCAACTTGTCGCAGGGTTAGACAGACAACCATTCACTCTTCTCATTCACTCACTAAGGGAAATTTACAGTGATGCCCAATTAACCTAAACATACATGTTTTTGGAGGTGGGAGGAAACCGGAGTACCCGGAGAAAACCCACGGTGACACGGGAGAACATGCAAACTCCACCCAGAGAGATCGTGAGATGTTGATATGGTCCGACCCGGGAGTCGAACCCACGACCTCCTTATTGGGAAGCCCAGAGCTCTAACCACTTGGCTACCGTGCACCCCCTACGCTTTTTCATATCGTGCTAAATGCACGGCGTAACATAAATACTAAAAATAGCTGTGAAGTCGTGGTCAGAATACGCTAAAAGTAAAAGTACGTCATCTAGTGAGACTGTGTTGCGCCATGACACGCAATTTGTCATGGCGTGGTAAGCCATAAGAACACTTTTGGTTCCCTGACCTTAAACTCCTCTAGTGTGGCTTTACTCTTGTGGCACACTGAGTGCAAGTTTGTAAAAACCAATGAGCCCTTGTACACAGACCTCGGAGCAGTCAGGGAGTTGCGCCAGTGTGCGGAAAGAATCTGTAGAGATTTTTTGTCGGAGGTTGCAGCGGTTTGATGCGACTTTCAAGTCATAGAAACATTTCTCGCGGGAATCCACATGAATCTGCACGACTTTGGGCAAATATGGACTGCAGTGGTCTACAGCTGGTCTACAAGACACTTCACAAAATACTTGTACATGTCTCAGACAGAACTCGCCTCGCAGTCTGTGTACGGGAGGCATAGGTCAGTATTTTGTCTTTTTCTAGTTCTTGTTTAGTATCCAAATGACTTTTGTATTTTATCTTCCCAGTTATAGTCTAGTAAAGTGGTAGTTATTTTAGAATAAAGGTGCACTGTGTAACTTTCTGAAGGTAAAAAGTAAACACCACAGAAATAAAAAGATAAAACCGTATAAGTGATAATTATGTGTTGTGCCACGATAAAAACAAAAATCAAGCTGGGGACATTAAAGTTGAATAGATCTGTTCCACTTAAAATTCCCCCGTTGAGGTCTAAGCGCCAAAACCATATCAGATCCCCAACACATTTATCTCAATTTAACTCTTGCCAACACTGAAGCCAAACCATCCCGATGCACTCAAACAGTTCTCAAACAGCCTCCTCCTGCTCCATCATCACAGCCCAACGTCCCACAGGGAGCCGGTTCCCAAACATCCTCCCCCCGGCCGTATCCATCACGTCCGTCGGTCCGGTCCGCTCTGACAAATCCTTTCAGCGGCACATCATTAGTTTGTCTGCGCTCTTTCATTCGCTCCCGGTGTCATCGATTTGCCAGCATCAGATGACACGCGATGAAGACGGATGCCGACCTTTACGTGGGCCTGAAAGATTACAACAACAGGAACAGGAGGCCGCATCATCAACACAGATACACACAACTTTAAATAAGCCTCGGTATGAGTTCATCCGCGGGAGACAAATGATGGAGCTGCTAAGGATGATTGAATAAACGGACAAAGTTTGACACCTATACTTCCAAGAGGAGATGTGACTGATGTTGTGAAGGGTAAGTGTGATAGATGATTGGGGAATGTTTTCTTAGTAACTAAACAAAGAAAGTAAAACAGTATGAAAGGCTGGACATGAGGCCTTCTCTACAAAGACGACGTCATCCAGACAGACAAACGAGGTCAAACATTTATGGAATTTCAGTATCAGAGTAATCTGGTTCTTAATAATGAAGACTATAATGAATAATTATCACTATAATAATTGGATTCACAGGTCAACCTTCATCTATGGTCATGAGCTTTGGATAATGACCGAAAGGACAAGATCGCGGATAGAAGTCATTGAAATGAGTTTTCTCTGCAGGGTGACTGGGAGCTTCCTAAGAGAGAAGGGGAAGAGGTCAGAGTAGAGTCGCTTTGGTGGCTCAGGCGGCCTGTTGGTTTGCTCCCTGTGGATATTCAGGGATGTCCCACTGGGAAGAGACCTCGAGAAGACCAGGACAAGATGGAGGAACAGTGTCTCTGAACTGGTCTGGGAACGGTTTGAGAAGTGCCGGAGGAAGTATGATTACGTGAAAAAGAAGGTCTAACCCTCCTGCTCAGACTGCTGCCTTTGCGATCCGACAACACTCTTAAAACACTTGTGTTAAAACAACACGTGTTATATTTCAACACACCAGTGAATCTAGTTAAGGACAACACGACATGTTTAACACAGTGACAGTGTTGGGACATTTAACACATTTGTTGTGTTAAATCATTCAGCACTATTAACATTGATGTGTTGCTCATACTTTTTACTAAACACATCATTATATAGTGAACTTGGGGAATGGAAGGATAAAAATAAAATTGGTTCTGATTGCATTGTCACGCTGTTGTGTATTCTACAATCTGATTGGTTGGTAGACTAACACAAAGATGTGTTGTGTCTCCTGTAACATGATTGGTTAACCAAGTCTGCCAGCCAGATGGATGATCTGTGAATTCACAATCTCAAGATAATTCATCTGACCTTCCAGCAGCTCGATTGGTTTGGAGTCTGACACAGCGATGTGTCGGCCCAATCACATTGCTGCAGTAGGGGCTGGAAGGGGGTTGGTTGCAACGACGACAGGAAGTACCATCTGAATCAAACAAAACAAAGATGGCGTGGATGTACGTGTTTTCAGCTGCGTTTCATTCTGCTTTCAGAAATATGAAGGTTTTTTTTTTTTGAAAGAAGAGCAGAGAGGTGTGTGGGACACTTGTTCTTCCCCCATGTGAACATTGGATACACCATTACGATTCGTTGCTTGTGATTGGTTAAGCACAAATAAGGTCGGCCGCACACCCCATCAGCTCGACGTATTTCATTAAACATCCCACCTTTATTCAAACGCTTTTCCCCTGGGTAAAGTTCCAGATGGAGACTGTGGTGGTGTTCTACACAGATCCGTATGGCTTGAGCCAGGTTTAAGTGTTTAACACAATCTGGTTTTTCTTCTTCTCTCCACTCTATAGTGGTAAGATACTACTGTATGAATGAAAAAGTCTCTCGCACACTGTGGACTTGCAACACCAGTGAAATTTATTGAATCAGTGCAACGTTTCGGCCTGTGGCCTTCATCAGGCAATATCTTTCTGAGCATGAGAAGCCATCTTAAATAGGGATGGCTGGCAGACCGCGCCACCGGATGCTCCCACAAAGCCACAGAAATATAAGAATATAATCAGGATAATATAAATACATAATGATGTAATACATTTCATTGACAAATATACAAAACATAATATGTGCACTTTAAAAAATATATACATATACACCGAGTCCTTTCATATTCTATAAGAATACATTTAAAATAAGTTCATCATTAAGTCCTTTTGGTGGCAAGAGTCTGCAATGTGTCAATCCAGTAAGCCTCTCTTTGTTTGAGGAGCTTGTCATGATCACCTCCTCTTGCGGAGAAGGGACCAACTCTAAACCAACAAAACGAAGAGCACTCCACATCATTTTGCCTTGGAAAGATACTACTGTAGCCACAGCTGCCATGGGACAGGCTGACTGTGTGAGGGTGCCATTTTGTGACAACAACAACACCACCAAGACGGCAACACAGGTGAAGTGTCTTGCTCAGACACTACAATATTTCCCACTGTTACGACTGGTGAATGTCCACGTACTGCAGGATCCTTTGTAATCTGTGCTTAAGGTGGATTCGTTTTAAAAAATAAAACATCTATGGATTGTACACATTTGATTTGGACTAAAAAAACATCACGAAAATCCATGCACTGTTTGTATAAATAGGACTTTTAATCATCTTTAATCATCCCCGGCGGCTGGACCAATCACAGGAGCTAAAAGCGTGTAACCTTTTCAGTCTGTCAGCCCTTCTCTCCTCGTGCGTTTGGACTTGGCACCTCTTTCCTCTCCCTCCCGCTCTGTTGTTTGTTTCTTACGGTCAGTGGCACATCATTAACATGTGTTCGTCAGTGCTGTGTGTGAATTTGCCTGATGCACATGACCTTCAGGCTTTTTCGACGCTGTGAGTGAATAATGTGACTTGACAGACCAGACTCGCGCTGCACAACCTTCACACGCACAACTTTCTTCTTTAGGACTGGCTTTCTGAGTGGAGTTTGCATGTTCTCTCTGTGTGTTTTTGAGCTTCTTCTTAGTGCTTCTGGACATAATCGGATGGAAAGGTGCTCAGAAGATGTGTTTCCCATTTTCCCTTTTGTCTGTTTTGTCTGCTCCAAATGACGTCAGATTTTTAAGACATCATCATGAGCACTTGTCATATTTAAACCTTCTGAAGCAGTGACCGGGCTCATACGCTTCTCAGTCTTTGTACTTTTGGCAATACTCTTGATGTCACTGGAGAACTGTGGATCCAACATTTCTAATAATTTGCTCTCCTCTGATTAAGTTTTAAGGAATCAATCGATTTATTTTGTAGGTAACAATTGTCACGTCTGAGGACTTCACAGGATTGTTGATTTAGCAAACAGAAATGTCATAAAACAATTGGTAAAAAGAGACACTACAAAACCTTGTGCAGAAGCAGATTGTCCAGCAAATAAATTGATAATTGTCCAGAGCATCCCGTGTTCTTAGACCCTTCTTCTTGCAAAGGAAAAACTTCCCAAAACCTGAGGAAAAGAGAAACTTGGAGGTGAACCACAGTGAAGAAGAGATCCACTCTCATGGACAGACAGGCTGTAGTGTGACCAGGACTGACATGAATCATTTGCAGATTGAGTTTAAGTAAAGTAGCAGAGGGAAGCGACTCACCTGGCAGGAGAGACAGGCTAATTCAGGACAAGAAGGTGGTCTGGGCAGGTCCGGAGAAGGGAGGGTGTGCTGGAGGTGAGAGAGGTCTGGGTTCCTCTGACTGCATGTCTTGTGTACACTATAGAGAGTTTTTTAGTCGACTTTTCGCTCTACTGCATATGCTCCATGCAGAAAGAGGTGCTGTTCGTCTGCTTAGCTGGGGAAACTTCTTTGAAATAAACAACAAAACAGGACGATAGCTGTTTTTATTCAGATCTGAACCGGTCTGACAGACGTCTGCCTCCTGAATGTAACATTTAAGGGTCGTAGGATCGAATTTCATTCACAAATGTTGAAGCAGCTTTTGTTTTCACACAGTGACAAACTCAATAGCTGACAACTGGTGTTTTTTCAACTTGTTTCCACTGGTTGTTTCTAAGAGCGGCGTTTCTTTCTGTAAGTCGGGTGTGCTGATGAAGAACAAAATCAGCTAGTTAATTATTTTTTGGGGGGGAAAAATTGCCAATTTATGTTTTAACAGTTAACCTGTCTTTCCAAGGAAGTAACTCTACAATGCTATTTAAGGTCATAAGAGCATCTATCACATCAGCTAAAGTGAAATGCTTCGTTGGGCCAGAGTTTAAAGAACGGCCACCCTGCTCCAGTGCTTTCCCATTTACATGCAATAGTCCATAAACGCACCTCCGATGTCCCAGAACACACAACCAAAAGTTGCCTTAACTAGAGGATAGCACCGCGGCAGGTGCCGGGTGTAAAGTTTGTGGGAAGTCAGCGCTGCACTCATTGGCACGCACGAAGTTTGTACCAGGTCCCAAGCAGCTCCTGGCCTGATGCATTGGTCAGTTTTATTTCCCTTTGTGAAAAAACCGTCTGACATCACATATTTGGACTTCATTTGTTTCATTGTAGGCGAAGACTTTTTTTATTTTGACGACTACACCGATTATAATCCACAATGATATGCAGCCTTGATATTTATTTATCTCCTTACTTGGAAAAACTTGGAACTTGGTACTAAAAGATTCACAAAAGTGTCATCCTAGCTGGTCACTCCTGCTTCTCTCTCTCTCTCCTTTTCATGTGAGTGAACGAGATGATTTATAGGAGCTCTTGTCTCTCTCTCTTTCTCTTCTCCTCCCTTCCTCTCCCTGCTTCTCTCTCTCTCTTGAGTGAACCGAGATGATGTATAGGAGCTCCTTGTCTCTCTCTCTTTCTCTTCCTCTTTCCTCCCTCTCTCTCTCTCTCTCCTCTCCGTATCGTGTGAAGTGAACGAGGTGATGTATTGGAGCGCCTTGTCCTTCGCCTGTTCCTCCGTCGTTTGGCTCAAAGGCGCCGCTGGCCTGAATTTAAATGAGTTAATCAATTTGGAGCTGCTGCAGTTTGTGTGTCAGGGTGTCGCACGAGTGAGAGATAAGAGAGAGAGGAAAGAGAGAGGGGGAGAGAGAGGAGAGAGAGGGTGTCGCACGAGTGAGAGATAAGAGAGAGAGAGAGAGGGAGAGGGGGAGGGGGAAGAGAGGAGGGAGAGGGGAGAGAGAGGAGAGAGAGGTGTCGCACGAGTGGGAGATAAGAGAGAGAGAGAGAGGGAGAGGGGGAAGAGAGAGGAGAGAGCGAGAGAGAGAGAGGAGGAGAAGAAGAGAGGTGTCGCACGAGTGAGAGATAGGAGAGAGAGAGAAAGAAGGGAGAGGGGGAAGAGAGAGGAGAGGACAGAGAGAGAGAGGGAGGGGGAGAGAGAGGAGAGAGAGAAGAGAGAGAGGGATAGGAGGGAGAAGAGAGAAGGTGTCGACGAGTGAGAGATAAGAGAGAGAGAGGGAGAGGAGGAGAAGAGAGAAGGTGTCGCACGAGTGGAGATAAGAGAGAGAGAGGAGAGAGAGAGGGGGGAAGAGAGAGAGAAGAAGAGAGAGGAGAGAGAGAGAAGAGAGAGAGGGTGTCGCACGAGTGAGAGATAAGAGAGAGAGGGAGAGGGGGAAGAGGAGAGGGAGAAGAGAGAAGGTGTCGCACGAGGAGAGATAAGAGAGAGAGGGAGAGGGGGAAGAGAGGAGGGAGAGAGAAGAGAGAGAGAGAGAGGTGTCGCACGAGAGGGAGATAAGAGAGAGAAAGAAGGGGAGAGGAGGAAAGGAGAGAGAGAGGGTGTCGCACGAGTGAGAGATAAGAGAGAGAGAGAAAGAAGGGGAGAGGGGAGAAAGAGAGAGAGAGGGGGAAGGAGGGAGAGACAGAGGGGGAGAGAGAGAGAGGTGTCGCACGAGTGAGAGATAAGAGAGAGAGAGAAAGAAGGGAGGGAGGAGAAAGAGAGAGAGAGAGGGTGTTGCACGAGTGAGAGTAAGAGAGAGAGAGAAAGAAGGGGAGAGGGGGAAGAGAGAGAAGAGGAGAGGGGTTGCACAAGAGGGAGATAAGAGAGAGAAAGGGGGAAAGAGGGAGAGACAGAGGGGGAGAGAGAGAGAGGGTGTCGCACGAGTGAGAGATAAGAGAGAGAGAGAGAGGGGAGAGGGAGGAAAGAGAGAGAGGGGGTTCGCACGAGAGGGAGATAAGAGAGAGAGAGAAAGAAGGGGAGAGGGGGAGAAAGAGAGAGAGAGGGTGTTGCACGAGTGGGAGATAAGAGAGAGAGCAAGGGGGAGAAAGAGAGAGAGAGAGGGGAGGGGGAAAGGAGAGAGAGAGGGGGGAACAAAGGGAGAGGGGGAGATAAGAGAGAGAGAAAGGGAAAGAGAGAGAGAGGGGAGGGAGAGAGAGGAGAAAGAAAGAGTTAGGGTGTCGCACGAGAGGGAAGAGAGAGAGAGAGAAGGAAGGGAGAGGGGAGAAAGAGAGAGAGGGTGTCGCATGAGTGGGAGATCAGAGAGAGGAGAGGGAGGAAGAAAGGGAGAGGGGAAGAAAGAGAGAAGGGAGGGTGAGAGTGAAACAGAGGGTGTCGCGTGAGAGGGAGATAAGAGAGATGGGGGAAAGAGAAGAAAGAGGAGGGAGGGAGAGAGTGAGATAAGAGAGGGTGTCGATAGGAGATAAAGAGAGAAAGGGGGAAAAGAGGGGAAAGAGAGAGAGTGGGGAGAGAGAAGGAATAGAGAGACAGAGAGAGGGTGTCACATGAGTGGGAGATAAGAGAGAAACAGAGAGAAGACGAGAGAGGGATGGAGAGGGGAGAAAGAGAAAAGAGAGGGTGCACAAGAGAGGGAGAGAGAGAGAGAGAGAGGGGGGGGGGAAGGGAAGATAAAAGAGGAGGCATAAGAATAAGAGGGAAGAGAGAGGGAGAAAATGAGACAGAAGAGAGGGAGACAAGAGAGAGAGAAGGCAGTCATACCAGAGAAACAGAGGAAAGAGTGGAGAGAAAGAGGATGACACAAAAGAGAGGAGAGAGATAAGAAAGTGAGAGAGGGAAAGAGGAGAGATAGTGTTGCACGAGAGAGAGATAAGAGAGATGGAAAAGGGGGAGAGAAGAGGAAAGAAAGAGGAGAGATGATGGAACAAGACAGATAAAGAGAGAGGAGAGACAGGAGAAGTGAAGAGAGAGAGATAAGGAAGAGAAAGACAGGAACGAGAAAAAAATAATCAGGGAGAGAGACATAAGAGCGGAGAGAGAGAGAGAATGAAGAGAGAGAGAAAGTGCATTAAACTAAACAAACAAAGCGGAGATGAAGCGAGGCAGACGCAGGAGGCGTTGGGTCTGAAACAACAAGTCGATTTGCTAAAGCAGTGAAAATGAGCGACACATTTAATTTAATCCAAACAAATCCCACAAGAACTGAAGTAAAAGTCTTGAGCTTGTAAATTAAACCGGTAAAGAAGCGACTGTCACTCACTCAGAGCCAGGTCTGGTGGGACAAGAGCCCAAAACACAGACCTGTCCAAGCAGACGGGGGTTTCACTGGCCCTACTTGAACCTTTGGTACTTTTTTAGTCCCTGCCCAGGCCTAACAGGGACTAAGCTGCTCTCACACTGATTGGTCAGACTGCTGGTGGAATCCACAGTTACCATGACGTTTTTTTTTTTTTTTTTTTCTATAGATAGTAGAACATTGTAAGGAGTAATGGAAACACAACCAGGCCAATAAGGACTAAGTAAAGTGGAGGTGAGTATTGAGCCCGATCTCACAAGAAAGGTATATTTACACAAATTACGTTTGATCAGCACAAACGACTGTTTTGCAAAGTTATGATACATTTCTAGGGTGAATGTAAAGAGTGTTATTATTCATGAAGACTAACACAATCCTAACCTTAACCAACTCCAAGCCTCAGACCTAAACTTACATGTTTTTGCAACTTCAGACTTAACCTGTCCGTGCACGTGTGTGAGTTCGACTCACGCAAGACTTAGAAAGTACTTAAAACCAATGCTTCTTGTACACAGACCTGATACAGTTGCAAGTGCACGTCCGAGAGTCGCGCGTGTGTGCGGAAAGAATCTGTAGAGAGTCTATTTTTGTCGGAGGTCCAGCGATCTGATGCGACTTTCAAGTCATAAAACGAGCATTCTCGCGGTGATCCACATGAATCCGTGTGGCTTTGGACAATAACAGACCGCAGTGGACTGCTGCTGGTGAACAAGGCACTTTGCAAGAAACTTGGACATGTCTCGGACCGAACTCGCCTCGCAGTCTGTGTAAACTTGGCCATTGACCTAAAAAAATCTCCTATTTGTCCTCAACCACATTGCATGTCCATACCACGCCAGAAAAAAGGCAGAAGCGTCGTCTTGAACCAATTTGTCATAGCGTGACATCATCTAAAACAAAATGCAGGAAATGTCAAAGAAATTTAAAAAATTTCTTGGGGAAGAATCCCCCAAACCCCCCTGAACCATGTTATATAAAAAAATATTCTCAATGGAGAGATTACAATGTCTGCGTCTATGAAATTCAATAAAATACTTTGCCCCTGGTGATGGCAGTACGTCTTCAAGAATAACAGCTGAAAAAAATCGGCTCTTGACCTCTGAACAGTTCACCGCCCCTGATTTAGTGCAACCAAGATATCTAAATGACTACAACATGCTGTTATCCAAGTCTGTTTTGGTCATTTAAGAAACAGAGTGTCAGAAAATCAAATTATAAAACAGCCATTGTCCAATAATAGAAGCAGATGAACAAAGATTCACTGAAATAGCAAAACAGAACAATCTCTTGATGAAAAAGTTTAACGAAGATGTGCAAGAGCAGCAGATTAAAAGCATAATGTAATTTAAGTTTCTTCTCCCTCATCAGAGACACTCCGGTCCAGCAGCAGATGGAGCGATCTGATTGGCCGATCGCTGTCCGCCATCAGGGACCACATCAGCGGGAAATATAACGGTAATCAGAGCGAAACCGCATCAGTGAGTCCGCTTAAACCTCCACGTGATTAAAGTCCCTCTGTCAGATCGGACCAGGACATCTGGACTGGAAAAGATGAAAGTTTTGGGGAGAATGTTCGACCTTCCACACTCACAGTCCAGTGGATAATGACTCTCTCAGTCCCAGGGCCGACAGTGAAGGACGCGCAGCAAACACATCATTTCTGTTGGAGCTGAATGACAAAGCTGCTTTTTACTCCGGCAACCGCAAATCTGTTTTAATTGGAAAAGTTTGAAAATAAAAAAAAAACTTTGTCGAGGTCAGTAAATAAATTAGTGGCATTAAATTACGCAAAAATCTCCATGAAATTATTCTTTCATCATAGGTTGAGTAGTAGTTATGCATGGTGCACAGTAGTCTGATGCATCATTTCACTTTATGGAGACAATCTGACATCGCATCATTGGAGTTTGTTTGCTCCATGAAGGCTGGTACGTTTTACTTTCATTAAAGGGACTGTACTCGATTTTTTTGCAACAAGATAACTTAAAAGCAATTTCCCCCTAGCACTGATGCCTTGTTAATGTATCTATTCAGGTGGAAATTAGTCCCCAATGTCTAATAAAATCCCGTTTGTGTGCTGCTTTTTCTGTTTTTAGCATTGTGGCTAACTGTTGTTAGCATAGTGACTCACCTCGCTGCTAAAAGCTGTGAAAAAACATTAAAACTCATCATGATGAACAATTCTGAAGCTCAGAATGCATTAGCTACGTGAGGAAATCATGTAGCCTGAAGGAAAAAGGTTAAAATGTATTATTTCTCCTTTGTTTACATTTTTAGGATGCAAAAATCAGGTACAGTCCCTTTAATCACAGCTTTGTAGTTTCGCCCGAACACAGAGAGTACATCATTAACTTGTGTAATTAGATTACATTAGCCTTTATTAAGGTTTAGGTTAAAGATGCTCAAAGTTGCGATATATCAAAATACAGTCTGTTTGCACTTGCCTGAACAATCGTCATGATGTTTTGTAAACTTACCAAGGTTGTCTCCAAAAGTGCAGACAGCCTCATAAACGTAAGTGGTTCAGGCTAAATTCTCCTGCGCTGGTTGGGCGGAAGTGACCGTAATATTATAATTACTTGTATTTATGTTGCAGAAACTCTTTGTTTTGCTGTTTTACATAAGGCGAATGTTGTACATTAAGTTTAAATAAATGCAGCATGAACCTCACGATGATGCATCCTGACAAATAATCAAGGTGACGCATAGACAGAAGAAGAGAAACTGGCTTTGGCAAGATTATTGCAACTTGTATCTTTATCTGGATTACAAAGTATTAGAATTTCTTATAATCAACTAATGTTAGTAATCTCATTAGGCTCAGAGTCACCATGTAAGAAAGTATTCTAACCTTTCAGTCCAGCTCTGGTTCAGTCCCACTCACACTGCTGAAGACCTGAGAAGTTCATTTAACAATCCAGCAACAGTCCATTTTGTCCTGCGTGAGCTTCCAGAGTCATAAATCTTTTGCTAATAGTCCGGTGCACTTGCTAATGTTTAGTCAGAATTTTCCGAGCGAAAACAACCTGCTTCTCTTTGAAAAACAACCTCGTCATTAGTTAAAAATGAAAGAACCAAACACAAGCATCTTCTCTTTATTTATCTTAAACAAACTCGTTCAAAAGTGAAACAGGTAAAGCATCAGCAAACTTTTAATGGGCAGAGAAGGAGCGACCTCAGTGAAAAGTGTAATAATTAAACATTGTGTCACTGCAGATCAGAGTTAACAGTCCTGACATCTGTTTAACTCTTTCACTGCCAGGGCTTTTTCAACAGACCCAGGATCTGCAAACACTTGTGGTGGTGCTGGTGTTTTGTAATTATCTTGGTCACGACCACGGTTCCTCACAGCTGCGTTTGCCCCAATGCGCTGAGACCAAACGTAAATACAAACTCAATGAGCAATAAGGACGATTTTTATGGCTAAAGTTGGCATTGTCATTGGATTTTTTGGGCCAATATTAAACATAAACAACATCCAGGCCTTTGAAGATCCAGAGTTTGTCGTAGTCCAGACCAGGTTCAGATTAGGGTCTTGAATTAGACCAGAGCCCTGTACTACGAAGCTAGATTTGAGGTTTAGCGAGTTAAGTTCTGGGTTAAACCTGGTCTGGCGGTCCTACGAATCCGGATCACGTCCTATCGGAGCAGATCTCTATGGCAACATGTGATAAACTCATAACCTGCTCCGGACCAGGATAAGTTCCCAAATAAGTTAAAAAGACAAGGCGCTGGCCAATCAGAGAAGAGAATTTAGGCGTTTGTGAAGAGAGGGGAGAGAAAGAAAGAGCAGTGGAGAAATGAGGAAATGCGAAAGTCACAGCGTCTTCTTTTACAATTTGATGCGCACATAGCGTATTTAGGCCAATTAGAGGAGCATGAGATCTTATAGGCATGTAACCTAACACTGAAGAATCCTGTTTAATCTGTGTGATAATAATAAACTTTCATTGTCTTGAAATAATGATTGAATGCACTTTGTGCACATTTGGCTGTGGATCTTTACGCATCACTTTGACTCAGACAAAATAGCATACATTTGTCTAAAGACACAGCTCATTCAGACTAAGGTCGATCTATAAAATATTTCGTTATGTCTGTACATTTGTGCTTTTGTCTGTTGCATCCAAGCAGGACATATAAATGAACTTTTTGCGTCACTTCTGTGTCTGTGATTGGCCTTGTAAGCGTAGACTCTAGATTTTAATGCTCGTATATCGCTTCATGATTGACGTTTCCTCACGTTTGAAGTTGGCAGTGCGGTTGTTCTGATTGGTCAGTTTGCGTTAACCCCGCTCTGCTCCGTGAACGGCACGCTTCATTGAGAAAATCCTGAGTTAACAGATCCAGTTGTGAACTTGTTTCATTGGACATCTTATCCAGAGCAGCTCATATCTGGGTTAGTCAACCCGGGTAAGAGAAACTTATCTGGGATAAGTTCAGCGACGTTTGTAGTACAGGGCTCTGGTTTAGTCTTAGAAGTTCTGACTTAGATTGGGATTGTTGTTGGAATTTCTGCTGCTGAATAAAAGATTATGAGGTTTTTTTTTTTTTGTTTTTTTTTTTATCAATCCTGCTTTAGTCCAAGTCCAGATTAGGCTCCTGGTTTGGACTTGGTCTATCTTTTCAACGTGTTTTAAATAAAAAGCATAATTTAGACCTCACTAAGGACTTCAGAAAACCTGGTTAAGTCCTGGTCTAAATCAAGTCCAGGAAAGGAAAGGAATTTCTCCACCTTTTTGGACATTCAAGGGATTTTTTTTTTTCATCTGATTTTTGCAGATCCTGTTTTGGTCCCGGTTCAGATTCCGGCTTTATTCACCTTTTCCAACCTTACAGACGTCCACTTTATCCAAGGATTCCATCAACTTTCCCCACAGTTTGGTTTTGGAAATAACATCAACCTTCATCTGCCGCTGACGAAATCCGAGTTTAGTCCTAGTTCTGGTCTGATCTGGTCTGGAGGAGGACCGGGACTTACACTAGGTAATGAAGACATAGACGGAGAAAGAGAGAGTGTATCAATGCTTTACTTTACTAAATAAATATGATTGAGTTCTGTTGATATTAATGGCAGAGAAAGACTTTCCAACAATACAATAAAATATACATAAGCTAAAAATACATATTCCAGACATTAGTGAATACATTTTCATAGTCAAACATTAAAATGGCCAAAGTGAAAGGTCCTCACACACTACAACTTGGTCACCTCATCTTGGGACTGTTCGGACCTGAAAGACATTAAATGTGCCGATAGCTGTACTAAATGTAAAGCAGTGATGTGTTTGTGAGATAAAATGATCCAGAGCCTGGTGCTGCTCTGGAGTTTGCTCTCTTCTCTCTGACAGACTGTGGTGTCTCTGAACAGGAGGTCCACCAGCTGTCTGCTCCTCAACTATCCACTGCTTGTCTTTACATTCAGATTCAACACATTTTGTTCAGATATATTTTCATCTCTCGTACAGGGAGTATGGTCCAGACGAGGCGAAAGCAGAGGTTTTCATGAGTCTGTGTGCATTGATTTCTCTGCTTGTAATAACTCGGATAACCTTGTGTTTATAGATGCAGAGCAGCCATTGAGCCTCACAAATTATCATTATGGATTGACTCTCGTTTCAGCCAATCACAGCGCAGCGTCGTGGATTTGATTTAAAGTGTATTTTTATTTATTTGTTTAGGACAGCCCTTTGAGATTAATTATCTTTTTTCAAAGTGGCATTTCATTCCTGTTTCACTCTGCCCACAAACAAACAGGAAAAGTAATGCACCTCTGTACCACCGGCCAGGCTCACTGTTGTATAAGTCTAAAGTCTTTGGCCTTAAGTCCTAAATAGTGACTCAAATATGAATCTGGTCCACACCTCTAGTGCCCCCGCTCAAATTCATTTCATCTACGAGGTCAGGTATCACAGAACTGCAGACTAAGGCCCCAAACCCACCGCAAGCGTAAAACGCGCGTAAAACACTCTACGCGAGCATAAAATGCCTCGCGTTTACTCGCGTAATTTTTAGACAGCGGCCAAAGTCAATGAGAGCGGCTCCACTGTCCGCGTGTGGCGCGCGTAGGGAGCAGCACGTCACACGCACGTAGAACGCTCAAAATAGAATCCAACCTATTTTTTGACGCTTCACGCGAGCGTATGCGCGTATATCAGCCAAAATACATAGAAAGCTTGTATTTTCTGTATGATATTTGCCTCAAAATGATTTATAAAAGTGAATTGCATTAAATTATTCATTGTGCTCATTGTATAGCTCATAGTTTTGTGAGACAGTGACAGTTGGGCTTTCAAGCTGACATCCGAAAGTAGTCCCGGTGATTGTCTGGATCATAGACTGTATATCAGTCTATGATGATTTTCTCCGCAGAAAGACACGTGAACTCAGTGCTGCTCCAAAAGGTAGAGTGCCAACGAGTTTGATCTACGACTTGTAGGAGCCAAGACGCTGCTACTCGCTCCCTCTCCTCTCGCTTTCTCCTTCTCTCTCTCTCTCTCTCTCTCTCCGCTCTCATTCATAAGCGCTCGCATGTTTGTTTCTTTCCTCATGTCTAGGCTGTATTTACAAACATTTTCGTCACATCACACTTTTTTTGTTCCTCCAGTGGCGCCAAGGAACTCCCTTTACATTTTACTACAGTAGGAACACTCCAGTTCAATATTTAGGTGCATTTCCCATCAGAATTCTATTGAAATAACTCGCTAGATATGATTTTGTGGTTGCAACAGAGGCGCGCAAGCCGTGCGAGAGCGCGTTATTGTAGCTGGCAGTGGGGCCGCCTATTCGTAGACGCACGTCTGTGGTTACGCGAGCTTACGTGCGTAAACGCTGCAGTGGGTTCGGGGCCTAAAGGAGGTTAAATGACCAGGAAATGCACAATCATCTGTTTTACATGATCAGCTGCTTCTGGAGGCCGACTTTCTTTTCAAACAGATTACAGGCAAAACATCTTATACTAAAAACATAGTTGAGTAAGTTTAGAGCAGATATTTGATCTTTAAACTGAAGAAAAGACGATCCTACTGGACTAGGACTCTGAGGAGAACGACACATGCAGCGAGTCTAGAAACTTCCTCTTCTGTGAGCGAGTGAAAAGTGTCAGAGAAACCCTGGATGTACTCTGACTGTGAGTTTGGTGCGGGTCGGGACACGTGCAAGTTTCTTGCTAAGTGCGTGTTACACTAGATGCTGTCAACTGTTGTCCGGATTTGTCCAAAGCCACGCGCATTCACGTACCCTAACCTTTGAAGTCAATTTCGCACCACTTCATTAGGATTCTTTTCGCATCTCCCGCACACGCATCCGCACTCCACTTTTTTGAGGGTGGTTGTCAATATGATTCTATCTAGAACAGCAGCACAGCCAGAGCGGGTTGGTTGTCCACTGGTACTAAAGACAGATTTTCTCAAAAATACTGTATTTTAAATTCCAATTCAAAGCAGAAAATCAGTGTAACGTTTCAACTAAAAAATAAATTAAACTATTTTATGGAGCTTATTCTGTTCAAAAGTTATTAATCACTAATTCACATTAAAAATATAGTTTTACATATCATTAGAATCTTGACAAAATGCATTTTTTAAATTTCCAATTCTCTTTTTCTTGTAATTGAACGTCTCCTGATTCAGAAAATGTAAAACATTCTTGAATCAAAATGAAATCCAAAATCAAAAAATCAAACCAAAGACAAGACACATTTGTCATCGGTCTCTCATTGACACAACATTGTGACAACACAGGTGAACAATTACCATTAATGATCAATAACTTTGATCAGAATAAGACAGAGAACAGCAGCTGGATTCATTAGTTACACAAGACTTTGAGCTTTTCTCTGTTGTTAAAATGGTTCATGTGAGATTTACTGTTTTTGAGCAAATCAAAGTAAAAAATGTGACAACCAACCCCGCTCTCCCTACATGGGGCTTTGGTTTTAAGCACTTTCTAAGTTCTGCGGGACACACACTGAACTAGCAGTCTGTACATTCAGGGTTAGTCAAACTACTGGATTTCTTATATATGTATAATATATGTTATTATGTATATCTCTGCTCCATGAAAGAGGCTGAATCTATAGAATCTGCATCAGAAAGTAGAAAACGTCTGTAACACAGCTTAAAGATGAAAAGACACTCGTCCTCATTGTTTTAATCATGTAAACCTCACATTTGTATCCTAAAAACATTATTTCATTGTAGTGGCTCATTTCTTTTCACCAAAAAGTAGAACAGACGAAAATAACACAACATGAAGTTTGATTTAGAAAAGGACGTTTTCTCAAAAGTTTTGAGTCAAACACTGAAATCAAATGAAAACAAGGAATTTCAAATGCCTATAAAAGTGAACGAATTAATGTGGAATAACAATTATTCTATCAC
Source organism: Mugilogobius chulae (assembly GCA_038363315.1). Taxonomy (NCBI): domain Eukaryota; kingdom Metazoa; phylum Chordata; class Actinopteri; order Gobiiformes; family Gobiidae; genus Mugilogobius; species Mugilogobius chulae. Next base: position 12,081,708 of record CM076403.1, read on the forward strand.
TTGTAGTCCATTTGATGTACAACATGTCATTTTGTGGAGCTGAGTATTGATTAAAATGAGCTAAAAGGTCTGGCAGAGAAGAGAACAGGGCTGGCACTGAAAGAGTTAACTTAGACGATGATATTGAACCTTTCACACTTTCTCACTTTAACAAACTACTTTCTGGACTACTCTGATGTGCTCGAGCGCGGCGATTTGTTAAAGCAAAAAAGCACCTGTGAAATGAAAGCAGCTGATGCATCAGGCCACTATATCACACAATTCCCCCGACATAAATAAAACCTGTGCTCAGTAAGTCCTCCAGTCTATACGTGTTATTTCAGCGCTTCATTTAGATTTGACCCTGTCCTTTGCTCTTATTTAAAACGCCCTCCTCAGGGTCAGCGCTAATGTGAGTGTAATGCGTCTCCGTACAGTCCCACACACTGGCTTCTGCTGGAGTCATCAGTTCAGCGCGCTCACGGCCGTCCCCTCCGAGGCGCTCTGATGGGGGCTGGACAGGGCAATAAGGAGCTGAGTAAATATGATGGATAGAGAGAGAGAGGGAAGGAGAGAGGGATACACTGGGGTAAAGCCTGTGTTATGAAGCCAGCGCCGAGCCGCTCTAATCATTGATCTGAACAGAGACGAGTCCTGGGCCCGCGGGACACAGAGAGAGACACATGCGCCCTCCCACGCCCCTGACGCTAACGACCGGCCGGAGATGAAGCCAGCCCCGAAGTCCTCCATCAGCAGCTCAAGCGGAGGAGACGGAAAGAGAGAGATGAGAAGAAGACTTGTGGGTTTGATTCTAAAGGACACGTGTTTTATCTTTGCTTCCTCATCACAGACGCAGCTGGAGATGTGTCTGAGAATAATATTCTTTCACCTCATAGTTCTCTGAGATCTCACACAGGGTCAGAGGTCAAGAGGCAACATTTTCAACTGTCATCCTTGAATCGACCTACTGCCACCACCAGGAGAAAAATACATTTTTATTTAATTTACATTTACACAGAGACCCTCAGATCCAGAAGCCCTTTATTACAATAAATACATTTTATATAACAAGGTTTAGATGTAATTCAGGGGGTCCGGGACCTTCTCCCCGGAAAGTTTTAGAAAATTCAATTCAATTTCCTGTATTTTGATGATATTCTTAATATGTGATGTAATCTTACTAGTGCTTTTAAAAAACTAGCACTAGGCAGTTAAAAAAGAAAATCAAATAGAGGCTTTCCATGAAGGCCCCAGCCCCAAATAACCCCCTTAGTTCCGCCCTTATTAAAACTCTTAGTAGCGTTAGTCTTACTGACTCCACCTGACACGACTGTCCTGTGTGATTACAGCAGGGAAAATACTGTTTTGTCAGGTCAGTGTCTAAACTTCTGTTTAAATGTTTAAAGGCTCCACAAAGTGTAGATATTCAATATCAAATGCTCACATGTTGGTGAGATTTCGAGTCGCAGCCCTTCATCAGACAGGTCTGATTAATTATTTTGTTCCTGCACGCTCGTTTAGATGGATGTGTGTGTCTTCTCTACACATCTCAGACACTGACAGCATGAGCTTGGTGTGTGATGTGAGTGTCGTAGCGCTCCTGGTGCTCGGTGAGGTTTACAGCTGCTGAGGCTAGTTGTTTACGTTCTTTTCAAGATTTGTATGAAACTTTTTCTTTACAGAAGCACATGAGCTCATGTGAGTATTTTCTAAAATCCAAAATGAGAAAAAAGAAACACTGACGCAAGATTCAAACCTGTGACATTTTGCACCACCTGCTTATCCGTACGAGCCAAATGACACAGTGGGTCAGCGCTTTACAACTCTCCACAGCAGTGGTGTGAGAAGGAGCAGTTTTTATATTCTGTCTGGACTTAAACCCAATGTAACGTTGGCATGAACTGAAACTGCACTGACAGTGTTTGACCATCGTAGCAGCACAGTCACAGTTTTTTGCGCACAAAGCTGCAAAATGAGCAAGTTTGCTCAAAAAGGTCCAAAAAGAAAACAGAAAATACTTACATTTTGGCCCCATACACAAAGATTGACTTTGAAAATGTGGATTCTGTTTAGTTTCACTTTAAATGTGACTTTTGTACGCAGCAGATTTTAAAATAAATGTTTATGTGGTTATATGACAGTGTCAAACCCTACATCTTTTATTCTTTAATCTGAATTTGGAGCAATTAGAAGTAAATACAGACACGTTTCTGTGCAGTCGAGCATGAGCTGCAGGACAATACAAGGTTACTCAGACATTCATGAATCAATCCAAACAGAGTAAAGTGGACTTTGCAGAATAGTTCCACTTTAAAGAATCTGCTATAGGTTATAAAAAAAATGTCATTCCTTTTCACTTTATAAATACTTACACTGACCTCTGCTCTTTTTTCGGTTTAAAGGGTCTCGTTGAGGAGAAAGTGCATTGGCTCCAGTCATTCCAGTCAGGTTATTCACTACTTTAGCTTAAGCCGCTTCAAGTGCTCAGAAAAATATGTCCGTGTTCTGTTTTTATGCGGCGCGAGTGTCCCTGTGCTTTTGTGTAAGTGGCAGCTCCACATCTTCATCCGAATCCATTTAACACCTTCCATTCTCCGTTTTATATCCTCTTCTTTTCCCTCTGTCTGCTTTCCTCAGCGCTCTTTTCTCCGGGTTCATCCTTGTATTTCTTCCCATTGAGAGGCACCTGGGGCTTTTTAATCAGCCCTCTCCACTCTTCACTAAAATACAGTGCCATTGTGGAGCGCGGCATCTCATCACGTCCAACATCTCTTCGTCTATATTGAGTCTCGGATTGGATTTACAGAGATACAGACGGAATGAGGACCTGATGGACTGCAGCGAAAACACTTTTATAACAAGAGCAGGACGAGCGTGAAACAGGCAGCAAATGAATCAATTACAGGGGATGTGTTTGATTTTTTTTTTACCATATTAAAAGCACAGACAACAGAAATATTTTGGTTTTAACCTTTTACACCAGACACATGTTTTTCTCGATTCCAGAACCAAATGGAGTCGAAGCAACATAATTATGGCTGTGTGATTAGAAGACCTGTTCAGAATTTTTAGTGATGGAAAGTATTCCCATCACAGAGGAGCGAACAACACAACCTGATTTTCACTAAATGTGCACGCTAGGGCTGGGCGATATGAGTCAAAATTTATATCTCGATATTTTTTTCTATATCTCGATATCTTAACACCCAAAAATTTTCTCCCAAAAATAATGAAATAACAAATACATTCTGTCACCGGGCTTTTTTAAAATAATAAATGCAAAAACAAGACATTTTATGAAAAGTGTAAAGACAGAGCAAATAAAATATCTTGCTCGTTCAACCAGGTAGATTTTTCATTCATTTAAAAGTGCCTTGTCTTGTAAACATTTTCAGATCTGTGCAAACTGACAGTTGTAGCTCAATGTGGAACATACATTAAACACCTTCAGCCATAAGTAAACATGCTGACTTCTCTTTTATAAAAGCATGCCTTGTAGCCACTAGTTACACACTAACATTATTATTTGTTAGACAGTTGTAAATCTCTCCAAAATGCATTAGAATAAAATATTCCTTATTTATTTAGAAGCGCAGTGTGACTTCTGCTGCCTCCTTTCTCACATCTGCGCTCCTCCGCAGCACTTAGCATTAGCCCCTTTAGCACAACAGTGAGTTTTCCTTCTGTCACCACGGCCACACTTTGGCCAATATGGACATGCTATACCTCTTTTAAAAGCTTACATTTTGCACTGTTCACTCGCTACATTTGTTGATCAATTGCAATACGTCACAAAGCTCCTCCTCGGTGCTGCCTTCGAGAGACGGAGAAGCAAACTGGCGAATGCCAAATTAAATACGCAGCATTAAAGGATATATACGATATGTCAAAATTAATTTCGTGTTTAAAATTATATCGATATATTGTAAATATCGATATATCGCCCAGCCCTAGTGCACGCATACCACGCAAATTGAAATGTACAATGTAATTTGTCCTTTTTTGCCTTTGTCCTTTATATTTACAGTACAGATCAAAGGTTTGGACACACTTTCTCATTCAAAGAGTCTTCTTTGTTTTTATGACTATGGACATTTTAGATTCACACTGAAGATATAAACACCATGAATGACCAGGAAGGAGAGTGATGAGCTAGCCTCCACAGTCACCAGACCTGAACCCAATCCAGATGGTTTGGGCTTAGCTGCAGTAAGAAGGCAAAAGGGTCTAACAAGTGCTAAGCATCTCTAGAACTCTTTCAAGACTGTTGGAAGAACATTTCAGGTGACGACCTCCTGAAGCTCATCAAGAGAATGTAGAAACTAGAAATATGATATATTTCAGTTGTTTCACACTTTTTGGCTGTACTATATTTCCACATATGTTCATTCATAGTTTGGATGACTTCAGTATGACTCTACAATGTTCATACTCATGAAAATAAAGAAAACTCTTTGAATGAGGTGTGCCCAAACTTTAGGTCTGTACTGTACGTCCGCAGGAGCCGCCATCTTTGGCTACGTTCACACTGCAGTCAATTCCGATTTTTGGCCATATGCGACCTGTATCCGATTTGATCATAGCAGTGTGAGCGGCACAATTCCGATTTTTTCAAATGCGACATGCGACGCTTTCATATGTGGAAACAAATCAGATCTTTTCAAATGCGACTCCAGTCTGAACGCTCATGTCGCATTCATCCAACATTTACGTCACAAACTCAACAAGTCAAAGCAGAAACAGCGGCAGAGAAACCGAAAACTGTCAATGGAGGAGAAAGCATCCGTGTCTGCTAAAGCTGGACCGCCGGTAAACTCCACTCGCAAACTCCACGTGAGCCAGACAAGAGACGACGCTAAACTAAATCATACAGTCGCATGTTTTGTGTAATGTGAACGACCACATGAAAAAATCGGAATTGATGAAAAATTCGGAATTGAGAATCCGATCCTGCAGTGTGAATGTAGCCTTTGTCTAGCTTGAATCAGACTCGGCATAACAGCCCATCTTAGTCCGCCCTGCAACAATGTGATTGGGATTCAAAACCACGCTGCTGTGATGTAATTGGACTGAACCACCGCTGGTTCGGACTCTCAAACCAATCGGGCTGCTGGAAGGCTAAATGGTTAATCTTGTGTTTGTAAATTCACAGTCTGCCAGAGAGTCGACCTTGTTGGGAAGCGAGAGTTGGAAAAGCAAGAGAACATTAACAGTTGTGAGCACATTATCAATAGGACATGTCTGCTTTCACATTACATCACATTCTACAACACCGCAGGTTTAAAACAACCTCCACTCGACACAGGAAGTGAAAAGACTGGCTTCTCTCCTCTCAGTGGGATCGAGAGTGTTGGTGGTGAACTGCCTCAGGCTCCAGTAGACTCTTACATCATTCGCTCATAATTAAAGTGACTGATTTCCTATAATCTGTAAATCCTGTTTCACACGTCTTTGTGGAAAATCAGGAAAACTGAGTAAATCTGTTCACTTCCTAAACAAGTGAAGCAAAGCACTGAGTGTGAACTAAAGCAGATCTGAAACCAAGCCAATGCAAGGCTAGAGATGTTTGCAAATGTTAGTCTTGTGATTGTTGCAAGACAAGTTATCACAATTTAATGATTATTCATGATTACAATTGTCAGGACCCAACTACAGTGAAATATTTCTCTCTTTCTTTCTTTCTGATTGTTTAACATGACCATTTTCCTCACATTTATGACCAGTTTTATTAAATCAGCTTTCTGAATAGAAAGGTGACTAAAACATTTAGATGCCCTTGTTTTATTAAATCGTTTTATTAATAGGTAAAGACCTTCATCTGAGCAGCACGCTTGATTGGTCTAAGTATGTTTTTTTTTTCATGCTGTGTCTGCTTTTGGAATCTTCTCAGTCCTCAATGTCCTAAAGGTTAACTTTCTGTCACTACTGCTTATGCTCCATGCAGAAAGAGACGCTGTCCATCTAAATGGCTGGGGAAACTTCTTTGATTAAAACAACAAAATGGGACAAGAGAAGCTGTTTGAAACACTGTTTTTCTCTACGTTTTTCACCCACTTTTAAGGGTCGAATTTCATTGACAAAAATTTATATAGCAGCATAACTTTTGTTTTCGCTCAGTGATAAACTGACAACAGCGCTGGCTCGACTTGTTTCCACAGTTTGTGTCAATGAGCGGCAGCTCTTTCTCCGTATCAGGTGCACGCACATCGTACATATTGATAACTAATAATCCCTCTACTAATTCTGGTTTACTATGTTGCTTAATGTATTACTATATAGAAGGATTATTTGTTGGCCTCAAGTCCAAGTCGGCGCTGTTGTCAGTAACTACAAGAGTTTATCTGTGAGAAAACAAAAGTTCTGCTGCTAAATTAAGCTTTGTGAATGAAATTCGATCCTACGACCCTTAAAAGTTACATTCAGGTGAAAAAACTGCAAGAAAAACACTGTCTCAAGCTTCAGGAGACAGACGTCTGTAAGACCGGTTCAGACCTGATCCAAACAGCTGTTTTTGTCCCGTTGTGTTGTTTTAATCAAAGAAGTTTCCCCAGTCAACCTGATGGACAGTGTCTCTTTCTGCATGGAGCATGCACAGTAACTTTGAGTGAGAATCCCTCTATACCTCAAATATTGGCCAACAATAGACTTTGCAAAAAAAAAAGTCTAAAAATATATATTATAGATGCTGTGATTACTTAAAATCGACACTGGAAATCTCCTGGAAAGTACTTTTGGGCTTTGAGTGGGAAACCTGTTAACCTAATAACGTTGACAAAACAATAAACTAAAGCAGTTTAAACCAGAATAAACATTAGCTCAACACCTCAAATGTGTTTAAATCACATTTTGGCTCAGACATGTAAATTCTCATCCACTCTTTTCTCTCTTCAGCTCTGTCTGCTCGCAAATTTAACCCAACCCCAGTGGGAGTTTGATAAAAAGGTTGAAACGGGTCCAAAGTCAGATTGTTTGTGATTGTGAGCGCGGCATCAGTCATCTGGTTTGTTTGCCAGGATCCTTGCGTCGTTGGATGTTGATAACAGGTTTTGGCACAGATAAGTGGTCGTTAAGCAGAGGCAGCTCACACAGTTCGAATGCATCACTGTCACGGAGCAGATGGATGACACACAAACACAGACCAGTCGAAATCACTTCACTGTCACACTCATCCAGTCCTGGAACCGATTAAAGCACAGCACAGTTCAAACCATAATGCATTTTCAAGGTTATGAATGCTTCGGCTTTTTTTCTTTTGCCATGTAGTAAGTATTGTAAGCTTAAAGAACAAATTGTATGCTAGAATGACCAGAAATGACAAAAGTACTGAAGTTCACTACTCAAGTAAAAGTACAGTTACTTGTGTAAAAAACAACTCCGGTAAGTCCTGCTTAGGGATGTTCATGGTTAACCGACTAACCGGTTAACTGTGACTAACGCCTTGTTCAAGTGAGACGTCTTTCACCGGTTAACTGACAAATATTCAATTGCTCCAGCAGATGGCGCCAACTGCCCCTGAACAGCTCTGGCGTTTGTCAGAGAAGGAAAAAAGATCGCTAAAACTACAAAAACACTGTTTATGTCAGAAGGACTGAGCAAACCTGCATAACACTGCAGTGTTTATGAACAAATATCAACCATGCATGGATTAATTAACTTGGATTTTATGTTGATGAAGAAAACAGACTGGGCTAGCTTGCCTGGGAAACTGTCGATGTTTTTACTTGTTCAAGACAAGCTAAGGTAAGCAGCTAACGTTAGCATCAACTTTAAAACATGACTCCTTATTTGAGAGTAGTTTTATATAATACATAGTGCAAAAGTGCATTAAAACCGTGTTTATAGAGGCTTCTATTCAGCCGTGTTGTGCCCAGTTTAAAGGCCTGTCTCTGACTCGCTGCTCTGCGTTCACTCTCGTAGCTGCTGTGTCTAATTATAACACGTCCAGTGAAAATAACAGCAATAAAAAAGTACCGTGTTAACGTGTTCGGTTAACCGATTATTGACCGTGAAGAGCTTCAACTAACCGGTTAAAGACATTTTTGAAAACGTGCATCCCTAGTCCTGCTGGAACTGCTGTACTTGAGTAAAAGTATAAAAGTACAATCACACTGCCAAACGTTATAGTCTCAGAATACTAGACATTTAGAAGCTTATTTCACTTGTTTCAAGACATTTATGATGTTTTCAAGAGATTTTAGCTTGAATCAAATGTGCCAATGTGGTGAGTAAAAATGTTTTACTTCATTAGCCAAAAAATTTGACTTGAAATTAGATTAATTTTATTAAAACATGGCAGAAAACACCTTGAAACAAGTCATGTAACCTAGACACATCAAGAAAAAACACCTGAACCAGAAAAAATACCACAAATCCAGGCTTAAGACACTTAAACAAATCTCTAAATGTGATTTTGCAGAGCATGAAGTTGGTTTGTGATGTTTGTGAGTTGGGCTTTACAGTAAATTAATTATAATTCATCTGACTTTTCTCATGTGATAAGCTTGTCATTTTTGCTAGAAATCACTTGTTAAGTTGTTCTCAAAGCTCTGACACACAGCTGGTTTGACCTGGTTGGTATTTAAAAGAAAAAAAAATGTTTATGAGCTTATAAGTTAACTAAACTGGAAGAAGCAAAAGTAAGAAGCTACCAGATTTTTTAAAGTACAGATACTAAAAAACAACAACTTGAGTAAAAATACTTAATTACTTGCCAACTCTGAAAATGACTTGAGTTTGGGATCTATTCAAAGGCTGCATTTACAATACACTTTTGATTTAGATTAGGATTGTTTGCCTGGACAGTCCGGTTCAGTTGGGTAGTGGTCTTGTTGGAGAGGTCGTTGTCGGCTCGGTTTAGTCGTACTTTGGGGCGGTTTGTTTGTTTTGTGAACGCGAACAGACTGAGAGCGAAACAAATCAGAAAGTGAACAGTGACATAATCAGAATCTAAACAAACTCATGTGTGAGAACGATAATGAGACAAACAATAGGCAAAAACACATGAAAGTAACAAGAGAAGGGCAGTGACTGATTAGGTTATAATTAATCATGATCACACGACTGTATTTCAACCTGGACAGACTCAAACAGACAAAAGAATGCGATTAATAAGAGTATTTATTAATACAGGTTTGGCGCTTAGGCCCCGGCAGGAAAACGATGCATGTGATAAATGATTGGCTGATAGAGTAGGAGAATTCCCCCCGGAGCCTAGACACTGGTGGTGGTGAAGGGGAAAGATGTCTTCTGAGGTGGTGCTGAGGAGGTAGGGTTGTGAGATGCGATGAGGCGACAACTGCTTGCATGAGCTGTCAGCAAACTCAGGAATTCCGGCTGCTCTTTTGAATTTAGCTCTGATGCTCCGATAGGCTGAAAGGAGCGAAGGGGGTGATGAGAACTCCGGGTGATTGGCTGAGCTGAGATTGGATACAGCTGGCATCGGAGAAGCTGATGAGCTTGGCAAAGCAGTCAGTCTGTCAGGCTGAATATTCGCTTCTTAGCTCCATGTCACTGTTATCGCTCGTTATTTATAAAAATAACTAAGTTAGATGGAACCAAGCAACAGAAGGTAACACTATACAGCTCACATTACTGCAGGAAAATTGCCTACATTGATCAGATTTCTTGTAACACAGCTAAGTGAGCAGATGACAGACCTTTCAGAGCCAGATTTTCTCAAATAGATGAACTTATTGTTACGTTTTACTCATTTGGCATTTGGAACGAAATGCCCAGCACTCTTTTCTTGTCTTCTGAAGTGAAAGTGAAAGTGTCTTTGCTCCGACACTGGATCTGTCACTCACACTGGGCCTGTTCATGTGAGAGAAGTTGTGGGATAGATCCATAAAAACACAAATATAAAGTCCAGCAGTGTGTTTGTTTTGGATGAAGCCGTAGCCGCTGATGTCGCAGAGAAGCTGTGAACGTAACATGTTTCTGTCCTATAGCGCCTCCACGGGTCAAAGGTAGACGTGTCCCTACTGCGCTGGTTTGATTTGTAAAAGTGTATAGTAAAGGTGAACTGGGCTTGTTTAGAGAAATCGATGTTGTAACTTTCATCCCCATTCGAGCTGAGTCTGGTTCCGTTTGTATTGTGAATGCAGCCTTAAGTTGCTTCCTCATAAAAAACACAATTGAAGTTGTGTCTGTGAGATACTATTCTTTCCCAGCTACTAGGTCAGGTATCGCAGAACAGTGAACGGTTCTCAAAAAACAAGAAGTGAAGTGTGGCTAGAAACAACCCGAGTTAAGAAGAAGATTGTATGAAAGAGCAAACTGAGCTGACTGAAGATGAGCGAGTTGTGACAGGTGTACGCCTCGAAGGCATTGGACGACCATCTGCTCATGATATTGAATAAACAATCAGGGATCCACGATGACACAGGGAAAACATGAATGAAAGAGTGAATGATTGTGTGTTTCACGCCTAAAAAACCATACACATAGGACGCGTTTCGCCCAGTGGAGCGAGAAGACAATCAAATCAGTGATCAGTGTTGGGTAGAATACTTTGAAAATGTATTTCGTCACAGAATACTGAATACTTGGTCTGAAAGTATTCTGTATTGTATTCCGTTACTTGGCAAATGTTTGTACTGTATTCTGAATACTTGGATTACTTTTTATATTGAAACGCAAAATAGATGTTAAATTTAACCTGAAATTACAAAGTGTTCGTGTTTCTTAGTTCTGTTAAGTAACGCTAGTAATGCATCTCCGCGTAAACAAACGTTAATAATGACTTTGTATAATAACTCAGCTCTGTTTAAATCGCACTTACCCGGAGTCGAGAGGAGTTTACTTCAGATTTACACACGTGTGGCTCATCGTGGGTTTAATCCAACAACAGTTCATCATCGTGTCGTCCGTGAGCTTCAGAGCATGTTCCAGTGTCACAAATCTTTTGCTAACAGTCCGCCGCACTTGTTGTGAATGCTTCTTCAAAGTTTCATCGTGAAAACAAACTGGTCCTCGTTGAAAAACGAATCCCATCCGTAGTTAAATATGAACAATCCACACGCTGCGTCTTCTCTTTGTTTATCGTAAATAAAGTCCCGAAAAAGTTAAGCAGATAATAGCCATCAACAAACTTCTAATGTACCTGTCCATAAAGGGGCAATCTGATTGGTCAGTCTGTCTGCAGGCAGCGAATGGCCCCTAAACAACGCCAGATCTGACTGGACACTGTTATTTCTGTGTCCATGAAGGGCTGTGAAGCAGTGCGGGCGGCACAGACTGACAGCGCGTCAAGCTGCTGCATTACGCATTGGTTTTCTGTGGTGATTTTAACAATGGGTCTACATTTATTTTACATGCAATGTATTTCATTGGTTTTATAAAAGTAACTGTATTCTGATACCTCGATTGAAAGCCGTACTGTAACGGAATACAAGTACTCATAAAATGTATTCAGATACGTAGCGGCGGTACATGTATTCCGTTACTCCCCAACACTGTCAATGATGAAGTGGGCGGAGACAGCTGCTGTGAAATACATTTATCTAACAAACTCGATGCTTGACGTGTAAGCGATCATAGACAAGAGAACTAATCCTGTTGAGATCAGCCCAAAACACCAATGTCTCCTTGTTTCCTCGGTCAAATGAAACTCTGTGCTCATGCAGCAGCCTCTCACAAAGCTGTCATTTCTTTGCTCTGATTGGCGGCACATTCCTCCGCTGACAGACACATACACATGAATGGTATTTCAAACAAAATTTGCTGCTCATTGCATCCCATGTGCACAGGCCTAAAGACTCAAAGTCATAGGGATAGACTAGTTAGTTAGTTACTTTATTGTCCCCGAGGGGAAATTTGTCTTCACAGCTGTACGTTAACATAAGGAACGCCATTTTACAAACATATAACACCACATACATTTGACATGACATAGACAAATAGGTGACATAATTCAAGTGCATGATATATCCAAAAAGAAGGCCTATTGTTTGTTTAAACTAATAATGGCTGTAGGTATGAGACTGTTTTTGAAACGTGCTTTATTACATCTTAGAGTCCTGTATCGTCGTCTGGAGGGGAGCAGAGTGAAATAACGGTGTACAGGGTTCCCACACATCTGGAAAACCTGGAAAATCTGGAAAATGATTAGCCCATTTCCAGTCATGGAAAACACATGGAAAATGAGAAAAACAGCCAAATTCATGGAAAATAAAATGTTTTCCTGGAAAATGATTGGGCCCAATAATAACATTTATAACAGTGCGCAAAACAAATGAACCAGATTTTTGTAATGTGTACAGTCGACTTTAAAAGGCCTTATGTGTAAGCTAGTAAAAAAATGCCTTTGTTCTAATTGTTCTAAAATTACTAAAAAATATAGGAACTGCAAACCCAGATTGCAAAAACTTACATCCAAAATCTAATGCGGGAGGGCCTAAAGACCCCCTCGCATCTCATTTATCGTTTTTTCAATTGGCTGTTTAACAGATGTTTTAATTGGAAACATATATTTTTACAAAATAGGCCCAACAGTTTGGTTTTAGTTCAACAGGTAAAAAGTGTGAAAAAAACATGATTTTATTCTCATGTTGTTCAACTCTGGAAGTATGTAAAATCCATCAGGATCTACCAAATGTACTTAATTTTAAAAAATCTCAGGGGGAGGACCCCCAGACCCCCACTCATGTTTCTCTCCCTGCATCACTGACAAAATACTGTGATGCTCATGAAACACTAAAAAGAGGCTATCAAAGTGAACCACAGCTTTGCAACTGCTCCTGTCTGACAAGATCAAATTTTGATTGAGAACCGGCCATTTGACTGTGTTATGTTTGATTATCATTAATGTGGACTGTCACAAACTTGGCAAACAGGCTAAATATTGGTGATGTAGATGTCGTGATTACATAAATCTTTGTTGCAAATGTCCTGGAAATGTCCTGGAAAAATGTTTTTGGGATATGAGTGGGAACCCTGGGTGTAGTGGATGAGTGTGGTCTTGTGCTATTGTCTGTGCCAAACGTAGAATGGCTTTAGAGTTTAACTGTGAGAGACTGGGAAGAGGTAGGCCAATGATCTTCGATGATATGTTGGTTATTTTTATGAAAGAATTGCGGTTTTAAGTGTGAGCATTGTTAGAAAACATGGTGAACAGTACAGAAGAACAGGCTGGATGATACTGGTACAGAAAAGACTTGTTTTCTGTGGTAAAGAGAGGGTCTAAAGAAGACGCGCTGCAAGAGAATCTATACTGAGGAAGAAGGGCTGAGGATAGAGTCGAGCTTGAAGAACAAGATGGAAGTGGAACTGTTGGTGTTGTTAGCCATCCTTTGTTTTAAGCGTTGCTGCAGGGATGTCAAGAAGAATCGTAAACAAACAGAAGTATCATCAGCCATTATATCAATGAATGTGTCCAATTGCCACAAAATAACTGGCAAATATATTATGTAATCGCTTAGTTCACCTATGCCCATGGCCGGCTTTGAAGAGTCATTCCAGATTGTAAATGTGTAGAAGCTAAATTCATCTTCATTGTCCAGTATTTAAGACATATTCTCACTTTCCTCATGTTCTAAACTGTAATAAATGCATGACTCAGCATTGAGTAGCAATTATGGAAATTAAAATAAGCATCCAGTGTCAGTCCTGCTGTTCTTAGTTCCACTTCAGAGTCCATGTTTCTCCTGATTTAAAACAGTCACACATTGTAACTCCAAACACTTTACTGACAGTCTCTCCTTCTGTTTGGTTTCCAGCCACACGTCTTGTTGGACTGAACCCAAATGTTCAAAACTCTGGCACCAACAACAAAATAAAAAACTGATGCCAGAACTTTAAACCAATATGAATAAAAGAAGCACATCTGTGGGATTGTTACAGGCAGAACTGTGACCCTGTGAAAGAAATAGGACTAAACTAATGGTAATTCAGACATTTTAAATCAATGCTTTATCTGAAATATCGTGACTGGTTTGTGTAAAAGGCTCAAAGAGAACATGAGTGACATATTTATTTATTTTTGTTGGTTTTCAGAGGCAATAGCCTTAAGCTTAAAAATACATAAAACTGGATGATGCAACACTTTTTTTTTTTTTGCAAAACATCACCCCAACCCTCTAACCCTTGCTCTAGCAGTGGCAACGCAGAACTAGTTTTATTTGGTGGTGCTATATTAACACATTTCCCCCATTTCACTGGGGGTAATAATTTCATTTATATATTTAGTGACATGTATTTAACAAGAAAAGGACAGAAATGAGATTGGAATCTTTTTTTTTTTTTTTTGAGAAGCTCTGGGGTTGAACCCAGGACATTCTTTCTCTGAGGCCAGAACACTAACAGCTGTGTGGAAACCTGTATAAACTACTGAATGAGGTTAGTCTTTCTGTTTGTCTCTTTGTAGTTAGTGTAAAGCACTTTGTGATATTATATGAAAAGCACTATACAAATAAAATTTACGATTGTAGTTACTTCAGGTATGGTCACAATGACCCGTACAAATAAGAGTTTGTACAAATCTCCCAGGTTGTGCGATAGCTGGAGTTTGTATGACAATTGTGGAGAAAAGGCTGTTTTCCTACAGTCTTTTTACGGAAAGCTTAGGCCATCTTGCAGAAGTGAAGTTGTACGACATTCTTGTGGAGCACTCAAGCTTCCCTAATGCATCTTTACGGTAAACGTACATCTATTTTGTATGGCACGGGAGCTGCGCCAATGTCACGTCCAACTCTATCCTTTATCAAGTTGTTACTAGCTATTAAGTCTTTCATAAACCTTTAGTGTTACCAATAACCTGATTGTGCATGGTGTGTAGACACCAGCAAAAACAGCACTCAAAACACCTTTCATTTTAAGCCTGCGTAAAGACAACTACACAGTGTACAGTGTTTGTTATCTGCGTATTGCAGAGGAGACACCCAAAGCGTCTCCGGTGTCTCCAAGTGTCTCCAAGTGTCTCCAAGTGTCTGCGCTAGCGAGCTGTTCTCAATGTGTTTGTGTCCAACACCAGGTAATCTGTGTTTTCCCCTCACGCTCCAGGTCCACGGTCCTCCTCGTGTTTGTGTTGAGCAATCTGTGCTTTCTACGTGCACTCCAGGTCCATGGTCTTCCGCACAGATCTCTCACTATGTTTGGACCGTAGAGCTGCGTATCTGCCCCACTTTCACTTTCACGCATACACATACTGCATAAACATCATAAGCTGTATTCTACAGTTTATAGCTTCTGCGTTTGTAGACTTGTCGTATGGAAAATCTTTGACAAGACCACTGACCTGTCTAAGAACTTACAAATGAACTTTTTCTAACATCGCCTCAATGACGTAGGAAATGAGCAAAAAATCGTTTGCAGAGAGGTCATAGTGTAACATAGCCACAGAAAAAGTATACGGCATGTAAATGTACTTTACTTTTGTTGTTATTATTGTTGTATTCAGCGCCCTGTATCACTTTAATGAATGAGGGGCGGGTCCGAGTGCACGCAGACACAAACTCTGATGAACTACAGGTGCGCGGGGGAGGGACGGTGTGTGTTTGAACCACTCGAAGTGACCGCGAGAGACTCGAGCAGGTTTCGCTGTTTAAACGAACTAATAAAAAGGACTGTAAGTACCGCCGGGAGAAGACCGGTTAGCGACCCTTGCTGCCTTGTGTGAACCATCTAAACTTTTACCCCACGGATTAAAAGACTTTCCGTTTGGATTATATCTGGGTTACGCGTTGATGGATTACAACTTTCCCGTTTTTGGTTTATGGGACTAGGGGACACTCCGGAGATCACGGGAAGCAGAGGACTGGATCGGCACCAGGTTTGACTGTCGGTGGGGATTTGAATGGGACAAAAGGGCTGGCGGTGTTTATGTGTGAAAACATTATTCGCTAAATGACTAACCTAACTGCATTCATTTGAGTGGTGACTTTATTACACTTAGTCCTATAATTACTTAGCAGCTACCACAGACCCAAAGCTTAGAGCATCACTTTTGTCCTATAACGTGAAAAGGTAATAGGGCTCTGAGGAGCGGAGTGTTACAATAGCAGGTCGTTGTGACTGTGGCTTTACTTATTTAGTTACTTAGGTTTGTGTAAAAGAAAACACACATTTTCCAAAAGTAAATCACACTAAACTTGACCACAAACAGCCCACGCAAATTCTGTCTTTAAAATGAAAAGAGACCCAATGTTTAATAATTTCCAAGCAAATCCAAAAAGTCGTGTACCTCCGCTTCACGAGTTTGAAAATGAAATCTCCCTGCGGCTGGATCCGTGCTTGGTCACATCCCAAACCTGGGAGCGGGACCTGTTGTGGGACTTCCTTAATTGGCCGCCTGACCTCCACAGCTCATTGTGAAGGGAAACACATTACAATAGGACCGCGCATACTGATGAAGGCACGCGCTGCGAACACCTTCTCGCTAATTGGACTCTGCTGGAGGTGCACTGAGCTCCGAGCGTCAGGGCGGTCGGAAAAAAAAAAAAAAAATGAAGCTTAATTCTAACTAATCGCTGAATATGCCCAGAGTCACCGGTTCAGTGCTGCTCAGACCTAATGGAAAATCCTATTACTCTTAATCCTTATTAAATTCACTGTCTTAAGACGTTAGCAGAACAAATTCCGGCGTGTCCGCATGAATGAACAGACTCATTTCTAAAGTGGATAAACAATACAGCACAATGTGTTTTAAAAAAGCTCTTGTTATTCGAGTGTTGCTCTTCGGAAAGTGTGGAACAAAAGGAAAACAGTTCTTACGGAGCGTTCCGGACGTTCTCGGATGTTTTCTCCGAGTGTTGTGTGTTCCAGTGGCCAAGTCGGATTACTTTCATAATAATGAGACAATTAAGTAATAAAAAAACTTGGAAATTGCCCAAAACAGCCAAAATACAGCCGCTTTATGTCAGTTATCAACTCGGACATTGTTCTTACATAATAGAAGAGATTTTGTGCTTTTGTTTACATTAGTTCTGTAGAGTGATGGAGTGATGGTGTGTTGCGCCAGATGAGCTGGCCTCCACAGTCACCAGACCTGAACCCAATCCGGCACGGTGGCAGAGCGGATAGCGCTCTTGCCTCACAGCAAGAAGGTTGTGGGTTGATTCCCGCACGGGCCCGGGCTTTCTGTGTGGAGTTTGCATGTTTTCCGAGTGTCTGGGTGGGTTTTCTCCAGGCACTCCGGTTTCCCCATCAACCAATACATGCATGTTAGGGTAATAACCTCCAGCTACAGTAGTCCAAGCTAACAAGAACATCTGGAGATGTGTCCCGAGCGCTGCACTGCGGCGATCACTGCTCCTGAGAAGATGCTCCAGAGGCATTGAAGAATGGGTCAAATGCAGAGACAAATTTCCCTACAGGGACAATAAAGTGTACCTTAACCTGAACCCAATCCAGATGGTTTGGGGTGAGCTGAACCGCAGTGTGAAGGCAAAAGGGCCAACAAGTGCTAAGTATCTCTGGAAACTCCTTCAAGACTGTTGGAAGAACATTTGAGTGACGACCTCTGAAGCTCATCAAGAGAATGCCAAGAGTGTGCAAAGCTGTAATCAAAGAGAAGGTGTCTTCTTTGAAGAATCTAGAATATGATATATTTTAAGTTGTTTCACACTTTTTGGTTATGTACTCTACTTCCACATGTGTTAATTCATAGTTTGGATGGCTTCAGTGTGAGTCTACAATGTTCATAGTCATGAAAAAAAAAAAAAAAAAAAAGCTTTTGAATGACAAGGTGTGTCCAAACTTTGGTCTGTACTGTATATATTTTTAACCTTTCTTTCTTACTTTTTTCTTTTTTACACAGATAGGCTGGTCAAAATATGCCTGTTTTGACACAACCGTCAAACAAATTCAGCTCTCACAGGAGAATATGTTAGTTAGTTAGTTAGTTAGTTAGTTAGTTAGTTAGTTAGTTAGTTAGTTAGTTAGTGGATAGCGCTCTGGCCTCACAGCAAGAAGGTCGCGAGTTGGATTCCCGCATGGCCCGGGCCTTTCTGTGTGGAGTTTGCATGTTCGTCCCGTGTCTGGGTGGTTTCCTGGCCAGGTGTTTTAGGCGAAAGAGTATATATACCATGACATTACAGGACATGTTAAATTGCGTATGATAAGCAGCACAAGTTCACGGCTGTTTTGCGTAAATATGCCACGCGTGCAGTTCATTTCTATGGTGGTTGTAAAGATGTGTTCTTATTTATGAATATTAACATAAACCTGTCCCAAGCCTTAGCCCTAATGTCCCCATGTGGCTTCAACCAAAACTCATGTGTTTTTTATGCTGTGAAATAATTTTTCATATCGTGTTAAATGTACGGCGTAACATAGTAAGTAATCAAAAAAGGCCTGAAGTTGTGCTCAAATACGCTGTTTTTGTGTCATGGTAAATGTACGCGTTCTTATGAGACTGAGTTGTCATAATGCAGGATGTCTTAAACTCCTCTTTTCTTCTCGGTTACTCTTGGTACTCATTGTAGCACTAGAACTCCACAGTTTTTTGAGTAAAGAGCCGTTCTTAACTATGGAATGAACCATTCAAATAGCTGGTTCGACACGTCTCAATTAATTGCCCAGCCCCAGTCTGAAATGTTCAGATGGAGCAGGTGATTGTCATGTGACTGAAGAAAGTCCCTGAATCATTGGATCAAAGTGAAATATATATATATGTTTACTGTAAGCCGTTAAGTATTTCAGAGATTGTGGCAGAAAGTGCATTTATACTTCTGTTCAGTTTGAGCTGCTGAAATCTGAACTTTACCAGTGATTCTCAGTTTGGAAA
Organism: Mugilogobius chulae; assembly: GCA_038363315.1. Classification (NCBI taxonomy): domain Eukaryota; kingdom Metazoa; phylum Chordata; class Actinopteri; order Gobiiformes; family Gobiidae; genus Mugilogobius; species Mugilogobius chulae. The sequence goes on from CM076403.1 coordinate 12,100,408, forward strand.
TTGGATTTGGAAAAAACAAAAATCTTCTTTTTAATATTCAGATTTTCAAACCTTCAATTTTGGGAGAGAAAGAGAGAAATGTGCCTGAGTAAAGCCGCAAGACCCTGCATGAGAATAAATCTGCTCAGCGATTCTTCACACAAATCTGGACACACACTGAACACAAAAGATTTTTCATTTTTTGGATTTTTTTTTTTTCCTAAACAAAATAAAGAACATGGCTCAAACACAACTGGACATTCAGAAATCGTTGCCAGTGTGTATATTTTCTTTTTTTGTTGATTTATTCCTGTTGTTAAATATTTTGTTTGAAGCCACGTGGTTCAAGTTAAGTGTACGCTTCAAGGTACTAAAATAACACATCTTAACAACCACCATAGAAATGAACTGGAGATACAACATGTGTCATATAAACGCAAAAAAGGGTGAAATCTTGTTAATCATATACGCTTTTGACATGTCCTGTCTGTCATGGTATATATACGCTTTCTTGTGAGATCGGGTTAAAGTGGCCAGGCAAACAGACTCCTGTACCTGCCCCTGTACTTTCTCCTGTACTTGTACCTCCTCCTGTACTTGTACCTCCTCCTGTACTTGTCCTCCTCCTGTACTTGCACCTGTACTTGTCCTGTACTTTCTCCTTGTACTTGCCCCTGTACTTTCTCCTGTACTTGTCCCTGTTTCCTTTACTTGTACCTGCCCTTTACTTGCCCCTGCTCTGTACTTGTCCCTGTACCTGCACCTGCTCCTGTACTTGCCCCTGTACTTGATCCTGTACTACTCATGTACTTGTACCTGCTCTTGTACTTGCCCCTGTACTTGTTCCTGTACCTGCCCCTGTACTTTCTCCTGTACTTGTACCTCCTCCTGTACTTGTCCCTGTTCCTTTACTTGTTCCTGCTCCTGTACTTGTCCCTGTACCTGCACTGCTCCTGTACTTGCCCCTGTACTTGATCCTGTACCTATCATGTACTTGCCCCTGTACTTTCTCCTGTACTTGATCCTGTACTACTCATGTACTTGTACTGCTCTTGTACTTGCCCCTGTACTTGTTCTGTACTTGTACCTGCTCCTTTACTTGCTCCTGTACCTGCACCTGCTCCTGTACTTGCCCCTGTACTTGATCTGTACCTACTCATGTACTTGTACTACTCTTGTACTTGCCCCTGTACTTGTTCCTGTACTTGTTCCTGTACTTTCTCCTGTACTTGGCCCTGTACTTGTACCTGCTCTGTACTTGCCCCTGTACCTGCACCTGCTCCTGTACTTGCCCCTGTACTTGTTCCTGTACTTGTACCTGCTCCTTTACTTGCTCCTGTACCTGCACCTGCTCCTGTACTTGCCCCTGTACTTGATCCTGTACTACTCATGTATTGTACCTACTCTTGTACTTGCCCCTGTACTTGTTTCTGTCTTTCTCTGTATTCCGTACTGTATGCTCTTACTTGCCCTGTACCTGCACCTGCTCTGTATTGCCCTGTACTTGATCCTGTACCTACTCATGTACTTGTACCTCCTCCTGTACTTGCTCCGCCTGTACTTGTACTTGCCCCTGTACTGCCCTGCTCTTGCTCCTGTACTTGTACCTGCCTCTGTACTTGTTCTGTCTGTACTTGCCGCTGTACTTGTTCCTGCCCTGTAGTTGCCCTGTACTTGTACTGCTCCTGTACTTTTTCCTGCTCTGTACTTGCCCGTGTACTTGTTCCTGCTCCTGTACTGCCCTGTACTTGTACTGCTCCTGTACTTGTTCTGCTCCTGTACTTGACCCTGTAGTCTGCCCTGCTCTTGCTCCTGTACTTGTACTTGCCTCCTGTACTTGTTTCTGCTCCTGTACTTGCCCCTGTACTTGTACCTGCTCCTGACTTGTTCTGCTCCTGTACTTGACCCTGTACTGCCCTGCTCTTGCTCATGTACTTGACCTGTACTTGTTCCTGCTCCTGTACTTGCCCCTGTATTGATCCTGTACTTGTACCTGCTCCTGTACTTGTACTTTCCCCTGCTCCTGTACCTGCCTGTACTTGCTCCTGTACTTGTACCTGCTCCTGTACTTGTACTTGCCTGCTCCTGTACTTGCCCTGTACTTGTACCTGCTCCTGTACTTGCTCTGTACTTGCCCCTGTACTTGTACTTGCTTGTGTACTTTAACCTGCTCATGTACTTGCCCCTATCCTGTACTTGCCCCTGTACTTGTACTTGTACCTGCTCCTGTACTTCCTCCTGTACTTGCTCCTGTACTTGTACTTGCTCTGTACTTGCCCTGTACTTGCCCCTGTACTTGTACCTGCCCCTACTCCTGTACTTGCCCCTTTTCTTGATCCTGTACTTGTACCTGCTCCTGTACTTGTACTTCCCCAGCTCTTGCTCCTGTACTTGCCCTGTACTTGTTCCTGTACTTTCTCTGTCATTGTACCGTCCTTCCTGTACTTGTACTCCTCCTGTACTTGTTCCTGCCCCTGCTCTTGCTCCTGTACTTGCCCCCTGTACTTGTACCTGCCTAAAGCGGTTCAGTCTGATGAATGTGTCTTGATGCTTTGGAGGCGAGATCACAGCTGCCAGAGCAGATTGTGCGTTGCCAGATCTGCTCCTCTCACACACACACACCACACCACAGCCTCACAGTCACTTTGTCCAATTAGCCAAACCAGACATCGGACTAAACTCAGCAAATCTGAATTTTAATGCTGGCAAATTTACAATTTAGATTTTTTAAATTCTGAAATAATTTGCCAACTGCTGAGGTTATGGACGTCACAGTATCTTTTCTGTTCTGATTAATGTGAGAGAAAAACAAAACAAGACTGCGCCATTTTACACAATTACTTAACCAAACATTTAAGATGTTCATATTTCTTATGCTAAACTTTCAAGAGACCGACTTCATTACATCTTCCTCTCTCTTTCTATTTCTCTCACTCCCTCTCTTCTCTCTCTCTCCCTATCTCGTCTTTCTCTCCTTCTCTTCTCTCTTTTCCCTTATTCATCTCTTCTCCCTTTCTCTCTCCCGATCTCCTCTCTCTTTTTTTCTCTCTATCTTCTCTCTCTCCTTCTCTCGGCTTTTTTTCTCTCTCTCCCTCTCTTTCTCTTTTCTTTTCTCTCTCTTTCTCTCCCTCCCTTTCTCTCCATCTCTTTTCCTCTCCCTCTCTTTCTCTCTCTTCCTATCTTCTCTTTCTCTCTCTCCCCCTCTATTCCTCCCTGTCTTCTCTCTCTCTCTTCTCTCTCCCTCTTCTCTGTCTTTCCTCTCTTCTCTCTTTTCTTGTCTCTCTTTCTCTCTCTCCTTTCTCTCTTTCCATCTCTTTCCCTCTCCCTCTCTTTCTCTCTCTTCCTATCTTCTCTTTCTCTCTCTCCCTCTATTCTCCTGTCTTCTCTCTTCTTCTCTCTCTCTCTTCTCTGTCTTTCCTCTCTTCTCTCCCTCTACCTATCGTCTCTCTTTCTCTCTATCGTCTCTCTTTCTCTGATGAGAATGAATGTGCCTCCGTGGGTTACTAGATTATTTTGTTGTATTCTTATCTTTTCTCTCTTCCCCTTCTCACTCCTCAATCCCTCTATCTGCCTTTCTCTCTCTCTTTTTCTCCTTGCATTATTTTTCTTCTCTTCTATCTGTCTGCTCCCGTCTCTCCCCCTCTCCCTCGTCCGTGCTCAGCCTCTTCTCTCCCTTTTTTCTCTTTTCATATCTGTCTCTTGTTTGCTCTTCTTCTTTTCTCCTCCCTCTTTCTCTCCTTTTTCCCTCTACACCTCCATTGGTTGCCTGGTCATCTTATTCTCTCTCTTACTTTCTCTTCCTCCTTCACACCCACCCTCCACCTCTCTGTCACTCTCCCTTCCCTCTCTTTCTTACGTGCTCAGCCTCTCCCTCTCTTTTTTCTCTCCCTCCCTCTCCGTTGCTTGCTCAGCTTATTCTCTTTCTCTCTCTCTCTCCTTCTCCTCCACTTTCCTTCTCTCTCCCTTTACAACTCTCTCTTTCTCTCCTTGGTGTGCTCAGCCTCTCCTCTCATTTATCTTTCCCTCTCCTAAACACTCTCATTTTTCCTCCGTCTCATGTGTCTGTCTTTCCACTCCTCTCTTTTTCCCTCTCTCTCTCCCTTTCCACTGTGTTCTTTCTCTCCCTCCCCCTCTCCTCCTCTTCTTCTCTAAACATAAAGACAGCACTTCCTCCCTCCTTCTCATCCTCCCTCTCTTTCTTCTCCTCTAAGCAGAGACTCAGCACTCTCTCTCTCCTCTTTTCTCCCTCCCTCCTCCTCTAAACAGACATTTCATTCTCCTCTCTCTCCCCTTCCTTTCTTCCTTCCTCCTTCTCTCTCTCCTCTAAACAGAGAAGCAGCCCTCTTTCTTTTGCTCTCTTTTCCCCCTCCCCCATTCAACTCTCCCTCCCACTATCCTCCATAAACATAGACACAGCACTCTCGTCTTTCTCCCCTTCTTTCCCCTCTTTCCTCTCTCTCTTCTCTAAACCTTTCTCTCCTCTTTCCTCTCTCCTTTTCTTTCCTCTCCCTCTCTCCTCCTCTAAACAGTAACGCAGCACCCCCCTCTTTCCCTTCTCCCTCTCCTCTCCTCCCTCTAACCAGATGCAGCCCTCTTTCTTTCTCTTCTTTAGCTCTCCCTCCCCCTCTTTCCCCTCCTTCCTTCTCTTTCTTCCTCTAAAGAGAGATGCAGCACTCTCCTTCCTTCCCTCCATCTTTCTCTCTTCCTCTAAACAGAGACGCAGCACCCTCTCTCTCTCTCTCTCCCTCACTCACTCCCTCCCTCACTCTCTCCTTCTCTCTCTCTCTCTCGCTCCCCCTCTTCCTCCCTCTCTCCCCTCTAAACAGACGCAGCACTTTCTCCCTCCTTCCGTCCCTCCCTCTCTTCCTCCCTCTCTCTCTCTCTCTCCTCTAAACAGAGACTCAGCCCTCTCTTCCTCCCTCTCTCTCTCCCCGTCCCTCCCTCTCTTTCTCTCTCCTCTAAACAGAGACGCAGCACTCCCTCCCTCTCTCTTTTCCTCACTCTCTCTCTCTCCTCTAAACAGAGACGCAGCACTCCCTCCCTCTCTCTCTCTCTCCCTCCCTCTTTCCCTCTCTCTCTCCTCTAAACAGAGACTCAGCCCTCTCTTCCTCCCTCTCTCTCTCTCGTCTAAACAGAGACGCAGCACTCCCTCCCTCTCTCTCTCTCTCCCTCTCTCTCTCTTCCTCTAAACAGAGACGCAGCACTCTCTCCCTCTCTTCCTCCCTCTTTCCCTCTCTCTCTTCCTCTAAACAGAGATGCAGCACTCCCTCCCTCTCTCTCCTCCCTCTCTCTCTCCCTCTCTCTCTCCTCTAAACAGAGACGCAGCCCTCCCTCCCTCCCTCTCTCTCCTCCTCTAAACAGAGACTCAGCTCTCCCTTCCTCCTCTCTTCCTCCCTCCCTCTCTCTCTTCCTCTAAACAGAGACTCAGCCCTCTCTTCCTCCCTCTCTCTCTTCCTCTAAACAGAGACGCAGCACTCTCTCCTCTCTCTCTCTCTCCCTCCCTCTTTCCCTCTCTCTCTAACAGAGACGCAGCCCCTCTCTCTCTCTCTCCCTCCCTCTCTCTTCCTCCCTCTCTCTCTCTTCCTCTAAACAGAGACGCAGCACTCTCTCTCTCTCTCCCTCCCTCTTTCCCTCTCTCTCTAAACAGAGACGCAGCACCCTCTCTCTCTCTCTCTCCCTCCCTCTCTCTTCCTCCCTCTCTCTCTCCTCTAAACAGAGACTCAGCCCTCTCTCTCTCCCTCTTTCCCTCTCTCTCTTCCTCCCTCTCTCTCTCCTCTAAACAGAGACGCAGCACTCCCTCCCTCTCTCCCCTTCTCTCTCTCTCCCTCCCTCTTTCCCTCTCTCTCTCCTCCTCTAAACAGAGACGCAGCACTTTGCGGAGCTGACTCAGGACCAGATTGAGCTGAGATCTTCGGCTGAATCCAGGACAAATCCTCGTCTTCGTCTCGTGTTTGTCTAAAACTCTTTTGTTATTCCGCCTCATGGACATTTTCACTTTCAAACTAAACAATCGTGTTTTTACAACATGTTTCAGACCGATCAATAGCAGATATTAAAATGGATGTGTAGCTTTTAATAGGACAGAACACAGCTCTCCCTGGAGCTTTGCCTGTAATGTTCAGAGCAATAAAAGTCCTATATCCACAGAGATACACTTCCAGCAGAAGAGTTACAAACCCAGTCTCCAATGTTGGCCTCAATCGATCTGGCTTACAAGGAGGCAGGCAGCCATCTTTGTATTCTGGCTTCTGACCGCAAAGGACTGACTGTACAAGTCATTGTAGTCAATATAGGTTTACATGTTTTTTTTATTCCTAATTAATTATTTCTGAACAAAAATTTTTCCTTCAAGTTTACATGGTTCAAATCGTCTTTATTTAATTCTGCTTAACTTCTGTGGGTTAGAAAGCATTTTGATTGAACGTACATCATTACGTAATTATGTCTACCGAAAAAACACATCCACTGGATACCGGCTTTTTAACACAAACATGATACTAACTTTCTTATGTTGCGTTGAGACCAGACAGCGTATTTGCGTTTTTGCATCCTATTTCAATGTTAAGTCAATATAAACTTGCGTCTTGAGCGTTCAAGCGAATGTCATGCCTCTGAAGATGCGGCGTCTTGTGATGTGGAAGCTCAAACCTGCGGCAGCTGCAACTTCGCAGGATTAAGGAAATCCGTCTTCATACGTGTTGGAAGTCCGCGTCAGCCAAACTACACTACACTCCTGTTACATGTGACATGCTGCTAATCTCCTCTCATCTCAAGAGGAAAGAAGGAATGTTTACTGAAGCCTTTAGTAACTTTTTTAACGACATGTAGCTTGTTTTGGAGCTTTTTTCAAAGACTTAGTCGCTCATTGCTCTGAAAATCTGGTGACAAGGCAAAACAAACAATACAGGACATGATTTAGACTGACATGGATCTCACATGGATCTATTAAAAATACTTGTTGGCGTGTTTAAACCACTGCAGTACGTTGTGACACTGGAGGAGGACAGAGAAGGCAAAAGAGCACTGCCTGGAGGAGAAGAAAGTGGTGCTATGGGGTAAGCTACGTTTTGTAAACAGCTTAGCATTAGCATGGGACTTGCCCAATGCGTGATTGGGCTATTGCCATGCCAGAGAGTTTAGTGCTGCAACCAGACAGCTGAAGTCAGGATCAAATATCTTCTAAGAGTGAAGTGGGAGTACTCCATTTAAGTTTGAGGAGAAGTGGAGGCCGTTGGTTGTCCATCTTTTCTATAGGTCAGTGAATGCACCTTTATGCTAAAATATGTCTCTCACTTAGCAACATGACCTTTTCAGTCTGAGGTAAGAGAGATATTTGGGGAAGTTAATGGAGGAGGTTTATGTTTGGAGACACAGTGCAGCTGATAAAGTTCTGGATCTGGGTTTGACCTAAGCGACTGGACTTTTTATGTGGAGTTGAAGTGAGGCTAAACACTTACTCTGCCCACAACTGAACCTCAAACAGACTCGCAAAAGTGGGAAATGCCCGGAGGCCTTTTAAGAGACGCCCAGGTAGGAGTGAACAGACTTTGATTGACAGCACCAAATATGAACAGTGAGCTTGTGAGTGATGTGAGTTTTGTGTGGGAGCGATCCTGACGTGTGGAGAAGTTCACAGCTCTGAGGCTGTGCACAGGCCTAGTTTCTTTTTTAGATTATTTTTATCAACTTTGCAGACATATGTATGAAACCTTTGCATTAGCTGACAGAAGCAGATGAGCTTATGATGTGAAGATGTGAGTATTTTCAAAAAAAATTAGAAAAATGAAACCTGCGCACCTTTGCATCTCGTAACACACATTTATCTAGCTGAGCTATATGACTAATATGTCATTATGCAGCGGGCGATCGCTTTTCTAACTCGTCTTAGCAGCGGTGTCAGAAGGAGGAGTTTATTTATCCCACCTGGGCGGCTTGTTTGTTGCATTACTCGATGTGATGTCGGCGTGAACTGAAAATGCACTGACAGCGTTTGACCATCACAGCAGCACAGTCGTGGTTTTTGCACGAGCAAGTTTGCACAAAAATGTTCAAAAAGGCCTGGAAACAGTAGATATTTTCATTTTGAACCCACAAGTTTGACAGTGAAAAAAGTTGATTCTGTGTTTAGTTTCTCTTTAATAAGTTGTCCGTTGGTTTTTCTTGGGACCCCGGTTTCCCTTATCACTGAAAAAGGCTCCACGTCTCCTCCAGGCCTCCCTCGAAAAAAAAAAAAAAATCAAGAGGCACTTTCTGGTTAAATCATGAGTTGTAGGGAAGCCAAACTAAAGGGACACTGGGCGTACACTCAGTACATGTTAATGTGTGGGCTTAGAGTGCAAAACAGTCTCCAAAGAAAACGTACATATACAACGAAATACCCAAACATATGATAAGCACGTTTTCGCGGCTTCTTTCACATCAATATGTTGCGAAAAGCCAAAACGTTAAATAACCATAAATTTTGGTTAACCCTAACCCTAAACGAGTAAATCTTAACCCACTCCAAGCCCCAGACCTACTTTGCCTGACCAGCCAGCCCCTCCTACATTCTGTTACATTCTGTTTGATGCAGAAGGGTCTGGGACCTGACGGTTAGCCAATAAAGTTGTCTCCCAAAGTTAAGACGATCCAATCAAGCACGGCCATTCTGACACGTGACACTAAAAGCCGGAAGTTTCTTGCAAGCACCATTTCTAAACATTCAAGAAGGCAAACGTAGCTGATTCGGTTCGTGCTTCGATTTTGAACAATGAACGTATCAATTCCTTAAAACGTGAGCAGCAAACCGTGTTGAAGGGCTTCATACCGAAAAAAAATCCTCGCGCTACATGTTTACGAAAACATTGTGCCGCTGTTTTGGGGGAATTTCCGGGTTTTCTGGGATTGGTTGACTCAGCGCTCGGAAAGGCCGCCCACCAAATTGATCCTCGACACTCCGCTCCCAGACCCTCACGGTTTGTAAAGTGTCTGTCAAAGCGTGTAGGGACTGGCTGGTCAGGCAAAGACCTACCCATTTAATAACTTGATGCCTATCGTAACATATCTGTTAATCCCAAAGAAAATATTGCCACAAAGCCGTGGCATATGTGCGCATTCTTGTGAGATTGGGTTGTCCAGACTGTCCATCTCCGGGTTTTTGAGTTTCAGGACAATTCTTGGACAATTACAGAATCACAAGAGTGTGGAAGTGTATCACAAGAAAGCATATATATACCTCGACACATGAATAGCGTATGATTAAAATAATGTAACGCCGTTTTTTCGTATATATATGTATGTTATATTGCACGAAGAAAAAGGCTTCAAGTTACTAAAATGTTTAAGTTTAGACCTGGAGCTTGGTGCAGGCCTGTGTGTATCTGAGAGCTTGTTCTTGCGTTTACTGTCATGGTTTTTTTTTCAGTCTGTGTACATTGTGTGTGTGTGTGTGTGTGTTTAGTCCTGCAGATGTGTGGTTCATACAGCTCAGGTATCCATCACCCTGACACTGTATTAACTCCACACAACTGTCCACAGCAAAGGTCACGCAAAGGTCAAAGCCATCCAAACACAGACGCTTACCTACACCTTTCTCTCTTCTTCTCTTCTGTTCCTCTTCTCCTCCATAAGTCTTTCTTTCAGGTCAAATGTTTCAGGTGCAAAAGGGGAGCGAGCGAAAGGATGGATCTGTAGCACATCAAACATTAACACTTTTATTTTGACAGATCAGTCCCTTTTGTCTCAGTGATTACAGCGAGGACATGGTTAAAGTGACCCTAAACTCTAAATCATGTTGTTTGGCATTTGTAGAACAAATTGGGCGTATTTCCTTTCACAAGCTGACTGTGTCTCACTGCAGTGGTCAATGATATTTCACTTTGTAGAAACTGTTTGAGGTGGGATTGCTCCACGTTTTGAGGACTTTTTAGTTTTATTACGCTGGTTTTTGGTCTTCTTGTAGTCCAGGAAGTAGAGCATAAATATCTTTGTCAGTGATGTTTGCTGTTTTGGTGAGATAAACAAGTTAACTCTTTGGGCGCCAAGAGTGGAAATGCCATTTTTATTTTCCAACTTAGGTTAGGGCTGTGGTTTAAATATACAGCTCAACTATAAATTAAAAATGTTAGATATTATTCAAAGATTACAAATATGGTAATATATTGTATATATGTAGAACATTATATACTGTATGTTTAGCTCTTATTGTTGCATGTTTTTCAGACACCTGAATAAGGAAAATATACATGTATTGTTTCTATTTTTTCTATTAGAAAAAGCACAAATAAGAGTAAACTCTCCCTCCCCACCTCTCTCTCTGCTAACACCGCGGCTGTGTCCTGCTGCTCTCCCCTATGGCGATGAAAACACGACACAACTACACACGCGCAATAAATACTATCACACGTAGATTATTTGTATATACGCGCGTGTAAAATGACTTCTCCTGCGCGCGTATGTGTAGTCTCCTGCGCGCGTGTGAACTCTGCTGAGAAGTCATTTTACTCTTGCGTATATACAAATAATCTACGCGTGATAGTATTTATTGTGCGTGTGAAGTTTTGACGTGTCCCCCGCCTCCTCACACTGCTGCCAGGGAAAACTTCGGCGCGCATCGGTGGTATTTACCTCCATAAACACCCTCCTCCTCCTATAACCGACACTACACACTTGCCTCATCCCCCACTACGTGTTTAGTCACAGGGAAAGTTTGTTCCGGGACAGTCTGCGCAGTTGTTTGTCCCGCCTAGTGGAGCGGTCGAAGCGGCGGCAGCTGAGATCAGCGCACCCATTCTCACTCTCACTCCGGCTCTCCTCGTCTGAGGAAACTCTTCATCCTTTTAGACTTAGACTTTTAGACTCAAAGCCTCTGCTCTAGTGAACATTTTCACCGTATTCACGCAGCAGAAAACCAGACCAGTGCTCTGTCGCCTCATTTCACTCACTGCTCACTTACAAAGCAGCGCCTTTAGACACGCCCTCTTTGCATTTTGTCCAATACAAACTTATTGTAATTTTGGGCTTAAAACAAAGCTCTGGATGTCTGTTATCAAGTGGAAGCATGTAGAAACAGTATTTTTCATCTTGACAAGAGAGAGAGGCCGTTTAAGTTACTTGTTGCAAATTGCGACGGTGCCGCCCAGACGGTTAATGTCTGATAGGAATGCAACAAATTGAAAATATTGTCATATCGTGATACCAAAACAGCCACCGTGTTTCGTCGTCTTCAACTGACGATATTACACAGCTTGACTCTCATTAAAAATTGTTATTGTTAGAACATTAACACACATTTTATGTAAAAATATATATATATAAATATTTAAATAAACAAACAAAGAAACAAGACCTTATAGCTGATATGGTAAGAATAATTTTGTCTGAAGCCATGAATTTGTAAAAGGAATCACTGACTGATAAAAAAAAATGAATGATTGGAAAATATAGCTTTATTTTTATTATTGTTTGCATTATCTGAATATTGTGGACCCTCTGTAATATTATAATATCGTGTTAATCTTGCATGGTGATCTTCAGAGCCTGGTGTGTTGAGGTAAAGTCCCGTGTCGGCTCGGCTCAGTCTTCCAGCAGCACAACACAGTGATTTATGTCCAGTGCTGGGCTCTAAGTCATCCACACACAAACCGCTCACACAGTCATATTAGAGCCACATTAAAGATTGATCAGACAGTGATGGAGCATGTGTGAAATATACTCTACACTGTGGTACAGGGAGGAACAACTGTGAGTGAGGGCTTTTTCTGTTTGTGAAGACAAACGCGAGGGCTTTAAAGACGTGTTTGTGCCAGCTGCTTCAACGTGATGTTAAATGTATGTTTGCTTAAGTTATTTAAGTTTAGTTCATTTGTTTAATTTAAGAGGAATATAATCCCTTTTCAAGGACAAGGACACTTTTAACGCCCCAACACGCCTCTCTGTGTTCTCGCTTTTTTTCAAAAGGCTTTGCTTTGCACAAAGACAGATCACGTTGAGAAAGAGAGAGAGTCTGGCTGCATTTATAAAACTTACCTTTCTCCTTGTCCAGACAATGTCCTTTTTCTGTCTCTGTCCTCATCCATCGTTATATTGTACAGCAGGTTTAAACACGGCAACGAGCCTTCTTATAGATCCATGTGAGCGCATTGTCAGGCCAGATCATGTCTCATTTTGTTTGTTTTGCTTTTTTAGACGAGTGACCAAGGCTTTGAAAAACAAATGACCTTTCGCTACAAAGATGTTATTAAAAGACTTAAGTAAACAGTCCTTTACTTTTGATTAGAGGCAGAGCAGCGTCACTACGTTACAGGAGAGTAGTGTCTGATTGGTGGACGCCACGTTCAGGCGCTGGAAGTTCAGCAGAGTTCAATTTAGGCGTTGACACGTCTGACACAGGTTGGAGCGCTTACTTTGCATGGTGCTGCACCAGCAGTCGAACAAGCGAATTTCAACACACTAGATTCAGATTCACACTCTAAATTTGCTGGATGCCTCCAGGTATAAACTGAACACATTGAACGCTCCAACGTCGTCCAGCCTGAACGCAGCAATAGCCTGCGGATTAAAAGTTTGAGGTTTTATTGTGGTTAAAATGCTGTTTTGTGAACTATAACTGTACATGTGTTTCTAATGTTAGCTTGACCTTACCCAGCCATGCAAGTGCAGTTGGATGTTAAAACTGAACTGTTATTTAGAATTCTAGCTCAAACTGTCAGTCATTATTTTTTGTACACAAGACCCTTCTTTTCTGCTTTAACAAAGCCTTTGACCAAAGCAAACAGATTTTCAGATCCTCTAACAAACCACACAAGCTCAAACAAAAAGCTTCCATCACCAGAAGTAATTCACCAAAGTCTGGGTCAGGTCCCACAGAGTAAACACGATACATATTCTGACAGCTCCAAACAAAACCTTTTTTTCTGCTTCTGAATCTCTCCAAAAACCTGCTAGTTTACACTGGTTTATTGGACACATCATCTTCTGTCTCTGACTCAGCTCCATCAGAATTAAACCCAATGGTTACAAACATTCAAAGGGTCAATGGGGGAAAAACTAATTAAAGATCTTAATGCGTATTGTGATTTTGCTGAATCTTTTCTTGCTTTGTGTTTGAATTGTGCTATAGAAATACATTTGCCTTACCATTATGACATCATCATATTCTAGACTGCGAACACAACCTATTTTAAACACAATAATTTCACACCGTCATCCCTATTTGTGTGCAGAGTCATTGTGTCCAGCTGCAGATCTGATCTCACGTCTCCAGCGTCTGAACTCGACAGTTTGACCTCTGTTTGACCTCTGCGTGTGCGTCTGATGAGGCCCAGACGAGCTGACATTTTCCTGACATTTGGAGCTTGTGGTGTCAGAGCTGATGGTTCTGAGTGTGAAAGGCCCAGGGCGTGAGCTGCATCTGCTCCAGCTCCTGACGACGATGATGATGATGAGGCAGGATCTGTGTGGACAAGGCAGCTTCATCATCAAAACACACAACGGGTTAAAAAGAACGAAGCGTATGTTCATTTATTTTCTAACGCTTGTTCCCATTAGTGGTTACAAGTAACTGGACTAACTTAGTGATTTTGGGCCTTAAGCGGAGAACACCCAGGACAGAGGCCAACTTGCTTCAGGGTTAGACAGACAACCATTCACGCTCTCATTCACTCTAACATATGAAATAATTCCAAAAAAAAGCAGGTTAGCCCTTGTGTCCCATTAGAAAAAAGTGCCTAATCTGCTGTTTGTGCCCTTTTACTTCGCCTTTTTTGACGGCTGTAAAATTTGGTATTTTTAGTCAGAACAAAGTTCGAAAAATAAATAATCTACTGTATTTTCACAGTAGTCAAGGTGGAGTAAAAGGCTCTGACAAAACATAAAAGAACATTCAGACAAACACGATCCAAACAGCCAACAGTCGCCAAACAAATGCAGAGTGAGCATGCGCGTGATGTAATGCTTGACTAAAATGACGAAACATAAGTTGCACGCGAGTAGTAGTTGTCAAACTTTGACGGCAAACAGATGTTTCTAGTCTTACCTCACAGATTAAGCTCAACTCGTATTTCCCTCCACAGTCCAGCCTTCGTACTGCGCTCGCCGTAACTCCCCCGTGTTTTCCTCGATCCAAATAGTACCATTCTCCTTCGTAGTTACGTCCCGTTTGACCCCGTGTAAATAACAACAATCCATGCTCGGCTAAAAACTGTTTTTCCGTAAGCGTCTTTTTCGTTTTTCCGCACTATATTCCTGCGCACTGATTCACTGGTTCTCCTGTGACCACGGGCCAATCAAACAGCTGCATTTGTGGCAACTGGCGACACCGACTTTACCTGCAAGTCTTCAAAAACCCGCCTCCACGACTTGCTCCGCTCCTCTGACCCCCGACAACCCCATTTACACCAAACACACGTGAGCCGCCTGTCGGCAAAAGTTGCCAAACTGGTTCAGACGGGCGACCCTCGGCTTGGTGTGAAAGACCCTTAAGGACATTTGTAAATTACATGATTCTGGGTTTAGCATAATTACGAGTTGATTTTTTTAAAGAATAACTCAAACTAAGGTTTGTAACAAGAGATTATTAAATTATCTCCAAAACTGTAGCAATGGTGGAGAATTTAAAAATAAAAAAACTACTTAATGGGACACATGAGTTAGGGTATGCTTGGTGGTGGTCGGAGGTTGAGGCGCCAGGTGTTTAGGCGACTTGCTTCTACTGAGTGTGAAGGGAAGTTGCTGCATGAAGACATCTGTGTGTGTTAATGTTCTCCATAGATAAACCTATCGAAATGTGTGACTTTTTTTTTTCAGACAAGTATTCAACAAACTAAAAAAATCTAACTCTTCAAACATCTCAGACATGGCCAATAAAAATGTTTGGTTTGGTTTAAAGTCCAAATGTGAATGCTCCCACAGACCACAGCCCAGGTCAAACAGCTGGTCCACAAAAAGTGATAACGAGCAGTGCAAAAGTTCGAACTTCAGACCAAATCAAGGAAGTAACAGACCTTCGATCACGCACAGAAATGGATTGAGCCCAAAAAAAAACTGTTCAACTTTTAGCGTCGCTTTGCTCATATTAACCTCAAAGTTCTGCGCTCGTAAGTCGCTTCGACCATCTCAAACAAATCTCCTGCTCTGTCTCTGTCCATCACACGACTGACATCTGTAACTGCCCGGGTCTAAGCGCCAACGTTTACGCGCTCGATAAACTCTTCTCTGCACCTCATTTGTCTGTCTGGTTAAATCTGCCGGCGCTCCACATAAATATGCATCGACGACAAACACAAATGATCGAACGCACAACTAAATCTAAGCAGCCTTTGTTTCGGGATCGATATTCCGAGCGCGTCCGGAGTTTCCACATAATCCAAAGTGAGGAAGCGTCAGGCCGGATAGATTAGCGGGAAATGGTTTGTAAAACGTGAGAGAGAGAGAGAGAGCGGAAGGAGAGGAGTGCCAGAGTGTTAGCATCAGCGCTCAGGGACGATAAACACATCCATTCATCACTGCGCTGGTGCTGTGTGTGAGTGAGGGGGGAGGAATGAGGGAGGAAAGAGGGAGAGAGGGTCATACACGGCCCTGAGGAGACACATCTGACCTACACCTGTCCTCCGTCCCACCTAAAGCCTCACAAAATATACAGCATACACAGGATTTATGATCAGAGTGCAGACTAGTGTTTTAGGAAAGCACCAAAGAACTTAAGTGTTTGATATTTACATTATGGAACAATGTATTTTACATGCATCACATGTTTCCGACTGAAATAACACCTCTAAAAAAATAGAAATGGGACTCTGACATTTTTGTGTTTTTTTTTAACTCACCTCAATCCACCCCACATGTATTAAAAGTGCCAGAAATCTGTCTCTCTCTCTTACAACATGACTTATATTCACGGAGAAATTAACTTAATAAGGACATTAACTTATGCTGCGTTCAGACCAGACAGCATTGGAGCGTCCAGTTCACATGTTAAGTCAATGTAGACCTGCATTTTGAGGCGTCCAGCAAATATGCGGTGCGAATTGGCGTCTAATGCGTTGAAATGTGCGTGTTCGGGCGTCTGCTGATGCTGCGTCTTGCGAACTGGACGCTCAAACCTGCGGCAGACGCTTTGGCCTCCTCAGAGTGACGCTGCTCTGCCTCACATCAAGAGGAAAGAAGAGCGCTGTGTTTAAACCACTGCTGTGCGACATAGCAATGGACGAGTACAAGAACTGAATGAGGAGAAGAAAGTTGTGCTATCGGGTAAGCTTTTTTTATTGAGACAGCAAGTCTATCTCTCAACGTGAACTGCCTATGTAATGGCAAAACAAAGACTTTTGCAAAAAAGTGTCTTTGTTCTTGAACACCCCGATGCGCGTTGGGCATTTAGGGCACCTGTTGGGGCGTCAGCTTCGAAAATAATTTGCATCAAAATTTGCTTCAATGCACGAAATTGGACGCTTAAACGCTGTCCAGACTGAATGCAGCATTAGATGTGTCTAAATGTAATATCACTGCGTACATGAGAGACCACAGCAAGACTTTCATGGACCACCACAACCTGCCACACAAATATCCAGGGTTCCAACATGCAGTCAAAAGATGACACTGGTGGACACTTGGTCATACGTATAACTCGCGCACACTTGCGTAACTATTGCGCACACTCATGTAACTATCGCCACACTTGTGTTACTATCGCAGACACACTCGTGTAATCGCGACATGCAGGGCGATGTCTGAGGTGACACCAAAAGAACACAATGCTTCATGTTCACTGTGCATGCATTTGAGTAAAAAGCCTCATTTATGTCCCTGCGTTTGCCTCTACCTCTTCCACAATGAACAAACAAAAGAGAATGAGATGTTCACCCGCGTGACTCTTTTCTTATTATTCACAGTGAGGAGTGGTTCAAAAGAATCAGATCTTCATCACTGCACATAACCTTGCGCAGCTAGATGAACTGTCACAGTATTTGTGGGTTCACAAACCACGAGAAACCATCTTAAAGGGAAAGATGTTTGATGTGATTGGGCAAGAGCCTTATTTATGATTCGGTTCTGTGATTGGCTAAAACACTGCTAAGGTTGTGTGGTGCTTCATCCAATCAGATTGAAGTATTCCGCTAGATGTTCCTCCCTTTCCCAATTGGTTTTGACAAGAGCCTGTCCAGAACAATTATGTGTAGAACTCAATTGATGCACGCTCATCTGGCATGAGCTACTATACAAATGATTAATTGCTGTGAAGGAACTAACTTTGCTCAAAACTAAGAAATAAGTTGTATCTTAATACTTTTTCAGACTGTAAGCAACATTTTAAGATTCACAAATGAGGTATTTCAGATTGTCGCCGTCGTAAAAGCACAATAAATAACTTAAGCTTTGCGCTGTGGTGTTTTAAGACTCCCATGTCGTACGTTAAACTGCTTAACACACAACTCCTCCTTGTCTACTGCTTACATAATCCAGTTTTCGAAATCATACATCAGATTTCCAACAAACCCAATCACATTTCTTACTACTTTTATCACATTTCAACAAGTGTTATCAGATTCTTATATATAATTGTACGTCTGTTTGCGTTCTCCTGACAGTCCACATTACATTACCTCCAGCTCTTATCATCACATTTCAAACTTTCCCCCTGAACATTGCTTCTCTCCCTGCTCCGAAAACGATTGAAATCCTCCTCCCACCAGAGCCCAAACTACGCGGCTTAACTTTGATTTCCCTCGAGAAAGTTCACAACTCGGCTCAGATCTCACAACACTCTCTCCTACGGCTTCTTCTCACTCTTTTGTTTATTCTGTATCGATCTTTGTCGCTGAAAATATGTGAAATGACTGCGGATAATTGGGCAATCGGGGAGCGTTTGAAATGTGGCGTAACGTGCGAGATTGCGCGGCAGAATTTGGGTCGCGGATTGCATCATCTGAAGCTGAAGTGTGTGTAGCGAGCTGGCGGTCTCATCAGAACACACAGAGAAGACGAGTTTGTGTTGATGTGGAGGAGGAAGAGGAGGAGGAGGAGGAAGAGGTAAGTCCCAAAATAAGTGTCCCAGTTTCAGCACTGTGCCGGGATCACAACATTACATTTGACTGAGCAAGACGAGTTACTCCGGAGTCGCAACTGTAGGCGAAGTTGTGATGCAAGAGCTTTGTATTCGGAGCGTAGTTTGTGGACCTAATATGACCCTGTGATCAATATTGTACGAGGTTGCGTTCATGTTACAGAATGTGGTGATTTCATGAGGTCAGACAGTGTGCTAGATGTAGTTATTTCTATTTAGAGCTTTGTATCTTGCCATGTAACATAGAAAGATAATTATTAATGTTGTATTTCAATAGATAAGTTTTATTTCGATGCGACGACTAACATTTTAATGTATTCATTAAATCTTTGATAGAGGATGGAGAGGTTGACGAGGCTCATACGTTTGCTGTTGTTACTCTGGAAACGAGGAGACCATTTATTTACCAAGGGACCTCATGTAAATTGTAATATTGACAGGCGTCATCTGAGTTTCTACTCTTGTGCGAATCGTCCATTGTTTGTACAAATGTCTGTAAAGTTTCTACCCGAATTTGACCTCCTGTAAGCTCAAACGTCCTCATGTACAATTCTAATGCTGTGCGGATAAGGGCTTGCACAGAGTAGTCGACTACTGACTAGAAAAAATAAGTGCGACTACTTTAAGAGACAGTTGACTCGTTGAAGCATAAACAAATCAAATGGCTTAATGAAAAAAACTCTATTAAACTTGTGTCTCTAACACATAAATGTCAGTAACGTCACGGATATTTCTTTTCCCTCTCCCCGCACTGTTCTTCTGCCTCTGACTGCATCAGTCCCAGTCAGAGTGTGCTGTAAGCTATACCGATCTCGCATAGTGCACTGTCCGCACCACGCTGCGCCTAACGCACAGACAATCCACTCACAGCGCGATCTCGGCTCAAATTGCGCACGGACCAACCACAAAGTCTAGCCATCCAAACGCACAGAGAATTCACCTGAAGCACGTTGTAGACCCCAGGACAAAGCGCATTGACCGTCCTGTCCATGTTGATGTGGGACAGAATGTAAATGATGCAAATTGTCATTTTTATGCTGATGACATGATCATTTATTCTTTTGCATCTTCACTCACTGAAGCCATTGTCAATTTGCAAAATGCATTTAACGTTGTTTGCCATAGTTTTTCTGAATTAAAGCTCTCTCTTAACGCCAACAAAACAAAGTTGATGCTGTTTAGTAGAAGTAGAGCTACGCAGAATGTCCCTTCAGTTTTTACACCTGACGGCTCAGTTATTGAAGTTGTGAATACTTTTAAATACTTGGGTGTCATAATTGATGATGGATTGTCTTTTAAACCACACATTGAATCTCTTGTTAAAAAGCTGCGTTTGAAATTAGGTTTTTATTTCAGAAACAAGCTGTCATTTTCTTTCAATTCCAGAAAGAGGCTTGTTGCTGCAACATCCCTTCCTGTGTTGGACTATGGAGACCTTTTGTATAGGCATGCTCCAGCCCAAGCTTTGCGTTCACTGGATTCAGTGTTTCATGCTTCTTTGCGCTTTATAACAAACTGTGGTGCACGGACCCATCATTGTGACTTGTACTCTCGTGTTGGACGTCCTGCTTTAGCCACGCGACGGCTCACACACTGGTACAGGTTTATATACAAAGGACTTGTTGGTCTACTTCCTTCATACCTGAGTGTGTATCTTCAGCGTAGGCCTGAAGGACATCATCAGTTGCGTTCTCAGGATGTCTACTCATTGATTGTTCCAATGTTAGAACAGAAAAAGGGAAAATGTCTTTTCAGTACTGTGCTCCCACAGATTGGAATTCTTTACAGAGAGTTTTAAGCCCAAACTCTTGTCTCTATGGCTAGTTTTGACTCTCTTTTGAAAGACCTGGAAATGCAGTCATTAACCTGTAACTGTTTTTAACTGTTTTTAATTATGTCTTTTGTTTGTTTTAGTCTATGTAGTGTTGTGTTGTGGAAGCCTCTTGGCCAGGACTCCCTTGCAAAAGAGATCTTCGAATCTCAATGGGACTTTCCTGGTTAAATAAAGGTTAAATAAAAATTAAAAAAAATGCGCTTTGTCTAGCAGTCTGAAAGCGCACCGCTCTGCCTGGATATGACTCTGCTGATCCACACTGGGACAGAATAGAGATTGTGTGTTGTGTAGAACCAGGGCTTAACCAGGACTTGTGTTTCCTTCACTGTTTAAGACACACTGATCAAACATCCCACTGCTCAGTGTGTGAGTGTGGACAGACTCATTTCAGATGGATTCAAGCCGATGTCAGAGCGACAAACCCTGCTAACATGTTTACTAATAGATAGATAGTCAACTATTTCTACAGGGTGGACCAACTTGATGTGACACTGGTGCAGTCACTGGGGCTTTTCGTATCCTTAACCGTGCAGGAGCTCAGATAACACATCATGCAGTCTAGTGCTGCCTGCGGAGATTATTTTATCGTTGGAATGAACTTTCACTGGATGACTGAAGCACCAGTTTTTATTCACAAATAAACAAATCCTCCAAAAGCATGTGTGATAGGATCAAAGGTGGTGACAGCACTGAGAGACGACCACTCCAACACAGCAGCTGGCATCCATTTCCTTTTGTGAGAGGCTGCGTCTAACCTCGGGTCAGACTGCGCTCGGTCCAGCTCCGAACCGGTCGCCTCTATAGATCTGACCATAACTCTTCCTCCAGGCATTGGCATCGTGTTTCCACTGCGTTTATTTGTACAATGCAACAAACCACAGTCATTTTATGCATGAATTATATTATTTATGTAATTATCGCTCATCAAGCTCATGGAACTGAACAAATGCAGTATTATAGTCATTAGGCCCAATCAATGTAACACGTAGACCAGAGCTATTCAACTTTATTTTCCAGAAAGCCAGATTTTATCGAGGACCACGGCTTCTGGGCCGGTTGTAGTTGTACAATAACTTACCACTTTTAACACTAAGTTGTGCTAAATTTTGAGCGGACAATGTTTGTTTCTGTATTGATTATAACTAATGCTGCAGTCTATTTTTATTGCTAGTAATCTGAACCTGGAGTATCTCAGCACTAGACCAGGACCAAACAAGGTCTAAAACAGAATTAAACCAGGACTGAAACAGGACCAAATAAAGTCCAACATACCACTCTGCTACCATGCACCCAAAGCATTTCACTCGTTATCTAGTTTAAGATTGTCATTTTTTACAGAGCTCTGGCTTCCCAATAAGGAAGTCGAGGTTTCGAATCCTGGGTTGGACCATATTAACATCTCACGATCTCTGGACTCCCCCAATGAACTGCCACATTATCGTGGTGGGGGAGTTTGCGCGACCTAATGATCCTAGACGCTATGTTGCCTGGGGCTATAGTAGTGTCTCCCATGGCAAACATATCCTAGGTGATGGACAGACAAAGAACAGTTTGACAACCACTTTGAACAGTGTGATATCGAGGGCCGCTACAATATCGAGCCAGGCTCAGCCCAAACGGACGACGTGGATCCTCCCTCCTGTGGGTTCACCACCCGCAGGGTTTCATGGGGGTCGGGTGCAAAGAGGGCAAGGTGACGGTTGGGGGAAGTTGCCTCGACGACCTTAACCATCATCACAGTCTCTGGTTGTTGGGACATGCCTGGATGTCTCCCTGTCCCGCCGGGAGGAGACCTCGAGGAAGAACCAGGACACGATGTCTACACGCCTTGGTATTTCGCCGGAAGAGCTGAAGGAGGTGTGTGTGGACAGGGAAGTTTGGGCCTCCCTGCTCAGACTGATGCCTCTGCATCCCGACCCTGATAGAGTGGAAGAAAATGGATGGATGGATGGATGGATGGACGATCCCTGGAGTTTGCATGTTCTTCAGGTGTCACCATGGGTTTTCTTTGGGTACTCCGGTTTCCTCCAAAAACATGCATGTTTTGGTTAATTGGGCTTCACTGTAAATTTCCCCTGTGAATGAACGAGGCTGTCTGTCTAACTCTGTGAGTTACAACCGCTTTCTACCATAACCGGTAGAAAATAAATGAATCAATGAATGATTTGGCACCCGGGCCTTAAGTAGAATAGGCCAGCTGTAGACAAATAAAAATGTGCAAAGAATAAGTAACAAACCCTGACCTGGAGAAGCTGCACAGTGCATCTTTAAGTGGACAGGGAGGACACTGAAGTACCTTTTTCTGCTAATTTCCTCACGTGGGAACAGAATCTCTCACTTCGCCTGTGCAGTTTCCCCTCTCTCTGGCTCTGCTCTGTGTTCTAATGACAGAAAGTGTGCGGCGGTGACAGTACGCAGGTGGGCTCTGTCTGCGGCTCATATACGTCCCTCTGCTCTGTGATTCATGGAGCCTCCCTCTCCTCTCTTCTGCTGGAGTGATAAATGCAGGAGGAGGGTCGCTGTAATATATGTGTCCAGCCCGGCCCCACAACCAGCATCTGTCAGCGCCGTCCCGGAGCCAGAATCCAAATGAACGTCGGACCTTTGGGGAAGCAGCCGTGTGGAATAACAAACCCAACGCGGGACAAGAGCTGAGTACACAAACTGTACATGTGCAACACTTGTCAGACGCACACACAACGCCTGCTCATTTATTCATGTCTTTGCGGTCTGTACGTCAGCGCGAGCTCTTAATTTCTAATGGAGAGACGCAGAAGCAACTGTTACCATGGACAACTGACAATTTTACATCAAGTGTGGTAAGATTTCATTAGACAAAACAAGGTAAAATGTTATAAGTTTGTTGTGTCCGAATGTGTTACATGTGTTTCTGCTTCAATTTCTGCTCTAAAAAAATCATTGGTTGAAAAGATTTTGGTTGAATCTAGTTTATAATTTTGATTAAGGAACAACATTTTACTAAAGAATTGCATGTAGAAGAAGTTTGGTGAGTAAGACTATCTTGTTTTGCCATTTAAAAAGAAAGTGGGCTCTTATTCTGCGTCATCCCTGTTCCATGGTTGAGGTTTTTATTAGGACAATGTTCAATTACATCAAGCACAATGGCAGAGACGCTTGCACCTGATCTTTTACAGCTGATTTCCATCTGTAGTCCTGGGAGGGGGGAGGGATCCAGAGCCTACGCTTGGCCATACCTGCTTATAAAAGTCTGATCTTATCAGATCTTAGAAGCAGCCCAGTCTCTGCAGAAAATGTAGATATAGAACAAAATCAAAAACGTACAATAAGCTAGATTTAAACGCAATTTTAGTTGAAGCCACATGGCAACAATTTTGGGGGGTTTTGTTAGAAAAAAAAAACTATAAGTGTTTTGATAATTTGGAATCATTCAAGTCTAAGGGTTAATGTGTGTTTGGAGAAAGCATACAAACATTCAAAAGACTTGGTTTACAGTTGACCTCTGAACAGTCACAGAGCTCAGAAATGCTGCTGCTGTGAGGTTTCTGTTTGGAGCATCCACCAACTCGACACAGAACTGAGATGAAATCATCACAGACTGTAAAGGGACTTGGAACTGAAAGACTCATGAACAAGGATTGCCCAAATGGAGGAAGAAGAGGTTATAACTACTTCAGACAGGACTCTGAGATGAAATAAAAATGGTTCAATCCTTTGCTTCTTGGGGGAGCATGCAACGAGGCGCATGAAATGAACATGCAACGTGAGAATGTCAAACGCTGGAACAAGAACAAGATAAAGACGTTGTAGGGTTTAGCTCAGGAAAGACATGATTTTGTACCGTGTGTTATCCTCATTTGAATCTTTTGAGTCTTGGTTGTTTTTCTAAAAACTGGGATTACAGTCCGGGGATAAATTTCTCCACGTTTGATGAGATTAAACATACCCCTTACCCGTAAGTAAATAAGTTAGTAAGCTTTATTAGTCTAGTGCTTCACAGTGAGTGATCAGCTCAGCAGCGGCGATTCACCTCAACACCTGGCGCCTCAACCTCCAACCACCAAGTGTTCCCTAACATGCATGCTATTTGTTGGTGGGAAAACTGGAGGACACGGGGAGAAACATACAAACTCCACACAGAAAAGCCCGGGCCGAGCTGGAACTGAACCTGCGACCTTCTAGCTCTGAGGCCAGAGCACTATCCGCTCTACCACCGTGCCGGCTTCAACCAAATGTGATGGTTATTATTACCAAACTCTTTTAATTGGTCATGGGGCATTAGATTACAAAGTGAGCGTATTCAGGAGCAGGTTTGAAGGAAGAAAACAACCAAACAAAAGACCTATTACTTTATTCCTTTCTCATGCAATCGTTTTATTCCACTAAAAAAATAGTTCCGCTTGCACTGCACACGCTTGTTGCAGCGGCATAGACCCGAAAACTTTTTGTTTAATATGCAAGTGCGCTAAAGGAGCTACAGATAAGAAAAGAGTGAATGACAGAAACACTAAACTCTTCAAAGAGGCAGCGTCCACAAACAGGGACGCTGTAATGACCTGAAACAAGTGGAAAAATCTGAAGCAATCATCGGAATGACTGTTTGTGTGCATGCGTTACAACAATCCCAGGTGAAAAAAGTCGGTATGTGTGTTTTTACGAGAGAATTACTACTATTTCATTCGGAATAAATAATTCAGAATTAGGAAATGTGTGGCCAATATGACTCTAAACAATCAGGCATTATAAAAACCCCACACACATTTAGTTTTTATCGACTGAAGCGACACTGAAAAGAGCAGATTGTACAGTAAAATCAGATTGTATGCTCCTGCACTTTCTCGGCGTACAAACAGTGAGATTGGTGAAGGACAAGCAGTACACAGGCAGAAAATGGAACCGTCAAAGTGAACCTTGAAATGCAAACAGAACATACACAACCTGACTGTGATGGAATAATGAATGTGCCCATGTCCTTCACCTGTGACAGAAATCCTGCTGCTGCTGCTGACGGAGGAACGGTTATTTACATTCTACACAAGCATAATAGTGCTCTGAGGTCTTTTATGTGCTCGGAGGATTCTTTGGAACATTTGGTGTTTACTAGACTAGACGAAGGACAAGAAGCAAACCCTATAAGACGAGACGAGATGACAGATGTGGGTTTGATTTCTCTGTAATTACTGTGTCTTTTCACGTTAAACAAAAACTGGAGCAAAGTCCAACGTCTTTTCTGTTTGTGTCAACAACAAAATATTATTCAACTCCAAGACACATGTTTTATATAAACACAGTCTCACTAGAGGGCGTACTTTTACCACGACACAAAAACAGCGTATTTTGAGCACGAGTTCACAGCTGTTTTTAGTACTTATGTTACACCGTGCATTTAGCACGATATGAAAAAGAGTAAAAATGACACGAGTTTTCACAGCGTCAAATTAGGACAAGTTTTGGTTGCAGCACGTGAGGACGTTTTCTTCAGGTGAAACGGGTAAGTTTAGGCATAAAGTTACTAAAATTGGTAAGATTAGGTCTGGGGCTTGGGACAGGTTAAAATTAGAATCAGGATTTCATGAATATTCATAAATAAGAACACGTCTTAACAACCACCATTAAAATGAATGGGGACTGTGACACGTACTATAATTACACAAAACAGCTGTAAACTCGTGCTAATCATACCTCATTTACATATTGTGTAATGTCGTGGTAAATGTACGCTTTCTTGTGAGATCGGGCTTTTTATATCCAAGCTGGTGCCACCCAGTGAATCTGGTTATTTCTAGTCACTCCAGCTTCTCACAAGTCAATTGCAGACAGTTCTCCAAATAAAAAAGCAGGAAGTATAATTGTCTATTCAGAGAACAGATGAAGCCAGAATTAGGGCTGTACGATATATCGAATCAATACCACAATATATTAAAAACTGCAATTTTCCTTCTTTTCTTACGCATTAGCCTCCGTATTTTATTGTTGGTGGACACAGCGCACTACGAAAGCGAACACAGAGCAGCACCACAGGGACAGTCTTTTGACACGACTGAACAAGTCTAGATACAGTCCTAACAGACCTATGAGGGGAAAGTTTACTTTGAGCGAGTCAGAACAGTTGTATCTCTCACTGCTCAACTATTGACTCTGTACATTGAAGCTGTTTACTTTCAAATTGTCAGACTTTAGCGTTAGCATTGACAGACACACTATAAACACACTTTGGTCCTTTAGTGAAATATTCTCCTCATTTGTAAAGTATTTAACATGTTTTCAGAGAAAATCACCAACTGCTCACTGTTCACTGCCTGATCTTTAGTCATGTTTCATTATAGGCTGAGGTAGTGAAAACCTCATACGAATGAAGTAAACAGGAAATGAACCTGCCGGCAAGATGTTAGCATTTTTGAAAAAAAAATAGTAGATAATCAAAGTGATTCAACCTTCCAACTACAGTATGTAAATATATCTAACAATACTAACGGTAGCTGCGAGCTAAATGCTAAGGTGATGCTAACGCCGCCTGGCGTCTATTAGCATCTTTTTTAACTTTCTGTTTACTTTTCTGACATAACGCCACATCAGTGACCTACATTTAAACGTGACTTTAACTTGACTTGAATTAGTTGCTCTAAAAATACACCTAATTCACCAGAAAACGTCTTAAAAGAGATAAACAGTTTAGCTTCCCATGTGTTGCCGATCTATAATAACAACTCTTTATAGTAACAAGCCTTGTCTCTTTCTTTTTTACAGCCTATTTGATTTATAATATTTGGCATGTTTGCAACATTTTTATTCTTGGAAAATGTCTTTGTGATATTTTAACCCTATTTTTTATTGAGTGAATACAGACGAGTGGGCGGGGACAAGTGGTAGGTGCAAACAGAACTTTTCTGAACAGGAGCATCAGCTGCAGGATAATAAAAGATTACTCAAACAATCCAAATACAACTCTGAACAAACTAATGATGGGAGGCAGTGTTAGAACATGGCTGAATATTTTCTTTAGCAAACAAAACATTGCACACACTTATTATTGTTTCTTTATAACAATCCTACAATGAAAAACACACTGACCTCTTCATTTCTCCTCCATCTTGTCGTGTTTTGCCTCTTTTTCTTCTCGGAAACAACACATTGTCAATAACGTTCCTGCAGATTGTCAATAACACGTCTGTAGATGCTAAATTATTAACTCGCGCACGCGTCGGCCCGCCCGCGCATTAGCATGTGTAATTTTAGCGCGGCTCCAGCTCGTTAAGCCAGTATCGATCGCTGCGATTGGCCGGGGCTCTGCTGTGGTTTGATAGAGAGCGGCGAGGACGGTTTGGTTAATTGCAGAGTGTGAAAGGTCAGTTTTAATGAAGCGTGGGACCGAGGTGACCACACGCAGACTCTGATGTGGGAGATCCAGGCACACGGAGGAGATGAGGACAAAGAAAGTACAGATGGACTTTGAAACGTTAGTAAGTATGGCGTGATTTTTTGTTTCACGTTGCCAAGCGCGCTAGATGAGTTTTGCTCGCGCACAACGTGAATATTGAACGCGCTCACATACAGTTTTGAGAAGGAAATACCATTCTGTGCGCACAAATCTTCGATTCGCGCGCGTGTAAGTGTTTGAGTCGCGCGCGCACGACTTTCTCTCTGCTCGCGCAAAACTGTGCTCTTCGCGCGAGTTCCTCTTCTCGCGCACGAAACCTTTTTCTGCTCTCAAATCTTTTCTCTGCTCTCACGGAGAAAATACAGCATAGATACCAGAACAGCCAATCACAAGACGGGATTCTTGCATTTTTTTTATTGGTTGATCCAGACCCAAAGAGAGATGAGTTGTTAACGTCACTTCCTGTAAGTCCCGCCTCTTGTAAACAACAACTCTCTCCGTCCTGTTCTATCACGACGACCGATAAACAGTCCATTTTTCAACATCTACCAGACCAAAAGTACATTTTAGGAGACATATTGTGCCAAAGACCTATCCGAACACATAGAAACAGAGAAAGTGAATGAAGGGTTCAAATGTGTGGAGATATTCAACAATGAACGATGGCTATGGGCTAAGTGCTAACGTGAAGCTTCTGCTGTAACATCTACGGAACTATCTCTGTACTTTCCGAATGCAACGCCACACCAACACCTCCGTCTATACTCAGATGTGACTCGACCTCAATTAGTTGTGCTTGTACCAAGTACGTATTTCATCGAAGGAGTTGCTGCAGACAGCGGAATTGTTTTGACGTGGCATTACTGTAACTATCATTTGTTTAACATTTTTTCTGTAATAATTAGGCTCGGTAACGTGACCTCATACAGCATTAGAATGTTCAGTTAAACCAATGGAGATTTAAAATGGATAAATACCGAAAATAGCATTAATTAAATCATTCTGACACTACAGCGTGACAGATAAATTTACCAGTACTGACACAGCAGTTTATTTGGCTCTTCCACGGCTGTTTTCTTTACTTTTTGTAATCGTTTTGTCTAATGTATTCCTATGAAAGTTCTGCTATACTGACAACAAACATGGCGGAGTTGTCATTATTTCCATGGTAACTACAGATGGTTCCCGAGCCTAAAATGTCTATCATTGTTTCATACCGCCACAGAATATTAGAGTAGTTTTGTGCTGAACTTATAACGACACAGTTATATTGATGATAACACTGAGCTGCCATCCATACGATCATCAATCAAAAATGCATGTGGATTTTGCCTGATCTGTTATCAGTGTGATCAGAAAACTACACCTTTTTATTTATTTACAATGTACAGTTACATAATGCCAAAAAGCAAAAATGCTTGTACCACAGTATAGCTAGAAAGA
Source organism: Mugilogobius chulae (assembly GCA_038363315.1). Classification (NCBI taxonomy): domain Eukaryota; kingdom Metazoa; phylum Chordata; class Actinopteri; order Gobiiformes; family Gobiidae; genus Mugilogobius; species Mugilogobius chulae. The sequence continues at coordinate 12,129,058 of CM076403.1, forward strand.
TAGTTCATCTCCGGGGCAGAGATACAGTGCAAAAACAAAGTTACTCCTGCTCTCTGCGAGACACTATTCTTCATTCATCATTATAAAACATTGTGTTGCATAGGAGACGACTGCTGACATCACATTTACAATATAATAATAGAGGTTATGCACTGACATCCTTTTGCTTAGCAACATTTAGAATGAGTGGCATTTCTTCAATGTATTTCTTTGTTGTCGTGGCAACGGCTTGTCTGCTACAAACTTGTCTGTAACAACAGTTGGTGATTTAGGACATTTTAACTGCAACAAATGGACTCAAAAACATATTTTTTAAGAAGAAAAAGGTCATAAGTTCAACTGTGTGTGATTTCAATGTCTGATAAATGTGAGAAGCTAAAGTTTATCTTCTTTGCTACAAATGTTGACTTGATTTTCTCTGTTTACATGTCAGTTACAAACCAGTTCTCTTTAGACTTGTTGTGGGTTGAATTTGTTATCAAACTGTAGTTTATTTTTCCTGTTTTAGCTGTTTATTGAACTCTTACAAGAGAAAATGTCCTTTCTCTCCATTGACTCTAATGCATCCTTGCCACTCAGCATTCACATTTAGAATGCTGTGAGGTCACCTGCATAACCTCTATAAAAATGATATTAACACAACATTCTACATTTGGAAACTTTTTTTTGTACAGACTTTCAGCGGTCTAATAGGAGGTTGAAGTTTGTAAACTACTCAACTGCTGTTGTAGGTTATGGTTATGTTAGTTTGATCCATAGTTTGTTAAAAATTGTATTGTAATTGATCCAACGGCATGTGAGTCAAGTTTGTGAATACAGTGGAATGCTCTAACCTGTGTAATTATCATACATGTTTTTTACTTTGTATGCTCATTGCTGAAACAAACTTGTTAGACCAGAATCTTAGAACAGAGTCCTATATTATATTTAATTTGACTGCATAAAATATGTTGTGCAAAACAGTTTTTTGCTGAATAATTTCAGCTGCTTACTGAAATATTGTACAAATAGTAATGGTACACGTAAGATATAGATTATACATTATGTTCTAGGAATCTCTAAAGAAGTGTTTACATAGAGACTATCAAAACAACCACTGTGGCTCTATAGATAAGGGGGAAAGTTGTAAGATTCAGTAAACTGCATATGATTAGGATGGCCATATCACATATCAAAGAAAAGAAAACAATTGTAATAATGTAAGACTCAGGTGTTTGACAGCGCAGCCAAATGTCCACAGCTCCCAGCACGCTGTAGAAGTTAGCCCAGACGGTGAAGATACGACCGCAGACTGGTGAATGCCAGATCAACTTCCAAGCTCACTCTGCACCAGGCCCAATGTCTAGTATGTCACAAGGGAAAAAACAAAACAAAACATCAATGATATTCAGTATTGTATGAAGCATATATGAGAAGTTTCCTTTGCATGTGTTAGGAGCAGATTAGATCACTAAGATTATAATTTGCTGAGCAGCTAAATATGGCATGGAACAAAGGTGGTCTTCATTTCAGGCATCACCAACTTCTGTGTTTTAGGGTAACGGGCAAAATTTGACTACAGAGGATGGACATTGTTAAACCAAGTTTGAAAATATATATTTTTAACAAATCTTATAGCAAACACTAAAGCAAGAGTAAGGCAGATATAATAAGAGAAATAAGAGATTTACCATTGCACAACATGACAAATATCTTCATTGTGGGGTCCACTGCAGTTGGTGCTCTCATCACCTGCACAATCCCAGGTACTGGCTCAATCTGGTTGAAGAAAGACATCAGGCAGGCATAACTTGCAAACCTGTGAGACATTTGTCACATTAGATGGTGTAAAAAATGCTTTAATGCAAACTGTATGCACTGCTGATGAAATAAAACTATTTTGGCCTATGAATGGACAGAGTTTTTGTTTGTTTGTTTTGTGTTTCGTAAACATACACAGGTCAGATATACATGGAAGTTATTCACCCGAAATAAACACTTTTATTCATTCAATTGCTCCAAGTAAATCCGAATATTGGGATACAGTGTACACGCAGTGCTCATAACTGTGGCTTGGTGAGCAAGCATTATTGTTGAAGGTAATGTTAATGATCACAAACACAACGAAGCGATAATAAGTAAGTTAGTTAAGTCATTTTACCTCGTGTACAACATGACAATCTCCTTTTGTGCACGGAGTTGTGCGATTTCATCCCGGAGGACATTAGTTTCATCCAGGGCAAGGGCGGTCGAGGGCTGCGGGTTTGTTGTTGTGCCAATCAAACAAAAACGAAGAAAAACAGTGGCAGCCTGAAACGCTGGTTTAAGATGACGGCTGAAGACCCGAGCATCTGCAATCCGAAAACAGTCTCAACATCAAACGGAGTTGCACTTCGCAGATGCTGTGCGTACACACACACACCTGCACACACCCACGAACTACAAAGTTAAAAGTCAATTCTTGAAACACAGCTCGAATGCCTTCCAGTGGCTGCCGCAAATATTCACCGGAAGTGGTACCGGTTATCTGGGATTTTGACAGGAAACACGTCACGCCTCCCGCTCTTGCGAATTTTGTCTAGCCGCGAAGAAGACAGCAGCGGACAACAGGATTATGGATCCTTCTCGCAGCCCGGTAAATTATTGTTTCTTTCGTGTTTGAGTATAATCTAGTGATGGGCAAATTGCGCTTCATTGTATACTCGAACCATTTGCCAGGTGTACCGAAACGTGAGCCGGAGCTTCGCAGAAGTGGTTCGTTAGCTCTTCTGCGCCTTCTTGTGGTCAAATACATGTCTGCATGTAAAATGAAACCATGTAATGAACAAATAAACGCTGATATTATTGAAAATTAACCAACAGTATAGTATTTAGTAGCTTAACTGTATAAATGTTTGCATTTCATCTGTTTATTTTTCATTTCTAAAATAACATCCAAATCTAGACACAAATGTACAAAAAAAATTTAGTGTTGAGCTGGGCTCGAATTCTCAACCTGCCACACTCCAAGCAGACGCCAAAATCTATTCATCCTTACATACACACCAGAAGTTTTTTTTTTTTAATTGATAAACGGGGTCTAAGCTTATTTTTTCATTGAGAGTCTTTAATGTTTGTTAAAACAAGGTCCAACATGAACCAGCCCAGGTCTATAAAGTGTCCCAGATCCAGGTCTATAAAGTGTCCCAGATCCAGGTCTATAAAGTGTCCCAGATCCAGGCTCTGCTGCGGATCACGAGGAGATCCTTTTGCTTCAACACAGCTCGGCCCAAATGAACCACTTTCCGAACCACTTCAGCCAAACGGCGCTTCATTACGCGCTGATGACGTCACTCCCTGAAAACAACACAAGCTCCGGTACGCGCTTCACTCCCCTCCCACCAAGAAAAGCTCGAAGCGTGTACCGAAGCGTCGTTCATTTTGCCCATCACTAGTATAATCATTGGTCGTAAAATTTTAATTACAAATTATTACTAACTGTTTGGCATAATGTCTGACTTCTGCCCGCCACAGAACCATGATAATTCTCCACCCCGACCTTCCACTGCACCCCAGCCACAGGTGAGTTCATGTTGCTGTTCTTGTTGTTCTTCATCTTCATCTTCTTCTTCTTTCTCTTCTTATTATTATCATTATCATCATAAAATGCGTGCAATCATGCATTTTATCATAATATTCAAAAGACAAAGTTACCCCAACCCGAACTACACAGTATATTTTAACAGCCCTACAAAGTACCTGCATCATTTGTAATTGAATTAGCCATTATAATTAATAAACAATTTGGTTAATGAAAGAACTATCTACAGATGTAAGTAGTATTTTCACTCATTGTTAAGTAGCATTTATGAAATAAAAATCTTGTTTATGTTTACATGCTAAGATTGACGTTGACGTTTTACTTGTATTTTCAGTTAACCTTGCTTGACCAATAAACACATTTAATTTCATTTTATAATGGCTTTTTCATTTTCCAACAGGATATACTGAGACATGAGATGATACAGAGACTTCTCAACAAATTACAATCGGCACTGAACCAGCAACCCCTAAATATGGATTATTTGGAGTTTTTAACTCGCCATGAGTTAATTTTGTTCCAGTCTTTGTCCAATCAGCTTGATGGTGTAACAGACATAATCGAAGCTCTGCAAAATCTATATGACTTGGTTGTTGATAACATTAGAGCAGACTCTACAATGACAGTTGTGCTTGAAACTGAAGTCATACCAGGTTCCTGTCACCCGAGAATCCTCATTGAGCATGAAAGGTTAAAGAGCTTGCTGGACACACACCTGCCTGTTAACTGCCTTGCAAAATGCCTGGGGGTATCCCGAAGTACTGTGTATAGGAGAATGCAGGAGTTTGGCTTATCAGTTAGGGGTTTGTACAACAACATGAATGATCAAGACCTTGATCACATAATCTCAAATGTAAAACATCAAATGCCTAATGCTGGATACCGGATGGTTCAGGGGCATTTAGTGTCAATGGGTATTCGTGTTCAGTGGTCACGAATTATGGCCTCCATGCACAGAGTGGATGCTGTAGGTATCTTCTCACGTCTTACACAATTAGGTTGTGTGGTGCGCAGAAGTTATTCAGTGAGAGGTCCTCTGTCACTAGTCCACATTGACACGAACCATAAATTGATAAGGTAAATTAGCCTTTTAATTTTGTCTGTTTATCAATGTTTATCTATGTGTCTGCTTGTGCTGTCATAAAAAATTGATTATTATTATTTTATATTTTTTAGATATAACATTGTGATCTTTGGCGGTGTGGACGGATACTCAAGGAAGGTAAGGTCATACAAAATGACTGCGACTTCCTGGACCTTCAAAAGAGTCATTTTATGCTGCTTCAAATGTGGTCAGACTAAAGAAAGATTTTTAGTTCAAGTATAGAATTGGCTAAATGTATTGTAGGCTTAAACGTTTAAAAAACTCATAAAGACATTGCTCATTTTTTTTGCTGTAGATCATGTATTTGGATGCGGCAACTGACAACAAATCAAGAACAGCATTTACCTTTTTCCAGAGGGCAATCCAGCATCATGGCTTGCCTTCAAGGTACTGTATGCAGAGAAATATTAGAGAAATATTTGCCATTGGCAATAATAACTGCAGGTGTGTATTTGAGATGATTTCCAAAAAACTTCAAAAAATGCTTATGGGCTGGTCAAACTTGTCAGCACTGAATTTACCTGTGTTTCTGATATGAAATGTACTAGACTGAAATGTTACTTTTAAAAATGTAATATGTTCACAGGCTCACAGAAGCGGCTGTTATGTGTGTGTGAGATATGGAATGTATTGGATGGATGAGTGAGTGGTCGGTACGACACTGTTTCATGTGTTGCATTGCACTGTATAAGTTTATTGTTGCTTCTCAGGGACTGCAGATGGATACTAGCTGTTTAGCTATAATCTGGTTCAGATAATCTTTTTTGTGAGCATTATATCACTGTGCATTGTCTCTTCCAATAAAGACTAAAGTAAAATAAAATAAAATAAACCATCAATTTGGAACCTAGCAACTTAATACTATGCACATTGCATTAATGATTGTTCAACCTGTCTATGCTTTGAGTTTAAAAAGTAGCCAAAAAGACGTAATTGGAGATAAGCTGAGATGAGAAATGCATGGAGCTATAATTGTAATTATTTGTTATATCCATTTCTTTTCAGAGTAAGGGGAGACCAGGGTGTGGAAAACTTGGATATTGCCCAATTTATGTTTGCCACACGTGGTACTGGGAGAGGAAGTTTCATTTCAGGAAAGAGCGTACACAATCAGAGGTAAGTAAATATATTGTTGTTATATACAGGTTTATCTCAAAATCACCAGGCAAAAGTTGAATAACTTTGTTCACTTATTGGAATATGTCAAACTTTTATACATTTAACAATATGTCATGTCATTATAGAATAGAGCGTCTTTGGCGAGATGTCTGGAATGCTGTTACCAGCAAATATCATGACATTCTGCATACACTGGAGGAAGATGGGCTACTAGATATTTCGGACGAGATTCATCTATTTGGTGTGCACTACATCTTTCTACCCAGACTTCAGGCAGACCTTCAAACATTCATTGGAGGGTGGAACAATCATCCTCTACGTACAGAAGGTGGATTAACTCCTGAACAGCTGTGGTGTGTTGGCCATCTCCAAGGTCTGGATGATGGTGAGGAGTTGCAGGTAAACTATAACGTACTACTTATATGTGGTGACACATACTGTAAGGCAAATAATTTATGATGCACTAACCACTTAGCTTTATAAAAGAAAGAAAGCTTCAAAAAAGACATTGTATTGTAACATTTTACACTGGGTTATATTTAAAAAATATATTTTGCTTCAAGTAAAAAAATAGTCTGAGGCACAGTGATGATCAAAAATTAAAGTGCGGGACGTGCCTGCACATTTCGACCATAGTATAGATCTTCTTCAGGGCTAAATCATGCAAAGGATTAGCTATATTCTGTTTGTTGAGAATTTCCTACAGCTATATTGTAAAAACCTTTACTTATTACAGTATTGCTTTTGGACCCACATCTGACTATAAACTGGTGGTGTAATTGATACTTTATAATAGAGGTTATGCAGGTGACATCACAGCATTCTAAATGTGAATGCTGAGTGGCAAGGATGCATTACAGTCAATGGAGAGAAAGGACATTTTATCTTGTAAGAGTTCAATAAACAGCTAAAATAGGAAAAATAAACTACAATTTAATAACAAATTCAACCCACAACAAGTCTGCTGAGCATTGGTTTTGTAACTGACTTGTAAAAAGAGAAAATAAAGTAAACACTTGCAGATAAACAACAAGACTTTTGCTTCTCACATTTATCAGACATTGAAATCACACACAGTTGAACTTATGACCCTTTTCTTCTTAAAAATATGTTCTTGAGTCCGTTATTCTTGAGTCATCAACTGTTGTTACCAAACATGCTTGTAGTCAACAAGCCGTTGCCACGACAACAAAGAAATACATTGAAGAAATGCCACTCATTCTAAATGTTGCTAAGCAAAATGATGTCAGTGTATAACCTCTATAGTAGCATTCTGATGTGGCCTAGCCAGTCCCCAGTCTAAATCCAACAGAAAATCTTTAGAGAGCTGAAATTCTATATTCCTCATGTACAGCCCTGAGTGGGTCAAACCTGCTAAAGAACTACAGGGAGCTTTTGATCGCTTTAGTTTGTAACAATAGGCCAATATGTACCAATATTAAAATTGTTAAGTGATCAAATTCAGTACTTTTGGTAATGACAATGTATATTGAACTGGTTTGCTGTTTTTCTGTGTGGTAATCCAAAGACAAATGTCCACTATGATGGACATTTGTAAAAGTAAAGATATATCTAAGTACATTTGTGATTGTCTAATTAATTATTTCAGCTATTCCAGATATACATTTTATTACTAATATGAGTTGCATAGTACTCTAAATCCAAAAAGTAATTCAGTTTTTTTCTTAAAGGATATACTTGAACCAGACATTGATTGGGAGGTTGCTCTAAATCAGCACTGCAATGGTGCTGTTATTGTGCCAGATATGGAATGCCCCTTGGATGAAGAAACCATAGCTGGACTTCAAACTAGTATCAATCCATTGCAACCTTCTGACTCACATGGTTGTGACTTGTATGTGCTATATTTGCAAGTAGTAGCTGATCAATAAAAAGATATCTTGCACATTGAGTAGCTTTTTGGTATTGTTTATTATATAATGTTTTGAATTCATTTCTCAAACATCAAATACATATTCTCATAAAATCCTTTTTTTTAAGTTTAGAAAGACAATTTGTTACAATTATAGTAAACACATGAAATAATGTGGTTTTGGGAGCAAAAACAGCAGATTTTGTTTACTGGATAACAGGATTGGGAAGTTCATTTTGTGGCCCAACCATAAAATGTGTAAACTATTTCAGCTGCTGCTATCAGAAAGATAAATGAACAGACAACAAACTATAAAACATTGTCAACAACATGGAAAAAATGCTTCTATTACAAATACAAATCTAGCAATATCCATTGCTAGCAGTTTCTTCGTCTGTAGAAAGTGTCAAGTTCTTTATCAATGTACAGTGACTAGTACAAGTAAATTAACTATTGATTATTTATATTATTATTTATAGGAAAATGCTAAAAAAAAAAAAAATGTGTAAACTATTTCAGCTACTGCTATCAGAAAGATAAATGAACAGACAACAAACTATAAAACATTGTCAACAACATGGAAAAAATGCTTCTATTACAAATACAAATCACTGAAGAAAATTGATCTATTCATTTCCACGTGGATGTTGAAATAGAATATTATGTTTTTCAACAAAATAAGTGTAAGCTTCTTATAACCAAAGTACATTTTCTTTTAACATTTAACCTTGTATGAATGTGTGGCAAAAACTATGCAAGGAACTTGAAATGCAGTCAAATAACACGGTTGTAATCGGTATCCTGGTAATGATAATATTCTGGATCTGGTGTTTACATGAGCTCTGAGAAACCAGGACATTCATCTTTACATGTGACTGAAAGTATCCTGGATATTTTGAATGGTAACTATGGCAACAATGACACAGATGTGGTGAGGAAGCGAATTTGTTTTTTACAGGATGGCAGGGGAAGACATGGCGAGGGTGGCCGCTGATTGGCTGCTTGATATCTTATCCACTTAATATCGCAAGCAAAAAATTACGACATATATTATGAATAATAACCAACTAGGTTGTGAAGGTGTCTAGCTACAAATTTAAAGCAGTTTAAAATGTATTTTTTTCTTTAACATGTATTTTATAAACATTCAGTCAGCAAGTATGAAGTGTTAATAAGTTGTTAGTTGTCATGAGAGGTGTAAACTTACAGGGGGGCAGAGGGGCAGTGACAATGACAATAATCTCCTACACAGGTGTAATTTGGTTGGACACTGCCTCCACACACAGGGTTTAAATACCTGCACCCTCTTCTATTTGCTGGCTAGAGTCCAGAAGACCGAAGCATGGCCTGAAGTCCTTTGAGACACATCTGCAGTGCATGTGAGGTACCATTCTCCCACGTTCACCTAATCCCAGTATGGCACTGGACTGCTGTAGAGGAAGGAGACAGGACGGGCAGAGGAGAGGAGAGACAGAGGGAAGACAGGAGAGATAGAGGAGAGAGCGGGACACATGGAGGAGACAGGAGAGACAGAAGAGAGACAGAGAGAACAGAGAAGAGATAGAGGGGAAACGGAAAGGCAGAAGAGCAGAGTAGAGGAACAGCAAGAACACAGAAGAGACAGGGTACAGAGAGGACACAGAAGAGACTGGAGAGACAAAGAGGACACAGAAGAGACAGAGAGAACAAAGGGGAGAGATGAAAGACAGAGGCGACACAGTAGAGACAGGCCAGACAGTGAGGACACAGAAGAGACAGAAAGAACAAAGGGGAGAGATGAAAGACAGAGGGGACACAGTAGAGACAGGCCAGACAGTGAGGACACAGAAGAGACAGAGAGAACAAAGGGGAGAGATGAAAGACAGAGGGGACACAGTAGAGACAGGCCAGACAGTGAGGACACAGAAGAGACAGAGAGAACAAAGGGGAGAGATGAAAGACAGAGGGGACACAGTAGAGACAGGCCAGACAGTGAGGACACAGAAGAGACAGAGAGAACAAAGGGGAGAGATGAAAGACAGAGGGGACACAGTAGAGACAGGCCAGACAGTGAGGACACAGAAGAGACAGAGAGAACAAAGGGGAGAGATGACAGACAGAGGGGACACAGTAGAGACAGGCCAGACAGTGAGGACACAGAAGAGACAGGCCAGACAGTGAGGACACAGAAGAGACAGAAAGAACAAAGGGGAGAGATGAAAGACAGAGGGGACACAGTAGAGACAGGCCAGACAGTGAGGACACAGAAGAGACAGAGAGAACACAGTGGAGAGATAAAAACAGGGAGGACAGAATGAAAACGGAAAAGACACAGAAAAACAAAAAGAACATAGAAGAGACAGAAAAAAAAACAGACGACACAGAAGAAAAACAGAGAGGACACAGAAAAGACAGAGGAGAGACAGAACTGACAGAGAGAACACAGGGGAGAGATGAGATGGAACAGACAGAAAAGACACTGTCTGGCCTGTCTCTACTGTGTCGCCTCTGTCTTTCATCTCTCCCCTTTGTTCTCTCTGTCTCTTCTGTGTCCTCTTTGTCTCTCCAGTCTCTTCTGTGTCCTCTCTGTACCCTGTCTCTTCTGTGTTCTTGCTGTTCCTCTACTCTGCTCTTCTGCCTTTCCGTTTCCCCTCTATCTCTTCTCTGTTCTCTCTGTCTCTCTTCTGTCTCTCCTGTCTCCTCCATGTGTCCCGCTCTCTCCTCTATCTCTCCTGTCTTCCCTCTGTCTCTCCTCTCCTCTGCCCGTCCTGTCTCCTTCCTCTACAGCAGTCCAGTGCCATACTGGGATTAGGTGAACGTGGGAGAATGGTACCTCACATGCACTGCAGATGTGTCTCAAAGGACTTCAGGCCATGCTTCGGTCTTCTGGACTCTAGCCAGCAAATAGAAGAGGGTGCAGGTATTTAAACCCTGTGTGTGGAGGCAGTGTCCAACCAAATTACACCTGTGTAGGAGATTATTGTCATTGTCACTGCCCCTCTGCCCCCTGTAAGTTTACACCTCTCATGACAACTAACAACTTAGTAATAACCTCACAGTAGGAATAAGTTAACTAATTTGGTAACATTTAGGATGTAAAGTCTTTAACAATAGTTTACATTCAAACTCTGTGGAATTCACCCCCATGTACAACAGCTGCAGTCATGATATACTTAAACTCTGACAAAGAGTTTAAATGCAGCACAGGAAATGTCACAGTGGAAGTGCAAGCACTGACAGTAGGGAAACAAATTGTGTGCTCTCCCAGCCGCTCCATACAGTCGTGGTCAAATCTGCATATTATTTGAAAGTGCTTCTTTTCATCAGGCAGAATTGGAACATGGTTTTGCCCGGTCAACCACTGGAGGACCTTCGGTACTGTTAGAGGCTCCTCATTGCTAGCAGTTTCTTCGTCTGTAGAAAGTGTCAAGTTCTTTATCAATGTACAGTGACTAGTACAAGTAAATAAACTATTGATTATTTATATTATTATTTATAGGAAAATGCTAAAAAAAAAAAAAAAATTATGTTTGGCAATTGGAAGCAACAACTGGTGGTCAGGTTCAGCTCAAAGAAGCGAAGCGAGAGAGTTGTTTGGCGTAGTGAGAGAGTGAGAGAGTGTGAGAGAGTGTGAGAGTGTGAGAGTGAGAGAGTGTGAGAGAGTGTGAGAGAGTGTGAGAGTGTGAGAGTGAGAGAGAGTGTGAGAGTGTGAGAGTGAGAGAGTGAGAGAGAGTGTGAGAGTGTGAGAGTGAGAGAGTGTGAGAGTGTGAGAGTGAGAGTGTGAGAGTGAGAGAGTGAGAGACTGAGAGAGTGAGTGAGTGAGAGTGTGAGAGTGTGAGAGTGAGAGTGTGAGAGTGAGAGAGTGAGAGACTGAGAGAGTGAGTGAGTGAGAGTGTGAGAGTGAGAGTGTGAGAGAGAGAGAGTGAGAGAGAGAGTGTGAGAGTGTGAGAGTGAGTGAGTGAGAGTGTGAGAGTGAGAGTGTGAGAGAGAGAGAGTGAGAGAGAGAGTGTGAGAGTGTGAGAGTGAGAGTGTGAGAGTGTGAGAGTGAGAGTGTGAGAGAGAGAGAGTGAGAGTGAGAGTGTGAGAGAGTGAGAGACTGAGAGAGTGAGTGAGTGAGAGTGTGAGAGTGAGAGTGAGAGTGTGAGAGAGAGTGAGTGTGAGAGTGAGAGAGTGTGAGAGTGAGAGACCGAGAGAGTGAGTGAGAGTGAGAGTGAGAGTGAGAGTGAGAGTGAGAGTGAGAGTGAGAGTGAGAGTGAGAGGTGGAGAGAGAGAGTGAGAGAGAGAGAGAGAGAGAGAGAGAGAGAGAGAGAGAGAGAGAGAGAGAGAGAGAGAGAGAGAGAGAGAGAGAGAGAGAGATTAGTACAAGACTTACACAAATGCTGACAATGTGTGCAGAAAGAATGAGAACTAGAAAGGTCCAGGTGGAATCTGTTTGTAAAAATATATACAAAAAAAAAGTACCAGTTTCCAGCTCTTCCAAAAAGTCCTGGAGGAAGTTCACAATTTTCCTCTCAACTTTTTCACGGTTGGTCCCCTTTTCACTAAACTCTGGGACGCAGCTCATCATAATAAAATCTGCATCAGCCTACATAATAAATGCACAGGACACACAAAAAGCAATTTCATAATTCAGCACAAAACTGCAATGTCTAAATGTATATTTACCTTTGAAATTTTTCCTGGGACAAACAGCTCGTGGCAGGTATCAGAATTTGTACTGATCAGGTTCACAAGGCCATAGAGACTCATGCCTTGTCTTAATTGTTGTAAAATTGGCACAAGTCTTGTGGTTGAGTGTAGTACTATTGCGCTACAAAATGTTTTAAACAGATAAGTTAGAATTTTTGGGCCAAGACAAAACAAAGTAGTGATGACAATCTTACCGAATGATGGATTCTTTTCTATCTAGTGTAATTTGTGAGGTATAGCCACAATTGGCTACTTCTTCCGCTACACTCATTAAAGATTGCATATCCGTGGCATCTTCAACCTGAAAGTTTATATATGATATATGTATGGTAAAGGGTCATTCACTGTATCATTGAATAAAATAGTCCTTACTTGTTGAATAAGTTGTAGTGAGTCCTGATCAGTGACGTCATTCTTTGAGAGACCACATATATCAACCTCTCCAGTACAGAGAAAGTTGTAGCACCAGTCTTTTAAAATGCAGGTGCTGGCCCTCCTTGGGCAAGGCTAACTGCAAAAATTTCTCCCACAGCTCTGTGTATTAAAAAAAAGTTTGTTTGTTGTTTGTATGTTTGTATGTATGTATGTATGCGGGTGGGTGGATGTGGGGTAAAAGGGAATGTAGAGAGAAAGGGAGTGTGTGTGTGAGAGAGAAAGGGAGTGTGTGTGTGAGAGAGAGAGAGAAAGGGAGTGTGTGTGTGAGAGAGAGAGAGAAAGGGAGTGTGTGAGAGAGAGAGAGAGGAGAGAGAGAGAGAGAGAAAGGGAGTGTGTGAGAGAGAGAGAGAGAGAGAAGGGAGTGTGTGTGAGAGAGAGAGAGAGAGAGAGAGAGAGAGAGAAAGGGAGTGTGTGTGAGAGAGAGAGAGAAAGGGAGTGTGAGAGAGAGAGAAAGGGAGTGAGAGAGAGAGAGAAAGGGAGTGTGTGTGAGAGAGAGAGAGAGAGAGAAAGGGAGTGTGAGAGAGAGAGAAAGGGAGTGTGTGTGAGAGAGAGAGAGAGAAAGGAGTGTGTGTGAGAGAGAGAGAGAAAGGGAGTGTGTGTGTGAGAGAGAGAGAGAAAGGAGTGTGAGAGAGAGAGAGAAAGGGAGTGTGTGTGTGAGAGAGAGAGAGAGAGAAGGAGTGAGAGGGAGAGAGAGGTGGAGAGAGAAGGGAGTGTGTGTGTGAGGAGAGAGAGAGAGAAGGGAGTGTGTGAGAGAGAGAGAGAAGGGTGTGTGTGAGAGAGAGAGAAAGGGTGTGTGTGAGAGAGAGAGAGAGAGAGGAGGGAGTGTGTGAGAGAGAGAGAGAAAGGGAGTGTGTGAGAGAGAGAGAAAGGGAGTGTGTGAGAGAGAGAAAGGTAGTGTGAGAGAGAGAGAGAGAGAGAAAGGGAGTGTGTGAGGAGAGAGAAAGGGAGTGTGTGAGGAAAGGGAGTGAGAGAGAGAGAGAGAAGAAAGGGAGTGTGTGAGAGAGAGAGAAAGGGAGTGTGTGAGAGAAAGGGAGTGTGTGAGAGAGAGAGAGAGAAAGGGAGTGAGAGAGAGAGAAAGGGAGTGAGAGAGAGAGAGAGAGAAAGGGAGTGTGAGAGAGAGAGAGAGAGAAAGGGAGTGAGAGTGTGTGTGAGAGAGAAAGTGAGTGTGACTCCACAAATGAAATGCTTGTCATTTTGGGGTCATACGGACTTTACCAGGGGCTGACTTTACACAGGTCATTTATGTGTGAAGAAAAAAAAAATCATCAAACAAGGCTACCAACCTGAAGTGTTCAGCGTCAAGGTCAGTCAGAGAAAACTTTGGATTTTTTCCCTGGTTCCCAGACCCTTCAAAGAAACGTGTGGAAATGCCTGCAATCATATCTGTTGGAACAATGCTTTTTGTTGTTATTGTATTGTGTGATAAGATGAACGAAGAATGTACAGACAACAAAGGAAAAAAATTACCAGTCAGAAACTCCTTTCTTAATGCTCCTGTGTCTAGTCCGGCCTCACCAATGTATTTCACTTTCAGGGTGCTTTAGGTGATTCTGCCTTCTTTCGAAGCCATTGCTTTAGACCCCTGTCTAGGAGGCTTTCTCTGTCCACACACAACTTAAATTGTGTTGTTGTGTCTACTTGCTCTTTAAGTAAGAGCAACACCTGTCCCACACTTAAAAAATAATAAAATGTATATTAGTCTCTGAATTTTATAAACTGGTGAAGAAACAAAAGTAATATTATTAAAAAATAAAATGTATCTATACCTTTTCTCTTTGACCATTGGAGACTGAAACTGATCAGCTGATGTACAAACAGCTGATGTGCAAACAGCTGATGTGTAAACAACATCATCAAATCTGTAAATTTTCATATTCATGATCAGAAACAAGCCTAAAAGAGATGCAAGTTAAAAAGTTGTAATACTTACTCTTCCCCACAAAGACTTGCATGTTCTGCAATGTCTTCCTTTGGAAATTTTGAGTTGCAAATTGGACATATGACCTGATATAAATATGCATGTAAATTAGTACCTCAACAGCCACATAATAAACTTTAGTGTTTGCATTTGCATAAAATATCATTTCAAGTCTACTAATTAAAGCATTTAAAATATACCTACTTCAGTGGAGCTTTCTACCAAGTACACATCAGGGCACTGTGAATAATTAAAAACAAAGTTTAATGCATGTTTTACGTCTCAAATCTTTTAACTATTAGCTTGTGTTGTGGTAAATGTGCCATACAAATACAATTGACAATGACTTTTGTGCAAACACAACTTTTTCTTACCTGTACACTGGATACAACAGTGCTTTATCATTACTTTGCTCACAATTGTGTTTATATTGATTCTTGCATGTCTAGTAATCAGTCCTGCAGCTGAGACCAGAGAGCACCGAAAAGCTTGTTTTCACTTTTCACCTATTCCTTCTCACTTCTTTGTTCTAACTTTGTAACTTTCAATTAAAACATTTAAATTCCAGTTAAAAGCTCCAGGATGTTGTTGCCTTTCAAACAACTACTTAATAGTGTGCCTTTGTCGTTAATTACGATAACATGTAAAAATGCAGTTTGCGTTCAATGAGACGCAATCAAATAAGTGACAATTACAATTTCAAAAACTTTTGACCCCACCCTCGTCCTTACCTCATTGTCACTTTCTGACTTTGGCCCTTCACATGTTTTTACATGCACAGCCAACATTTGTAGTGGCATTGCCTCATTGCAGCGGTAGCAATTTTTTTTGGGCATTTTTGAGAAATGCTCTGAATTAGGTGGAAGCGGGGATGTGTCCAAACATTCCTGAATAGGAACAATATATAGGACACTTTTTCCCCCCTGAGAGATAGCTTTTAAAGCTGTTACTGTGTAGCCTTCTGTCTCGGGGGGAATCACCGTCAATTTTCTTCGTCCACTGCCACCTACAGTAAAAAGTGTATCATAATCATAATAGCAACATAAACAAGATGTGATGCAATTCACAGAATTTCACAACATCAACGTTCTGCCTCTGCTCTTGCAAGTCATACCGTCACCTATTAAGTTAATTTACCCTCTAAAATTTGTTTTAATAACATACAGAAAAACTACATCATATAAATAGCTTTATAACTGACATTTGTATCTGTTAAAATCACCATTAAATTAGGACACATAGGCATTGTAATGATAAAAAAATAAAATATTTTGTAGAATATTGGGTCATTGTAGATGAAATGACTAGTCAAATATTTCAGTAATCTCTTAATCAATAAATCACCTAAATCAATTGAAACAAGAGGAAACATTGCATATTTAAATTTCAATAACCAAAACAAAAAAACAAAACACACACATAGACACAGACCTAGGGCTTTATGGAGAAGCCATCCACCATCTAAACTCTTCATTTTTGGAAATGCTTCCATTAGAAACGCTGACATCTAATTTAAAAATAAATAATAAAAAATAACCAAAATGTTATCAACAGAGTTGCAGACTGACAGTTGTACCTCATCATGTTCACCATCTCAGGAAGGCAAACATTTTTTCTTCCCAGTCCCGCCTGCATTAGCTCAAGCTCATCCTCTGGCAGTGGCGTGTGGGACAAATTTTTCGGGAGAAGAAAAAAATTTTAAAAACTGTACTTTTCTTTGGTTTTACTGGGCTTTCCAATAGAAAAGCGTCTTTTCCCTTTTAGATTTTTTTTAAAATATCCTGAAAAGATCTGTCACAACAACAAAACAAATGAATTAGTACTTTATAGTTTGACAATCATGCTATTTGTATGTGGAGAACCGACATTTGTCTGGTCAGACCACCAAAATAGCATATATAAGTTTTATCTTAATTTTGGGTTGTTGATTAATGTGCACTCACTTTGTAAAAAAGTAAAAATACCCCTAACCCAATAGTTCTCAAATACAAACCTCGTCATCTCTTTTTGTACTGCATTATTGTCAGTTCTATTTGATGCACATCCCTGGTGCTTGTGGATGGTCTGGCCAGGGTGTCACTGGATGGACTTAAGGTGCTCATTAATAAAGAGACCAAATTCCGGGCTGCGGTTTCCACAGCACCTCCTTCAGCCTGAAAGAAAAGCCACAATTAAAGATATGTATTTCTGGGAAATTTTAACTAATAAGTTTTTGTTTTTTTTGTAATACAACATTTTAGGTCACCTCATCCCAGAAATCAACACTTTTTAAAATAGCAAAATATATTGTTTAAATATTTTATAGCAAAACAATGTTTATAATAATAAACTCATTACTATCTACAGATGAAAATTAGCTGTAAGCTAGAATCCGGTACAAGCATCTCTGCCATTGTGCTTAATGTAATGGAGCTCAACAGTGACCGCCCACTTGCTGGTTCCAAAATCTCGGACCCTCATGTTAAATTGCCATAGGGGATTAGATAAAAATATATTAAAAGTTTGGAACCGTCCTCGGGGCTAAGCAGCTATGTGGTGAGTCAGGAGCATAAGACCTACATTTATTTTCAAAAGCCGTTTTTTTAAGTTATTACGACATTTTGCCGAATTTTAAATTCTAGATGTGCTTTTTAGACTGAAAACAACCGCGCTGTGGATCTGAGTTAGCACATAGCTGGATAGCCCAGCTATGTGCTAACTCTTAATATTTGAATTTTTCGAAAAGCCTATGGCACTTTAACAAAGGGCAAAATACTTCCGTAACCAGGGCGATTTTTCCACTGTTGAGCTCCATTGTACATTGTCCTTATAAACATTACCTTACATTACCTTAATGGTTACCAGCTCACGGACCAAAACTATCTAGCACTAACCCCGCCTAAATGGGTAGCTTAGTTATTTGCCGCCAAAAGTGTTTGCGAACTGCCGAACTGCCCTAGAGACAGTGCAGACTTGAATTCGCATTTTATTATGAATATATTAATAAAAAAAAAATAGTAACAAGAACAAGAACAGCAACATGAACTCACCTGTGGCTGGGGTGCAGTGGAAGGTCGGGGTGGAGAATTATCATGGTTCTGTGGCGGGCAGAAGTCAGACATTATGCCAAACAGTTAGTAATAATTTGTAATTAAAATTTTACGACCAATGATTATACTCAAACACGAAAGAAAACAATAATTTACCGGGCTGCGAGAAGGATCCATAATCCTGTTGTCCGCTGCTGTCTTCTTCGCGGCTAGACAAAATTCGCAGAGCGGGAGCGTGACGTGTTTCCTGTCAAAATCCCAGATAACCGGTACCACTCCGGTGAATATTTGCGGCAGCCACTGGAAGGCATTCGAGCTGTGTTTCAAGAATTGACTTTTAACTTTGTAGTTCGTGGGTGTGTGCAGGTGGTGTGTGTGTACGCACAGCATCTGCGAAGTGCAACTCCGTTTGATGTTGAGACTGTTTTCGGATTGCAGATGCTCGGGTCTTCAGCCGTCATCTTAAACCAGCGTTTCAGGCTGCCACTGTTTTTCTTCGTTTTTGACGATTGGCACAACAACAACCCGCAGCCTCGACCGCCCTTGCCCTGGATGAAACTAATGTCCTCCGGGATGAAATCGCACAACTTGCACAAAAGGAATTGTCATGTTGTACTTAGGTAACTTAACTAACTTACTTATTATCGCTTCCTTGTGTTTGTGATCATTAACATTACCTTCAATATGAGCACTGCGTGTACATTGTATCCCAATACTCAGACTTACGTGGAGCAATTGAATGAATAAAAGTGTTTATTTCAGGCTATGTATATCTGACCTGTGTATGTTTACTCAACACAAAACAAACAAACAAAAAATCTGTCAAAAATAGTTTTATTTCATCAACAGTTATAGTTTGCATTAATGCATTTTCTTCGTCTTTCTTCAACCAGATTTACCTGGGATTGTGCGGGTGATGAGAGCACCAACTGCACAGTGGACCCCACAGTGAAGATGTTTGTCATGTTGTGCAATGGTAAATCTCATAGTCTCTGATATCTGTCTTACTCTTGCTTTAGCGTTTGCTTTAAGATTTGTTAAAAATATATATTTTTAAACTTGGTTTAACAATGTCCATCCTCTGTAGTCTAATTGTGCCAGTTACACTAAAACACAGAAGTTGGTGATGCCTGAAATGAAGACCACCTTTGTTCCATGCCATATTTAGCTGCTCAGAAATTATAATTTAGTGATCTAATCTGCTCCTAACACATGCAAAGGAAACTTCTCATATATGCTTCATACAATACTGAATATCATTGATGTTTTGTTTTGTTTTTTCCTTGTGACATACTAGACATTGGCTGGTGCAGAGTGAGCTTGGAAGTTTGATCTGGCATTTCACCAGTCTGCGGTCGTATCTTCACCGTCTGGGCTAACTTCTACAGCGTGCTGGGAGCTGTGGACATTTGCTGCGCTGTCAAACACCTGAGTCTTACATTATTACAATTGTTTTCTTTTCTTTGATATGTGATATGGCCATCCTAATCATATGCAGTTTACTGAATTACAACTTTCCCCTTATCTATAGAGCACAGTGGTTGTTTTGATAGTCTCTATGTAAACACTTCTTTAGAGATTCCTAAGAATAATGTATAATCTATATCTTACGTGTACCATTACTATTTGTACAATATTTCAGTAAGCAGCTGAAATTATTCAGCAAAAACTGTTTTGCACAACATTTTTATGCAGTCAAATTAAATATAATATAGGACTCTGTTCTAAGATTCTGGTCTAACAAGTTTGTTTCAGCAATGAGCATACAAAGTAAAAAACATGTATGATAATTACACAGGTTAGAGCATTCCACTGTATTCACAAACTTGACTCACATGCCGTTGGATCAATTACAATACAATTTTTAACAAACTATGGATCAAACTAACATAACCATAACCTACAACAGCAGTTGAGTAGTTTACAAACTTCAACCTCCTATTAGACCGCTGAAAGTCTGTACAAAAAAAAGTTTCCAAATGTAGAATGTTGTGTTAATATCATTTTTATAGAGGTATGCAGGTGACCTCACAGCATCTAAATGTGATATGCTGAGTGGCAAGGTAATGCATTAGAGTCAATGGAGAGAAAGGACATTTCTCTCTTGTAAGAGTTCAATAAACAGCTAAAACAGGAAAAATAAACTACAGTTTGATAACAAGATTCAA
>CM076403.1:12152133-12173323 GCA_038363315.1 Mugilogobius chulae
CATATTTAGCTGCTCAGCAAATTATAATCTTAGTGATCTAATCTGCTCCTAACACATGCAAAGGAAACTTCTCATATATGCTTCATACAATACTGAATATCATTGATGTTTTGTTTTGTTTTTTCCTTGTGACATACTAGACATTGGGCCTGGTGCAGAGTGAGCTTGGAAGTTGATCTGGCATTCACCAGTCTGCGGTCGTATCTTCACCGTCTGGGCTAACTTCTACAGCGTGCTGGGAGCTGTGGACATTTGGCTGCGCTGTCAAACACCTGAGTCTTACATTATTACAATTGTTTTCTTTTCTTTGATATGTGATATGGCCATCCTAATCATATGCAGTTTACTGAATCTTACAACTTTCCCCCTTATCTATAGAGCCACAGTGGTTGTTTTGATAGTCTCTATGTAAACACTTCTTTAGAGATTCCTAGAACATAATGTATAATCTATATCTTACGTGTACCATTACTATTTGTACAATATTTCAGTAAGCAGCTGAAATTATTCAGCAAAAAACTGTTTTGCACAACATATTTTATGCAGTCAAATTAAATATAATATAGGACTCTGTTCTAAGATTCTGGTCTAACAAGTTTGTTTCAGCAATGAGCATACAAAGTAAAAAACATGTATGATAATTACACAGGTTAGAGCATTCCACTGTATTCACAAACTTGACTCACATGCCGTTGGATCAATTACAATACAATTTTTAACAAACTATGGATCAAACTAACATAACCATAACCTACAACAGCAGTTGAGTAGTTTACAAACTTCAACCTCCTATTAGACCGCTGAAAGTCTGTACAAAAAAAAGTTTCCAAATGTAGAATGTTGTGTTAATATCATTTTTATAGAGGTTATGCAGGTGACCTCACAGCATTCTAAATGTGAATGCTGAGTGGCAAGGATGCATTAGAGTCAATGGAGAGAAAGGACATTTTCTCTTGTAAGAGTTCAATAAACAGCTAAACAGGAAAAATAAACTACAGTTTGATAACAAATTCAACCCACAACAAGTCTAAAGAGAACTGGGTTTGTAACTGACATGTAAACAGAGAAAATCAAGTCAACATTTGTAGCAAAGAAGATAAACTTTAGCTTCTCACATTTATCAGACATTGAAATCACACACAGTTGAACTTATGACCTTTTTCTTCTTAAAAAATATGTTTTTGAGTCCATTTGTTGCAGTTAAAATGTCCTAAATCACCAACTGTTGTTACAGACAAGTTTGTAGCAGACAAGCCGTTGCCACGACAACAAAGAAATACATTGAAGAAATGCCACTCATTCTAAATGTTGCTAAGCAAAAGGATGTCAGTGCATAACCTCTATTATTATATTGTAAATGTGATGTCAGCAGTCGTCTCCTATGCACACAATGTTTTATAATGATGAATGAAGAATAGTGTCTCGCAGAGAGCAGGAGTAACTTTGTTTTGCACTGTATCTCTGCCCCGGAGATGAACTATCTTTCTAGCTATACTGTGGTACAAGCATTTTTGCTTTTTGGCATTATGTAACTGTACATTGTAAATAAATAAAAAGGTGTAGTTTTCTGATCACACTGATAACAGATCAGGCAAAATCCACATGCATTTTTGATTGATGATCGTATGGATGGCAGCTCAGTGTTATCATCAATATAACTGTGTCGTTATAAGTTCAGCACAAAACTACTCTAATATTCTGTGGCGGTATGAAACAATGATAGACATTTTAGGCTCGGGAACCATCTGTAGTTACCATGGAAATAATGACAACTCCGCCATGTTTGTTGTCAGTATAGCAGAACTTTCATAGGAATACATTAGACAAAACGATTACAAAAAGTAAAGAAAACAGCCGTGGAAGAGCCAAATAAACTGCTGTGTCAGTACTGGTAAATTTATCTGTCACGCTGTAGGTGTCAGAATGATTTAATTAATGCTATTTTCGGTATTTATCCATTTTAAATCTCCATTGGTTTAACTGAACATTCTAATGCTGTATGAGGTCACGTTACCGAGCCTAATTATTACAGAAAAAATGTTAAACAAATGATAGTTACAGTAATGCCACGTCAAAACAATTCCGCTGTCTGCAGCAACTCCTTCGAATGAAATACGTACTTGGTACAAGCACAACTAATTGAGGTCGAGTCACATCTGAGTATAGACGGAGGTGTTGGTGTGGCGTTGCATTCGGAAAGTACAGAGATAGTTCCGTAGATGTTACAGCAGAAGCTTCACGTTAGCACTTAGCCCATAGCCATCGTTCATTGTTGAATATCTCCACACATTTGAACCCTTCATTCACTTTCTCTGTTTCTATGTGTTCGGATAGGTCTTTGGCACAATATGTCTCCTAAAATGTACTTTTGGTCTGGTAGATGTTGAAAAATGGACTGTTTATCGGTCGTCGGTGATAGAACAGGACGGAGAGAGTTGTTGTTTACAAGAGGCGGGACTTACAGGAAGTGACGTTAACAACTCATCTCTCTTTGGGTCTGGATCAACCAATAAAAAAAATGCAAGAATCCCGTCTTGTGATTGGCTGTTCTGGTATCTATGCTGTATTTTCTCCGTGAGAGCAGAGAAAAGATTTGAGAGCAGAAAAGGTTTCGTGCGCGAGAAGAGGAACTCGCGCGAAGAGCACAGTTTTGCGCGAGCAGAGAGAAAGTCGTGCGCGCGCGACTCAAACACTTACACGCGCGCGAATCGAAGATTTGTGCGCACAGAATGGTATTTCCTTCTCAAAACTGTATGTGAGCGCGTTCAATATTCACGTTGTGCGCGAGCAAAACTCATCTAGCGCGCTTGGCAACGTGAAACAAAAATCACGCCATAAGTAAGGAGTTACAAAAGCGTGAGTTAATGATCACGTTTACATGTGCTTAATATTCGGTTTATTGTCAATATTCCGTTTTCTGAAATATTCGGAATAACCTGTCTACATGTGTGAGCAAATAGGGTTAATCCTGTATACATGCTAAGTGTAATCAATCGGAATATTCCGATTCAAACTGCTACGCACAGACAACGTCTCGACGCACACAGACGCACGGACTGGATTCTGATCCTAATTTATTCTTTTTGGTTCGGATTGTACCGCTCTCTTGCTGCCCTGTGTGCAACTGGACTTTAAAACGTAAACAGACGTACATGTGTGAGACCCAGCGCTCACATTGGACAGATCTGACGTGGAGGCGGGGCAAACCAGAGGCATAGCTTATGAGAGCCTAAATGTGTGGGAAACAGGTTAAATGGTAAGAAATCAGTCCATGTGGACTGTGATAAACTACCGATACCGCGTAAGAGTAAGCCTGTGTAGCTTGTCAGTGCAGGAGAGGGAAAGTGGACGCAACTCTACGAGAGCAGCGACAGAAGCTCATGCCATGCGAGGGCAAGGAGAAGCGACGAAAACGCAGATCGCCTGATACAAACACGGCCGTGGACCAGCGCGGGGACAACGCAGACCGTCTACAGCCGGACACAAACACGAGGGCAGCTCGCTTTACGCTGGCGGATACACTTGGGGAGCGGTCCAGCACGTTCACGGTGGAATATCTTGTTGTGGAGCGCTTCTTTTCTTCTGAACACACGAGTCTTAAAGGATATACAAAATCTTCAACACCCGGAGACGCGTTGGAAGTTCTGCTTTGCGTGTCTCCTCCTCTACAACGCAGGTAAGACACTGCTGTTTTGCTGTGGCTGGCTAAGTTACTTTGTGAGAATGAAAAGTGTTTAGACTGAAAGATACAAACGCTAGAACAGCTTAAACTGTTTAGTTTTACCAGATCTCAGAGGAAAGTAAACCACAAACAGCCGAAAGCCAGAAATACGCAGACTTCTTTTGCACTTTCGTAGCGTTATAATCTGTTCAGTGCCTACACATGAACCCTCAGCGACCCTGTGTTGTCTCTTTACGCGTTTTCCGTGTTGTTTCGGCAGTTTGTGTTTAGTTCATAAGCGAGGAGCACATCAGCGAGGAGTCCTGAATATTCCGTTTACATTGGAATATTCCGATTGGCGTCTACATGAGCAGATATTCGGGTTGGAAAAGGAATAAGCCAGGGCTCATATTCGTTATTAATAAACGGAATATGAGCATATTCGGGTTTTTGCAGGTGTTTACATGACCGTGCGCAATCGGGTTATTGCTAATATTCCGTTTATAACGGTTTATTAGCCTCATGTATACGCACTGAATGATGCAAAGAGGGGTTGAACTAAATTAAATCCTTCACCTGTCAGATTAAGGTTACACTATATTGACCCTGTATATACCTTTTCTTCAAGCACCTCCTCATCCTCACATGTGCAAGTGCAAATGTTTTTTTGGCTGGTGGGAAAACCAAATCCTGGTACAAACATGAGGAGAATCATGCAAACTTAATGAAATTAATGAAATACTTTAAGCTGATTGGTGTTCTGGTCTAAATTAGTTTGTGTTTAGCAATCATCTTAAGGACATATCCAATGATAGAACGAGTGTCACACATAAACATCTCTCTGCTTCTTTTTTTAGCTAAAACAGATTCAATTTCACAGAAACACGTACATCCATGAGAGCTGCCAAGCATGGAGGTGTAAGTAGCTCTTGTATCTTGTTGTGAATCAGGAGCTACTTGCTTGCATGTCTATACCACGCTATATAAAAATTGTGGTGTCATGATGATGCCGTGGTATAGACACGTTTTGATTCAAGGCGTTAATGGAAAGTACAAAAATGGGCAAGTTTAGGTCTGAGGCTTGGTGTTCTCTCTCTCCCTTGCCCTCCTCCCTCTTATTCTCTCTTTTCTAACTCACTCTCCTCTGTCTCCTCCTCTCTCTACCTTTCTCCTAAGGTTAAGGTTTCCCTGTAGGGAAGTTTGTCTTCTGCATTTGACCCATCTGCCTCTGGAGCAGCTCCTCAGGAGCAGTGATGCAGCGCTCAGGGACTCATCTCCAGATGTTGTTGCTAGGCTTGGTCAGGACTACCGTAGCTGGAGGATATTTCTCTAACATGCATGTTATTAGTTGGTGGGGAAACCGGAGTGCCCGGAGGAAACCCACCCAGACACGGGGAGAAACATCCAAACTCCACACAAGGCCCGGGCTGTGGGGGAGTCGAGCCCCCGACCTTCATGCTGTGAGGCAACAGTGTTCAGCCACTGTGCCACCACTTGCTTTTCTCCCTCTCCCTCTCTTTCTTCTCTCTCTCTTATATCCCCTTTTTTCTTTCTCCCTCATGAGAACTTGTCCCTGTTGTATTTTCTGTTGGTCTGAACTGCACAGCTCTCGTCTCTGTCAGATGTTTCACAGCTTTATTTCCTCTTGAGACTTTCACACGTTCTCTCCCTCTCCTCTCTCTCTCTCCTTCTCTCTCTCTCTTTCAATCTCTCCCTCAATCTCTCTCTCCCTCCTTCCCTCTCTCTCTCTCTCTCTCCCTCTCGCTTTGTCTCTCTCCCCCTTCTCTCTCTCTCTCTCCCTCCATTTTTCTCTCTCTCTTTTCTCTCTCCCTCTCCTCCCTCTCTCTCCTTACTCCCTCTCCTTCTTTCTTTACTCTCCCTCTCTCCCTCCCTCCCTCTCTCTCTCTCTCTCCAGTCTCAGTTCTTCAGACAGTTCAGGACCACTGGCTGCTCCTCAGGCCGTTTCTCTTCTCCGCAAAACTCGGAAAAACAGCTCAGACGTGACTCGAATTCTATGAGCTTTTTATTATAATGTTCGAGAAACTGTCCCGCCCTCCTGTCCCTGTCGGCCAATCACAGCCTGATGCTTTTGCTTTTCAACCAATCCTCATCTCTCAATCAGCCTGGTCTATACCGCTCATATTTACAGTATGACACGTGTCTGTGAAACGACATGTAAATAATCCGTCACATCAAGGCATTTTCCTTTTCTGCATGTTCATGACGGGCACAGCATTAGTCTACACGCAAACTGCAATGAAATGACAAGAGATTCTTTAATTTTTTATTTTTTTTGGTGAAGCTAGGCCAGAAAGATTTATTTGGGGTTACCTGCAAAAGTTTTGATCTTTTTTGTTTTTTAAGAGAAAATTGCAAATTAACATTTGACACAAGTTGAAGGAGAACAGACACAACATGCTATCTTAACTTGGGTTGGTTCTGGTAAAGATGTTCATTTTGTCTTGAAGTAGTTTTAAAGTTTTCTTTTACATCCGACAAAGGCTGAAGTAGTGTAAATATTTTTACATGTTTTGACGATGACTTCTGCCTTTTGAAAGTCATCTGTCAAAATTGTTCAGGCGTCTGCTGACGCGTCGTTATGCAAAGTAGATGCTCAAACCTGCGGCAGATGCTTTGGTCTCATCATCATCAGGCATCATCGACTTAGTTGGACTCTGCTGAATTTTCAAGCGTCTATCGCCCACATCTACCAATCAGACACTGCTCTCCTGTAACGTAGTGACGCTGTTCTGCTCTCACTTCATGAGGAAAGAAGAACTGTTTACTGAAGTCTTTTAAGAACTTTTATTAATTAAAAGTGGCGAGTCGTGTGAGTGTGCAGAAAGAATCCGTAGAGAGTCTATTTTTGTCGGAGGTTGCAGCGGCTGATGCGACTCTCAATTCATATTACGAGCATTTTCGCAGTAATCCGCGTGAAACAGCGTGGCTTTGGGCAACAACGGACCGCAGTGGACTGGAGCTGGTGAACAAGGCACTTCACAAGAAACTCAGACACGTCTCTGGCCGAACTCGCCTCGCAGTCTGTGTACGGGAGGCGTTAGTGGTTCGTTGTTCTGAAAATCGAGAGCACAGAGATGAACTGGGATGATGTGTATGGTCAAATTGAGACACGAGCGTGAGCTGGGATATGAAGGCTTCCGGTGACGTAGGGGTGTGATTGGAGTGCGATGGGGCGTGGTCCTACTCACGAAACTAAATCAACCAAGTTAATAACAGCATGAAGGTAGTAAGCCTCTCTCTCTCTCTTTCTCTCTCTCCTTCTCTCTCAACGTGACCTGTCTACGTGCAAAACAAAGTAATAAAAGCGGGAACGCAAAGGGAAAAGCCTTAAAACGAGGGTGTAAAAAGTATCCCTGTTCTCCGCCGCGCGTTTTGGACGCCTTTTGGGGCGTCAGATTTGAAAATATTCTGCGTCAAATTTCACTTCAATGCTCTAAATTATACGCTTCGACGCTGTCCGGTCTGAACGCAGCATAAGATTTAAATTCAATAATTATTTTGCTGACATAGTGACAAAGGTATTTAACAAGAGGAATTTGAATATCTTACTTAGTATTTAGGAATAATGCATCTATTTTTTTTCATTAATGTGCAGTTTGGTGTTTGGGAGCTGCTTTATTGTGGAAGAAACTGTAATTTAGGAAGAAATACTTCATAATACATCAGAACTCTATGGATAAAGTGGATTCAATGCAATATTAAAACATCTTTAGAAGCTGATTGGACATAAAACTGACCAGAAAAACTGACAATTGTGTCCTACTTTATTTCCTCGCAGGTTTGGACCAATTAAAAAAGAGCCAATTACCCGTCCGCTCCTCCTGTGGGTCCTGCGGGTCCCTCTGGGTTCGTACCAGTCACGCCGGGTCACACCAGGTCAGTCGGGTTTGGAGAGTCAGCAGAGGAGGAGCTTCAGGTCGTCAGGCGTCTGCACATTTCTCTTAATGAGGCGCTTCACAAACTGCTGATGTGAGAGACGAGGCATCAAAGAGTGTCTGCACCTGCTGCGAACCAAAAGCCTGCAGGAGCGGAAACTAGACTAGAACAGACTGAAAACAAGACTAAACAGTCTAAGACAGGACCGAAAACTAGACTAAAACAGGACTGAAAACAACGATTAAAACAAGACTAAAACAGGACCGGAAACAGAGACTAGACAGGACTGAAAACTAGACTAAAACAGGACAAAGACAGGACCGAAAACTAGACTAAAACAGGACAAAGACAGGACCGAAAACTAGACTTAAACAGGTCTAAAGCAGGACTAAAACAGGACCGAAAACCAGACTAAAAAAAAACAGGCTAAAACAGGACCGAAAACCAGACTAAAGAACAGGCTAAAACAGGACGGAAACAGACAACAGATGAACCAGACTAAAGCAGGTCTGAAACAAGACCAAAAACTAACTAAAGCAGGTTTAAGACAGAACCGAAAACTAGACTAAAGCAGACTAAATCAGGACAAAAAACAGACTAATAAAGGTCTAAGATAGGACCAAAACTAGACTAAACAGGTCTAAGACAAAATCGAAGACCAGTACTGTTTTAGTTGTTTTCAGACCTGTCTTAGACCTGCTTTAGTCTGGTTTTCGTCTTCTTTTGTTTTCGGTCCGTCCTAGACTGTTAGTCTGGTTTTCGGTCCCGTCTTAGACCTGCTTTAGTCTGGTTTTCCAGTCTGACTGCTTTAGTTTTAGTTTCTTAATTTTTGTCGGTTTTCTCCTGTCTTAGATCTGCTTTAGTCTGGTTTTCGGTCCTGTCTTAGACTTGTTTTGTCTGGTTTTTGGTCCTGTCTAGACTGCTTTAGTCTGTTTTCGTCCTGTTTTTTTTAGACCTGTTTTTAGTCTGGTTTTTTGTCCTGTCTTAGACCTGCTTTAGTCTGGTTTTTTTTTTTTTTTTTTTTTTTTTTTTTTTTTTTTTTTTTTTTTTTTTTTTTTTTTTTTTTTTTTTTTTTTTTTTTTTTTTTTTCGTCCCGTCTTAGACCTGCTTTAGCGGTTTCGGTCTGTCTTAGACCTGCTTTAGTCTGGTTTTCAGTCCTGTTTTAGTCTTAGTAAAGGCAGGACTAAGGCAGAACCAAAACAAGACTAAACAAGCCTAAGAAAGACTGAAACTGGACCAAAACAGGACAAAAATTAAACAGACTGAAACTGGAGCGGGTCTAAAGCAGGACTTGAACAAGACTGAAACAAGTCTAAAATAGGTCTAAGACGGACTAAGACAGGACTTGAATTGTAAAACATGAACAGAACCTATTTGCAACATTTCATGGTTAATAAAAACTTAATTAGGACTAACTAAACCAGGAGCATGTTGTCTAAAGCGTGTTCTCCTGGTGCGGCGGTGTAAAAGCAGTATCCGAGCTGAAGGACGCTCCACGGGGCTTCGGCATCATTAAATCTCTATTAGCACCGCTCTAATGGCTTTTTAATGAACGCGCAAAGACGTAAACAGCACATCTGACCTGCCCTCACCGTCCACCGGGGGGCGCTCTCATCAGCCTCCTCCGGGGCAACAACACATCAAGAGAGAGTCCCGGCCCGGCGTTCAGAGGCGGGACGTGATCCGGGACGGGCGCGTTTGGCAGGAGAAGAGTTGTTTTTGGTTCATTATCAGCTGGAGATGTTTGGTGAGGTCCATAAGTAATCAACAGCTCGTTTGTGTGAGCGGACCGACGGCAGACACACTGTAGCGAGGCTGTAATTATGTCAAATTAAGTGTTCTGTTTTGGTAAAGGATTAGTGTTGCTGTGTTGGGCTCACTTAAAAAGCCATCATGTGAGCTGCTGCAGACTGCTTTTATTGTTTTACTATTTGTGAAACTGTCATTCTTGTGAAAAGTTTATGTATGGATAAAATGCAATGCTTCATCTTTGTTTTTATGATTTCTATGAGCTTAAGTTGCCTTCTGCAGATTACAGAGTTTTTTTTTTCCTGATTTTATGCTTGTTCACACAAAGACAAAACAAGGATAGTTTTGAAAACGATCTGCATGAATATGGAGCTGTCTTATGCTGCATTCAGACCAGACAGCGTCTTTGCGTTTTTTCAATGTTAAGTCAATGTAAACTCGCGACTTGAGCGTTCAAGTGTATTTGCGGCGCGTCTGGGGCGTCGGTTGACTCGCGTTTAGGTGTCTGAAAACGCAGCATGTTGCGGATTGGAAGCTCAAACCTGTGGGACACAATTCACTCGTATCTGCGGCCACTGCAGGAATTGGGAAAATCCATCTTTCACGCGTTGGAAGTTTTTATTTATTAAAAATGCTTGTTTCATGTTTAAAACCTGCTGTACGACAGGACACTGAGGAGGACAGAAACAGCAAAAGACACTGCCTGGAGGAGGAGAAAGTTGTGTGATCGGGTAAGCTCCGTTTTAAATGCAACAAGTCTCGATCTCTTCTCTTTCTCTCCTCTCTCAGTGATCTGTCTACCGAGCAAAACAAAGCCTTTGCAAACAAGTGGGAGCTCGAAGAAGCGTGTTGGGGCATTAAACAGTGTCTTGTTCTCTCGCGCCTGATGGCATTGGGAGTTTTGGACGCCAATTGTGGCGCGGCTTCGAAAATGTTCTGCGTCAAAATTTTGATGCAAATACGCTGTCCGGGGTGAACGCAGCATTAAGATTTGTGAACGTTCACACAATTAGTAAACCAGCCTGCAGGGTGTAATATCTGTAACTGACCAGGTGTGGCGCTGTGACACGACACAGAAAGGAAGTAGAAATGACACTGCGCATACTTTTTTAACGTAAACATAAACTTATGGAAGAATTCTTTTAAACTAAAAAAAACCTACAGAAGGCAGAGAAAGTGGATTTATGCTTCAGATACTTTGAAATATTTTGACAAAGCTTCAAAGTTGATTTAATGGACATTGTAGTGGAGTTCTTTTTTTTTTGTTACGTCTTCTGTGATTTATGGTCAGACGGTTTTTTGGCAGTGAACATCATATAAAGGTCAGCGTTACTGTGGAGACGCTAAACCGGAGTTTGGAAATCTTTTCACTCTGGGACCTGGTTTCAGAAATCTTCGTTTTCAGTGTCCTGAAACTTTGCTTCGTGTGGACGATGTGGTTTAGGTCAAATATTGTGCTGAAACGCCTGAGCTTGGACAAGTGTGGACAAGGCAACAAGCTCGTTTTGACCGTCTTCAGGAGGCGTGGCCAGAGGAAGGAGATTTTTTGTCATTTGCCTCTTTATGTCTGTTACGACTACTATAAACCTGATCCACTTTTGTGTTTGAAAACTTGTTCTAAAGCTGTGATAGTGAACAAAACATCCCTGTGACGTGTCTTTGTGACAGCGGAGTAGAGAGAAACTTCTACACAGCAGCTTTAATGTAAGATCAAGTGAACACACATAAAGGCTCAGTTTTTTTTCTCTCATTAACTCAAAGTATTATCGTGAGTGATTCCTGCATTTGTTCTGTCATCTCTCTGATCTCTCCACTTCTCATCTCTCTCTTCTTTTTATACAACACATCCACCTCTTCCTCATCTTTTCCTTCTTCCTTCTTCACTTCTTCACTCTTGACTAGTGAATGTGTGTCTCTTTCTCCTCCTCTCTTTCTTTATCAGTGTCAAACAACATTAGCCTCTAACTCCCCCTCTCCTCCCATCTCTCCTGTCACTCTCTCTCAGTGTAAATCACATTAGCTTTCTCCTTCTCTCTCTCTCTCCTTCTCTCTCTCTCCCTCCTGTGTGTGGCCCATTACCTTCTCCGTTCCAAGGCCACGACTCCGGTCATAACGGCTGCTTACTGTAAAGAGGACACCTGCCTCCCGGACACAGACGCCATGTCCACAGAGACCCAAGCTTTGACCAAAAGAAGAGGAGAGAGGTGGAGAAAAAAGATGAGAGAGAGGAGAGAGTGAAGAGGAAGAAGTAGAGAGAAGAGGAGGAGAAAGGAGAGAAAGAGGAGAGCGGAATCATTCAAAAGCCGTCCCTTACAGAATGATAAAAGGAGTTTATTCTAAATTCATCCCGGTTTAGGCTGTGTTGTGTGTGTGTTCATGTCAGAATAAGTTCTGTCCATCTACTCTCTGCAGCTCATATGTTAAGACAACTTGTCTGGTGCTGTAGTTCATTAAACAAAGCTTCGCTCATCTGAAGGAGTTTTCTTTCAAGCTCAAACGCTGTTTGATTTAGCGTGATGTCTCTGGTATCAGATGTCATATTCACACTGTCAGATGAATAAACTGCTCTTGTTGTGGCCAATATCTGCTTAAAGACAGAAATTGAGAATAGGTATTTGCATAAAAAGATTATTTCCTTCGTCAAACACTTCCTAATGCTGCGTTCAGACCGGACAGCGTCCCATTTTGCACATTGAAGCCAATTTTAACGCAGAATATTTTCAAAGCTGACGCCCCAACACACGTCGAGTGTTGGGGGACAAGGACACTTTTTACTCCCCAAAGGTGCTTCTTTGCATTCCCCGGCTTTGTTTCACGTAGACTGATCACGTTGAGAGAGAAAGAGAGAGAGATACAGGCTTAATAAAACATAGCTTACCCAACTTTTCCGACTACAACTTTCTCCTCCTCCAGACAGTTCTTGTGCTCCTCCATTCATCCAGTGGGTTAAACACGACAACAAACCAGTCCAGATCGTGTCCCTTATGGTTTGTTTCGCCATTTCGCCAGATTTTCAGAGAAACGAACAACCAAGCCTTTGAAAAAACCCCAAAACAAAATAATAAATTTATTAAAATACTTTAGTAAACTGTCCTTCCCCTTGTCCAAGGAGAGCAGTGTCTGATTGGTGCACGTAGACGTTCGACGCTTGAAAGTTCGTAGGCCTCGAACTAGGGCTTCAAACTATGATAAATCTGATCCAATATTTTGTTTTCATGGTGCAGAGGAGCTGTACGCACTGAGTAAAGTGTGAGTAAACTATAAATGAGGCTCCTGATGTTTGGTGTGCTGTAAAACTTCATGTGGTGTTTAGTACAATATTGAAAATCACCGCTGTTCCTGTTGTGTCTCTGCTGCAGTTGACAGATTCCTGCTGTGTGTGTTCAGCCTCTAATGTGATGCGTGAATGGATTAAGGTTTGAAGGACGAACAGTCAGAGCCGAGGCTGCTTCACCAACGTGTTCGCAAACAATCCAGCAGTTTCCACGGGGACCAGAGTTTACATCCTGGTACTTCACATGTTCACGGGGACCAGAGTTACATCCTGGTACTTCACATTTCAAGGGGCAGAGTTACATCCTGGTACTTCACATGTTCACAAGAGATCAGAGTTACATCTGGTATGGTTCACATGTTAAGGGATAGAGTTATATCCTGGTACTTTCACATGTTCAAGGGGATCAGAGTTACATCCTGGTATTCAATTGTTCACAGAGCCAGAGTTAAATCTGGTACTTCACACTTTCACAACAATCCAGCAGTTTCCACGGGGATCAGAGTTACTCCTGGTAACTTTTCACATGTTCACCGACAATCCAGCTTTTCCACGTGGGACAGAGTTATCATCCTGGTACTCACATGTTCACAGGGAACAGAGTTACATCCTGGTACTTCCACATGATTCACAGGGACAGAGTTACATCCTGGTAACTTCACACGTTCACCAAATATCCACAAGTTTCCACGGGGACCGGAGTTTACATCTGGTACTTCAACAGTTCCCAACAATCCAGGCAGTTTCCACGGGGACCAGAAGTTACATCTGGTACTTCACAACATGTTCCAGGGGAAGAGTTTACATCCTGGTACTGTCACACTTTCACAAAATCACAGTCCACGGGGATCAGAGTTACATCCTGGTACTTCACAGTTCACCGACAATCACAAGCAGTTCACGGGACAGAGTTACATCCGGACTTCAGTCAAGGAACAGAGTTACATCCTGGTACTTCACATGTTCACAGGGACCAGAGTTACATCCTGGTACTTCACACGTTCACCAACAGCAGTTTCCACGGGACCGGAGTACATCTGGTATTCACCGTTCACCAACAATCCAGCAGTTTCCACGGGGACCAGAGTTACATCCTGTCTTCACATGTTCAAGGGGACCAGAGTTACATCCTGGTACTTCACATGTTCACAGGGACCAGAGTTACATCCTGGTACTTCACATGAGCTGTTTTGTGCGCATGCAAAAGTTTGGAGGCGTTTTCCATCTCTTGCCTGTTTCTGAGGGTGGAAATATCCTTTCTAATTGTAATATCTGATAAAACAAACTATGAACACCTGTAATGTTAAAGATAAAAAATATCATTGTGGTTAAGGTTAGACTTTTGCATTGGCTCGCCTACATTTTTATTTTATTTTTTTGTAATTTTGGGTCCCTAAAACTCATTGTACCTCAATCAGCTTCAGCTTTTGCAGAGGAATTGTCAAAACCCAAAGTATTCCAAATCTAGAGTCATTTATGTCTCAGCTGTAACTGTAACCAGTCTTACTAACCCTTATATTTACAAAAAAAAAAAAAAAAGGCGGAAATTAGATCTGTTTTTCTTTAGTTGGAGAAGTTTTCTCTTCTGATCAGAGCCTGTTAGTCTCAGAAGCTAAACTACAGAGATACAGCTTCACAAAGATTTCAGACATTTGCTTGTGTCCAAAGGATTGGAAACGGTTTTAGTTTGAAATTTAGACGATTTTTGTCAGATGTGTGAGTCTTTAACCTTCGAATACTGCAAATGTAATGTGTGTATTATTTTCTCAAAAGAGACATGCAAACTAAAAAAAATTACACCAAAGGTTAACATGAACATATTTTGCACAAACAGTGATGGTGGTGTTTGGTACAGACTGACTTTAACTGGAAATTAGATTGGATTTACATTCCTACATATTAACTCATAAAACCCAGACCTCTAAAAGATTGTTATGTGCCTGCCACACTGCTCCCGTACACTGACTGTGAGACAGTTTGGGTTTTTGTGAAGAGCTCCAGTCCACTTCGGTCCGTATTGACCAAAGTGACGCGCTTTATGGATCCCACGAGAATGCTTGTATTATGACTTGATACTGTAGCTGCATCAGACTGCTGCGGTCTCCAGAAAAAAATAGAATATCTATAGATTCTTTCCACACAGCCACGCAAGTCCAGTAAGTGCATCCGTACTGCTCCAACGCATTGATTTATCTTCTTTCTAAGTCGACCTGCACCGAACTCGCACTCAGTGTACGGCAGAGGTTTTACCTGTAGTACACTGAGTTTGGTGGCAGTCGGGACCTCACGTGGGACCAGTAGAACTTAGAAAGTGCTAGAAATCTATTCAACTGCGGTCACTGAACTCTGATGGGTTCTGCGGACGAATCCACATGAAATCAACAGTGGTTCTTTTTAGGTCATTATAACCAGCTTTCCCCGGAGAATTCACGTGGCTTTGGGGAAACACACAACAGTCGACTGCAGCTGGTGTAAGAGAAACCTGCAGGTGGTTCAAACCCAAACAAGCCTCAGTCAGGTACTTCGACGCTTCTCACACTCGGAAATCCTACACTCCTCAGAAGTCAAAGTACAGGCATGGTTTGTTTTAGACACTTCTAGTTTCTGTGACTTTGCACTCAACTCCCACTCAGTGGTACAGCCCGAGGTTAGAGACACATGCTTCTGACTTCCTGGAAGAAAAACACACACGATTCAGGAGTAAACAATGTGAGGAAAAGCTACAGAAAACACTGATAAAACCGTTTGTGTGAAGGTGAACAGAAAACAGCACGAGTCAAGGTAAAAGAGAGTAGAGAGAGAAAGAATAGGGGGGGCAGAGAGAAGAGAGAGGAGAGGAAAATGTAAGAGAGCGTGACGAGAGGAGCAGGAGTAAGGTAAGACGGACAAAACAACTCGTATTAGCGGCACTTTCAATTAATCTCCGACAATCAACCACATAGACGAGAGAAGAGAGAAAGAGAGGGGAGGGGAGAAACGAGAGAGAGAAGGGGGCGGAGAGGAGAGAGAGGAGAGGAAAATGGTAAGAGAGGTGACGAGAAGGAGAAGGAGTCAAGGTCAAGACGGAAAAACAACATTCGTTATTAGCGGCTCTTTCCAATTCAATCTCCGACAATCACCACATGAGAGAGAGAGAGAGGGGGGGGGGGAGAAAGAGAGAGAGAGGGGGGAGGGCGGAGAGAGAGAAGAGAGAGGGAGAGAGAGAGAGAGAAGAGAGAGAAAGAGAGGAGAGAAGAAGAAGAGGAGAGGAGAGAAAAGAAGGCTGAGGGAGAAAGTGTGGACTGAGAGTGAAAGAAATGTCATGAGATGTATAGAAAAGCAATGTAGAAAGGGTGGAGAGAGTAAAAGATAAAGTAGGTGAAGCAAATGAAAGTGGAAAGAAAAAGAGAGGGGGATATAAAAAAAAGAAAAATGAGACAGGCAGAGGCAAGGAGAGAAGAGAAGGAACATAGATGTGAGAGAGTAGGAGCGATAGAGAAGGTTTTATCACACAACATTCCATTAATCCTCTTCTCTGGAACTGACACTCTGCCCTGAGGGGTAAAAGAGAGAGGGAGGGAGAGAAGAGGGAAGGAAAGAGGGAGGGAGGGTGAAGACAGGGGAGAAGAGAGAGGAAAGAAAGGAGAGAATGAAGGGTGAAAGAAAGAAAGAAAGAAAGAAAGCGGGGAGGGAGAGGAGAGAAGAGGAGGAGGATAAGGAGAGAAGAGAAAGAGAAGAGTAAGAGGAGGAAAGGAAGAGTGGGAGGAGAAAGGAGGAGAGGGGGGCGGAGGAGAGGGAGGGGTGCAATGAAAGAAAGAAAGGGAGAGAGAGAGGAGGAAAGGAAATGGGAAGAGGTGAAGGTGAAAAGAAATGAGAGAATGAAGAGAGGACGAAGGGGGTGAAAGAAATAGAGAGAGGAGGAAGGGGTGAATAAAAGAGGAGAGAGGGGAGGAAAGCAACAAGAGCGGGAGGGGTGAATGAAGAAGAGGAAAGGGAAAGAGGAATGGAAGGGAGAGAGGGAGGGGAGAGAGAGAGGAGGAGGAGGATAAAGAGGAAAGAGAAAGGAAGAGGAGGGAAAGAGAGAGAGGGAGGAGGGGAGGAGGGAGGGAGAGGAGGTTGGGGGTGAAAGAAAGAGGAGAAGAGAGGAGTAAGAAGAAAAAAGAGAGACAGAGTGGATAAAGGAATGAGAGGGCTAAAAAAGAGGAGAGAGGATGGATGGAGAGGTGAAAGGAAGAGAAGAGAGAAAGGAGGAGAGGAATGGAAAGAGGGAAGGGTGAGAAGAAGAGGAGAGAGAGAACGAAGGGGGTGAAAGAAATTGGAGAGAGGGAGGGAGAGAGAGAGAGGAGGAAAGAAAAGAGAAAAAAAAAAAAGCGGGAGGGGTGAATGAAAGAAGAGAGAAAGGAGAGGAAGGAAGGGAGAGAGGGAGGGGTGAAGGAAAGAGGAGAGAGGAGGGGAAGGAGAGAGGGAGGGTTGGAAAATGAGGAAAAGGAGAGAAGGGAGGGAGAGAGGAGGAAGTGAGTGAAAGAGGGAGTGAATAGTGAGGAGGAAGGGAGAGAGAAAGAATGAGGAAAAAGGAAAGGGGGAAGGAGATAAGCAAGAGAGAGCAGGGAGCAAAGAGGAAAAAATGACAGGGAAAGAGAGACAGAGAGAAGAGAACAAGATAAAGCAAGAGAAAAAGGTATAGAGAAAGGAAGGAGGTATGGGAGAAGATGAGGAAGAGGGAGAGAGAAAAAAAGAAGATCGATGAGTGTAGAGTAATTGAAGAGAGAAAATGACGCTGGGAAAAAGAATCAGGAGGATGTTATGAAAAATGACAATAATCCTTCGGTTGTGAAGTGGTTAATCTGACTGTGAAAGAGGAAATGTGAAACTGTTCTCTGCATTTGACCCGTTCTTTAAACAAACCGCACAGACAGATCCATGAGGTGAAGCTGATGACCGTTCAGACTGTGAAGACTCTCACCAGAAACAGCAGAGACCTTTATCACTACGTTCTTCCTTTCAGCAGGGTGGTCCAGTCAAACAGCTGGAGTCAGAGCCATCATCCAGCAGATGGATGTCCGAGGGTCAAGTGTCAGACAAGCTGCAGAGGCTGGAGACGTCAGTAACATCCAGCTGCAGACTGGAGTCACATCACTCTCACTCCTGCTGCAGTTTGGTCCTTAAAAGAGGAATGACCACAGGGCAGTGCAGTGATGAGCCAGCTGCAGCTGCTGAACTCGAATCTATGATGGGACTAATCATTTACGGCTAATGGATAACACAAACATAACATGGCCCTGTGCATAAACATAGTCATACTTTTACCTTATATTTTTACTGTTTTTTTTCTGTTCATCTGCCGCAGTTGTCCATAATCATAGTCATATATTGTACATAATATAATACTATATACTGATGCCACTTATCTGTTTTTAACTTTTTGTAACTTTAATATTTTAATCTATTTTAAAATTATCTTGTTTGATTGCTTGTTTCCTATTTTCCTTGTTGGTCTTAAAATGTGCGTTGCAACAGTGAATTTCCCCATTGTGGGACAAATAAAGGATATCGTATCTTATCTTAAAGACTTTGGAAACAGTTTGAAAACCAAAACATGTACATCCCATGAGCTGTAGTTGGATTTTGTTGACTTTGTTACGGGTCAATCTAATGTTTACTCTGAGTTATGAACAAACACTTCTGCAGATTTACTTGGCCTGTAGCAGCGTGTCAGAGCCTAATCCTCTCAGATCTCAGAAGCTAAGCAGGTTGGGCCTGGGCAGTACTTGGATGGGAGACGCTGTAACCTCAGGAGTCACAGTGGTCGAGTGGATAAGAAACGGACATTTCACCATCATATTCATACGAGTCTGGTGCGATGGTGCAAAAAAGCTGCCTCGCTTCCATCAGTCTGCCCAGGGCAGCTCTAGCTACAATAGCAGCTTGTGGAGTGAATGAATAATGCAACATGAGCAGCATCTTGATACAGCTGTACAAACCCAATGCATTTTTAAAGCACAAATCACTGCAGCAGAACTGGCACGTTTCTGCTTAATTCATCTTAATGGTCACACAAAATCTGACCAAATGAGACTTAAAAGTGTTTCTGATTGTGCAAGTGAGTGCTCGCTTCATGTGTCTGCATGTGCGTGCTTGGCTGGGGCAAGGAAGAGAAGAGCTCAGGACAATATACAGTATTAACCATGTTGTTGTGAGTAAAACTATAGGTACCAGTATAAAGTGAGGCTAAACACGCGGTCAGAGACTAACTCCGCCCACAACTGCACCTCAAACAGACTCGCAAAAGTAGGAGATGCCCGGAGGCCTTTTTAAAGACGCCCAGCGGTTGATTCACAGCACCAAATATGAACAGTGAGCTTGTGAGTGATGTGAGTTTTGTGTGGGAGAAGTTCACAGCTCTGATTAAAAACACAAAATTATCTATTAGGGGCCCGTCAACAAAGTGTGTACCTGGGGCCCAGAATTTATTAGTTGCTACGCCCTGCAGCCTCACTCTGTGTAATTGTATTGCTTATAGACTGTGATGTCATGTGAATGCAGCCACAAGCATTCATAAAATTTGGTTTAAAACAACCAGTTCTCCAGTTTGTCAGTGTGAATTTAAAAGTAGTGAATGTGAAATGAAGAAATATAGCTCTGACACTTCTGAACTCGATACTAAAAGACCGGAGAGTGAGAAATAGTGCACGGCAGCCGAACGAAAGATAAAAATAGAGCCGAGGTGGATTCTACTGATCACATCACGTCCTCCAGGCACAACACTTCTTCTCCAAAATCAGAAGAAACGCTTTAATATTGTGTCTGCCGTCCCCGCGGTGAGTCTCACTTCTGTGCCCGACTTCAGCGACAGATGCTGAGTTACTTTATAATAAACTACAGCCAACAGTTACAGGGAAAAGTCCACAGAGACGAGAGGATGAGCTGTCAAATGTGAGAGAAAGAGAGAGAGAGAGAGAGAGAGAGAGGAGGAGAGAGAACCAGAGAGACGAGAGGATGAGCTGTCAAATGTGAGAGAAAGAAGAGAAAAAAAAAGAAGAGAGAGAGAAGATGCAAGAGGAGAGGAGAGAGAAGAGAGAGGAGAGGGAGAGGATGGCTGTCAAATGGAGAAGAGAGAAGAGAGAGAGAGAGAAGAGGAGAAGAGAGAACCAGAGAGACGAGAGGATGAGCTGTCAAATGTGAGAGAAAAGAGAGGAAGAGAGAGGAAGAGAGAGAGAGAGAACCAGAGAGAGAGGAAGACTGTCAAATATGAGAGAAAGAGAGGAAGAGAAGAGAGAGAGAGAACCAGAGAGAGGAGAGGATGTGCTGTCAAATATGAGAGAGAGAAGAGAGAGAGAAAAGAGAGGGGAGACAAGAAACCACAGAGAGAAGAGGAACACTGTCAAATGTGAGAGAAAGAGAGAGGAGGAGAAGAGAGAGAGAAGAAGAGACAGAGAGAAGAGGACACACTGTCAAATTGAGAGAAAGAGAAGAGAGGAGAGAGGAAGAGAGAGAGAACCAGAGAGAGAGGATGTGCTGTCAAATATGAGAGAAAGAGAAGGAGAGAGAGAAGGAAGAAGAGAGAGAAGAGAGGACATGCTGTCAAATATGAGAGAGAGAGAAGAGAAAAGGAGCACTCTCAAACATAAGAAAAGAGAGGAAAAGGAAAGGAAATGTGCTGTCAAATATGAGAGAAAGAGAGAGAGAGAGAGAGGGAAGGGATAGAGAGAGAGATAGAGGAGAAGGATGTGCTGTCAAATATGAGAGAGAGAGAGGAGAGAGAGAGAGAGAAGAGGATGTGCTGTCAAATATGAGAGAAAGAAGAGAAGAGAGAGAGAGAAGGAAGAGAGAGAGAG
The DNA here is from genome assembly GCA_038363315.1 of Mugilogobius chulae. Classification (NCBI taxonomy): domain Eukaryota; kingdom Metazoa; phylum Chordata; class Actinopteri; order Gobiiformes; family Gobiidae; genus Mugilogobius; species Mugilogobius chulae. Next base: position 12,172,529 of record CM076403.1, read on the forward strand.
AGAGAACCAGAGAGAGGAGAAGGATGTGCTGTCAAAATATGAGAGAAAAGAGAGGAAGACAGAGAGAGAGAGAGAGAGAGAGAAGAGAAAAGGACGCACTCTCAAAACATAAAAAAGAGAGAGAGAGGAGAGAAAGAAAGAGAGAAGAGGAGAGGCTGTGCTGTCAAATATGAGAGAAAAGAAAGAAGAGAGAGAAAGGAAGAGAGGAGAGAGAGAGAGAGAGATACGCTGTCAAAACACAAGAGTAGAAAACAGGATTACAACTGTCACACATATTGAGAGGAGAAGAGAAAGAGAGAGAGAGGAGAGAGAGAAAAAGAGAGAAGAGAGGACACACTGTCAAAACAAAGAGAAGAGGAGAGGATGTGATGTCAAATATGAGAGAGAAAGAGAGAAGAGAGAGGGAGAGAAGGAAGAGAGCAGAGAGACAGAGAGAGGAGAGGATGTGCTGTCAAATATGAGAGAAAGAGACAGAGAGAGAAGAGGAGAGAGAAAGAACCAGAGAGAAGGAGAGGACACAGTACTGGTCAATATGAGAAGAGTGAAGGAGAGAGAGAAAAGAGAGAGAGGAGACAACTGTCAAACACAACAGGAAGAAGAGGACACACTGTCAATATGAGAGAGAGAGAGAGAGGAGAGGAGAGAGAAGAGAGCAGAGAGGATTTGCTGTCAAATATGAGAGAAAAGAGAGGAGTCGAGAGAGAAGGAAGAGATAGAGAACCAGAGAGAGGAGAGGAATGTGCCTGTCAATATGAGAGAGAGAGAAAGAAGAAGACAGGAGAGTGAAGAGAGAGG
>CM076403.1:12177561-12319564 GCA_038363315.1 Mugilogobius chulae
TCCTATGTTATAGTATAATATCTAATACCACTACCAATCCAATAGTAGCTGCAGCTATGTTCCCCCTTTTGGTTGGGGAAACCCCAAACAATCTATAATAGCCCTGTAAGCGTGCGTGTGAACTTAACCTTCCAGCAGAACATTCCAGTGGACCATGTACAGGGAGGAGAGACTCGGAGTCTTACACCACACCTGGAGCTTTAAACCTTCTAGCGTCACTTGGAACAAACAGACTCCACCTACAGAAATGTATAACCTACAAACAAAGAGAGAACGAAAAAAACAAAACAAACAAAAACCAACAACAAATAAACAAGCAAATATAAGAAAAAATATAAGAGTTTACGTGTCGCAGATCTAGTCTGCGTGAGATGAAGCCACTTCTGTCCTTTGCAATGACTTTTTGTGAACTTGTCTATTGAGACTCCACCCACTTTTGCTTCAGGTCCTTTAAATAGACTTCTCCATCACAAACACTGTTCATCACCTGTATCACCTGTGACAAAACACTAAACAACACAGTTTTTAGCTTATTCCAATAAGGTTCATATGGCAACTCAGAATGATCCGCTTCCTGTTGATACAAAAATTTAATCAATTAGTATTTAAGTAAGTTTTATTTCTCCACAGCTTCCAGGTCCCGCTCGCTATAATCTGAAAACCAAAGCATGAAATATAATCATTAATGAGAGCTATAATATTTTGAGTCAGTGTAGTGTAAGTCAACAGTCACAAATAAACACCTTTAACCTTTGCACCATTCAGTCATGTCTGTGTAGTCAATAGGGATTTCTGTACTTGGCTCATGAGCTCTAAAAAAGTCTACCTGAGGATATTTTAGTTCCTGGTCCAACACTAAAATGGCAACTATAACAGAAAACATAAACAATATTTCTCATAAATGAATGCCACCAGTTACGAGTTTCTCAATATTTGTCCTTCTCTCACACGGCCCGGGCCACAAGCCTGCTCCAACACTCCTTCTCCTAATGAATCAAACCCAGCCTACGTACCAGAGCATAGACCTCAGCAGTCCGAGCTGAGGGTTTTCCAATCAGTGGTTCTGATCCCAAAGTTTCAAACTTACCTGCCTTGACCTCGATCACAACATATCCAGTTTTAGATTTCCATTTGTCTTTCCAATAGCATCCATCAGTGAAAAGAGTTTCAGTTTTGTCTTGATCGTTAAAAATAGTAGAGTTCAAGTAGGTCATTGTAAATATGTAGAGTAAAGTCATGTCCAGTTGTCTGCTGCATTTACAACTTAAGAAGAAAACTTCTTTCTTTCTTTTATTCTCACCTGACCTGCATGTTGTATAAACACCAGTGTGTCTCATTTCTACCTGAGCTGTTTTAGTCTCTAGTTTAACTATACCTGCTGTTTGATGTGCACAGTTTAATTGGCAAACTTACTGTTTGTCGATTAGAACACTAACAGACAATATATATTTTTCCTATGTTTTTTAGTGACTTCCAAGAGATGCATTAGTTTAGATCAATGTGTCTAAACATGGCTGTGTAAGTCAGCTACTATTTAATAAAATCAAATCCTAATTTGAGCATTTGCATTTTTCATGCCACATGCATTCACCATTACTCTCCCAGGAGTTAACCTAAGAATTACAACATGTCTCTTTTTTTTCCCCATGTCTGGCTTAGAGAACGGCAGAATACAGAGCAGTGTGAAGTGGACAGACTTAACTGTCCAACAGAAAAAATTTGGCCAAAAAATGTTTTCATTTTAGCTTCTTTTATGCTAATTTTTAAGCTATTTTCACCCAGATATGTCAACCATTTTTAGAAACAGATTACAAATTCCAGACAATAATCTAAATTAATCACTGTGAACCATTAATAATAAAAAATGTAAAAGTTAGGGCTTTGGGGTTGGGCACTGACATACAGTCTGTGGTTATTTTGTATAATTATTTTTTTTTCTCAAGTCATGAACCATTTTGTAAATTTCAATGTTAGCCTTCTACACAAGTAAAATTGAAGTGTTTCACTGAGATTGTAATTCTTCAAACACATCTTTTTTCCAAAATCTAGCAATCGTCTCAAAGATCCCATTCAGAGCCTCAGATTAAATTTGTCCTGAGGTTCACACATTTGAGTTTTGAGCCACATCTGATTTGATTGGCTGTACTGTGGAGCAAACGTCCACATCTGTAGGTCCTTGTGACCACCAGAGAGGTCCACTGATCTCATCATGTCCTCGGTGTCCTCATAGTCATCCTATTCAAAGTGTCATGTTGACTAAGTCCAGTGTCAATCATGTCAAAGTCAATCCTTTAAAAGTCCTCTCTAGGACAATAACTAAGTCCAAGTATTTGTGTCACAGTCCAGTCAATGGTGTCCACTTGTCTCATAACAATGGATCGTCATGTTTAGGTGAAAGTGCCAGTAAAAGTCTCAGTCATTCATTTTATACTATTGCTAGTCTGAATTCAAAACTCTGTGTGCTTCTAGAGTCCATAAATGCATTTCAATATCAATGTCCAGTCTTGTCCTTCTATGTAATACAATGTTTCAGCGTATACGTCATGGTGTTATCTGTCATAGTACAGGCTACAATGTAGAGCGTCAGGAGGGGGGAGGGTAAGGAGCCCATGACTCAATCCAAGGCCTCCAAATCTGGAAGACAAACATTACATTAATTTAAGCGTAAGACCATCGGAGAGCAAAGTGACAATGTCCAGTGACCAAAAGACTCCAGTCCATTGTATTTTCACTCAGAAAAGTCACTATTCCACAATCATGTCCACACAACATTGTTGCCACAGCCTTTATGATATAGTCTCTGCCCAGTAAGTTCACTGGGTCTCAGGGGAGTGGATGCATGAACGCCACAAAGTCTGATTTTCAAGTTCAGTTCACAGCAGAGCAGGGTCAAAGGGCACAGTGATAGACGTGTGTATCCCGGAGTCTACCAAGGCCTCGGTGGAAGCAGACGCTCTGCCGTGGCCCCACCTCCAGGGTTTCCTGGGCTCCTCCTTCCTGGGAGCTGCTCTAGCATTTTGAGCAAAAATGTCCATCTCTGCCTCTCAGAGCACTGTTGTTGAGGCTGTCGCTGATAAGAGGGGGGAGGGGGGTCTCTGTTTAGGCTGATGTGCTGCTGATTGTCCAATAGCAAAAGGGCTCTCTCCGGCCCAGCGGCCCACACGACCACAGATACAGCAGAGTTCCTTTGTGTTAAAAAAGTAGGGGTTTCTCCCTCCATGGCCACGTCCTTTGGGGGCTCCATGAACACTTCCCTTTCCTGAGGCTCTCTCTACATAATACTTTTTTTACAATCTAAGCCATAATATGTTGTCACCTTTTTTTTTCTTCTAATTAAATTGTGTTGCTTTCTCTCTTTTGTATTTCCTATTTAGTTTGACTTTGACTTTCGTTAATTCTGTTTAAATGTTGTATTAAATTAATTTTCTATTTAAGTCAGTCAGTTGAAGACATGTCAAAAAGAAAATGGAGGAAGCCATTTTCTTTTTAACCTCTGATGGGAGCTGTGAGCACATCTAAGGAGTAAACACTCCATTCTGGGGACGGTCCTGTCTGTGCCACCCACTCAGCCCCACACAAAATACTGAATCACAGATCAGCCACTGGAACAGGGCTGTCAATTACTTCTTATTTTTCGAATCTATTAAAACAACTCCTTTGCTGTTTAACTCTGTTAAAGTCCAACAATAAACATACAATTCTTATTTGATCAATCTAAGCACATGTAATCACAAAGTTATGCAACTAAGTTACTTTCTTGGAGTAGTAACAAATACAATATTAAAAAAGTAATAAGTAATGTGTAACTAATATATAAATATTTTTAATTGCTGGTCAGGCCAGCTGTATTTTTCACTGCTTTACCTCTCACCCAAAGCCAGATAAATTTCTGAACCATCTAAATCCTCCTTGTGAGACGGGAGGGGGTCTGTAAATCTTACTTCACCAAAGGGGCCTGTGCTGTATTAGATGTTTGCATTCTCTCTGCTGGTTCTGTTACCTCAATATTTCATATTGTACAGGCAATTTTTTCTTTTTCTGCCTCATTATTTTTAGATAATTGTTTTGTTTTTAGCACAGAGTGCCTTAAAGGTGACACTGAGATATTTAAGATAATCCTTTCTGTTTCCTGGCAAGTCACAGGAATCTTATTTTAATTGTTTGTCTATTTTTGTTGATTTAAGTCTTGTTTTTATTTAAGCTAATTTTTCTATTTTCTATTTTTATTTTTTATTTTTTTATTTTTTTGCTATTGATCATTTACCAACTTGTAAATTCCCTTTCACATCTTTATTTTAAATTTTTCCTTTATTTCAGCCTCATGAACTTTTAACATTTCTGCTTTGTCCCTATTTTTTTAATCTTCTAACAGTAAGCATTCTATTTTTTTCGTTTTTCTAGAAATTCTATTTCTTTGATAGTTTACGCTAATTCATTATTATTTTTTCTCTCCTCTTTTATAGCTAATATTTTAGATCTTTTAGAGCTTTTTCTGTTTCTCCTACTACCTACTCTCTCTCTCTCCCTTTGTCCTCCCTCTTACTTTTTCTCTCTCTCTCTCTCTGTTTCTACAGCCCTCGTTTCTCACTGACCCCTCCCTTTCTCTTTCTCTCCTTTTTCCATCTTGCTCTCTCCCCTCTCTCTTTCTGTCTGTGTGCCTTTCTTCCTCCACTTTTACCACACAAGACAAATTAACATATTTTTTTTTCAATCAATATCAATTCTCCTTTAAAGACACAATACAAGCAAATAACAATACAAACACATAAGTGACCCAGTCACTCCATGGGACTCGAACCCACGCTGTGTTGGACTTTAACCAACACGAGACGGACTCTAACCGCCTCTTAAGCTATTTAGGGGGACCCAATCTTCCCCTAGGAAAGCTTATTAACCCACTATTGTTTGACTGCATCCAGCGAACTCCCGCTACGGCGAGTCAAGTGTCCCAGACACTACTGCGTACACTCTCTGTGTCCCAGACACTACTGCGTACACTCTCTGTGTCCCTGACACGGCACCAGTTTTATTTCTCCTAAAATACATTTCTTATTCTGACTTCTGACTCCTAAAAAAAACTATTAGCCTAAACAAAATTACTTCAACACAACATAACCTTTTGCCACACTTTTTTCAGTTTTCTCTATCATACTCACCATCCAGGGTCCCGGACCTCTGGAGTACTTTAACCAAAATACTCACCTGTTTTTGGGGGACCCAAAACTCCCCAAGGTGTACAGGAACCTCACAATGTTCCCCACGTCTGGGGAAACGCCAGTCTACGGCGGGTCTACCTAATTTCCTTCCTAATTTCACTTGATTGATTTCTCTCTCCTTTAATTGATACATCCAATGGCAGAAATTTGGTTTTATAAACAACAGGTTTTCTGCTTACCTTATCTTTTTTGAGGCGGCCGCACCGGAGAGAGAGAATCATCCAAGTGAAGATCCTCGAGGACTCCTTGTCCTATTTCTCAGTAAGATCGTCTTAAGATCACGTCGAAGGGTCACCAAATTGTTGAAAATGCATGCGTATTCTATCTTATAAACGACCAAAATTCAAAAAGTTAAAATGAATTGTGTTTAATAAATCCCAAAAAGTTATTCCCTAACAAAAAATCTAATACATGCCCCGGGTCAATACTCTCCCTGGTAGCTTACAGACTATGCAAGACTCATGCCAGGCGGTCTGACCGCTTGCCTTTCCCTCGGACCCAGATATAACATACGATATGAATATGCAAAAGATGACGATGAACAATATAAATATGCAAAAGATGACGATGAAGATCTTGGTTCTTCCCTCTCCCTCTGCACCTGCATTTTCGGGACTTTCCCACTTGCACTTTCCCAACTGGGCCTCTCAAGGTCACCGTATCTATACTCCTACTGTCTCTGCTTCTTGCTTTTAGTACAGGCCCATTATGCATTGGTTTTGTAGCTTCTAGACTTTAGACAATACAGCAAGAAAATACTAAGGCTAAGTAAAATCACAAGGCTAAGTAAAAGATTACAATAACAACAACATGTAAACCTTTAAATCAATATAAAGATGTGCATTCACTAACAAATGAGTTCAATGTCTATGTAAGTATTTATTATAACAAATACATGACTTCAATATTTATTAAAGCAAATATATATGACCTCATTGTTTATATGAAAGTGTGTGTGAACAAATAAAAAAACTTTTATTCTTCACACTACAGACACTTTTGCTCCCTTTGAAGTCTTTAAACTCTGTATTTTATTGTGAAAAACCGTCCTGAAGTGTAGGACCGCCTCGTAAAGCTCACAGATAAGTTTGTATTACGGCCAATCAAACGCCTGCTCTCCATCTGCGGCTTAATAACTGCCTCTGTAATCACAATCCGATGCACAATTTGTCTCCTCCGCGTGCGCCAAATCAATGCGTCTTTACGAGGCGGCCCCACGCAGAAGGCAGGAGTTTGTTTGTTTTCGAGTAAACATTTTAGGGCTCCGTGTATAATTAGCGATGGGATGAAAGGGAGAAGAAAGAGAAGGTGATTTTGTTAGTTTTTTGCCAAATGCGGATTTAACCACAGGAAGAAACACCACGACAAAGATCATTGTCGATTTAATGAGACAACAAATGTAGTTAGTTGGGCGGTCGATAAAGCAAATGTGTGACGGTTTATAGAGGGAAGAGAGAGCTGATGGGCTCCAGAGGGGGATTCTCTCTGCTGTTATGGCTGTTTGTTTCATTGTACGATAGATCTGTGACGTCAAACCTTTACACAACAAACATTTCACACACCAAGAACCTTCAAGCTCTTTTCAAATATCCCATGTACCATGCATCAGATCTGATCTCAGACTCTATCAGGCCACGTTTAAGGCTAAATCAGAAGCCAAGAACCGGATTTTTCAGCTGTCATCCTTGAAGAGCCGCACCATGAGTTGAGTACTGCACCACCAGGGGACAAAGTGCATTTTTACTGAATTACATTACATTACAGACACAGACACTGTAAGCCCTCCATTAACTTATCATTCCGGCGTCCCTTCGAAGAGCCGTCCCACTTTTTCTTTAAAAAATCCATTTTGTTTAGTATCTGAAAAAAATCCTGCATGACGCCGCCAGTGACGTTACGAGACTTACCGCTTGACTAAAACATTAAAGATATTTAAAGGTGTCTAAAAATAACATATTTTTCATTTTTGTAATATTTGGGGATTTTTTTAAGCTAATAAGAACAGAAATATATTTGTAGTGGCAGAGAAATAAATATATTTCTGATTTAATTAATCATAAAAGGGGCTTCCCTCTGGCACAGAGGCAGTGTGTTTTTAAGAGAGAGCTGTGTGCACCACAGGCACCAGCTCTACAGCCGTCCTGGGACAAACTGTTGGTTTACCTCCACCACAGCTGAACACTGTAAATATCATCGTTTTTTCTCACTTTGCACTTGGGAATAAATTATTGGAAAATTAATTTTTGGACTAAAGGACAATTCATACTTCAGCCGACGTTTGAGCTTTGTTCGACCCGCTCAAGCTAGCCTCTGTTCGGCAGTTCGTGTGGGTTGTTCTTGACACTGAGCAGAACTTTCTTCGGTGGAGCTGTGCGGCAGCTCGGCTCTGATTGGCTCGTTTTCTCCAAAGTGGGCAGGATTTCTCGTAGAATTCTTTAGACAGTTCTGTGCTGCCCTGCCCGCAGCGGAACATGCTCCTCGTCTCCCCCGGTCAGCGTAAAGTACGGCCGTCAACTGATAACGTTCCATCGTGTGGCTGTTGTTAATAGAAAGATTGATAATCAACAAAATAACGAGCTACAGACGAGATCAAAACGAGAAGAGAATGATCCAAATTCCTACAAACTCCTCTGCTCACACATAATGATGAGACTCACAGGACTCGGAGTCCTCTGTCTGCTTCAGGTTAAACACAGCAGAGGATGGACAGCAGCAGTTTTGAAGCAGCAGATTAGTTCTTAAATTATTATGAAGCTTGTTGGCCTATATACTGTAGGAGGAGCATAGGTTTATGTCAAACTTTGGGATCATGCATCAGGGATGTATCAGACAGACGCACATTTGTGGGGCTGACGTAAGGAAGTGATGAGGACAAACGTGAAAATATTCTTCTGGCCAAGACAGTGACGAATCATGTAACGTGTGCGTGTGTGCGCGCCGGCGTGTACCTGCAGGAAATACAAAACAACTCCCGTATATTAACGGAGCCGTCGGTGATCTAAATCTATATAGCAACCGCGTGGCAGCGGTAAGTATGAATGTCAGAGCTGAAACAAACTTGTTCTTATTAAGTATGAATAGGCCTTTAGCCATATAATTTATTTGTGTCATAAAAGAATCCACGACATACTCATCTCTCACTCTCATCTTCATCTTCTTTTGGGGGTCTTGAATCGGCTGAACAGATCGTCCAGACCGAGCCCCCATCCTCAGTCTCTCAATCCAGCGTCATTCCATCTATTCATTCATCATCAATAAACATCTTAATTGCATTTTTTGTTGTGGTGATGTCTTTGCTAGAGAAACCAGCTTTATTCTGAAATCCCTCCAAGCACATGAGTCCGTTCCACTGATGTTGATTCACAAAGACAAACTCTGATGGTGTTTTTGGGCGATTTAGCTTCTGTCTGTGTGCAGATCTGTGAGAGAGAAAGGTCTGATCTCACACTGTAAACATGGCAGCGCTGTGATGAGATAATTTCACAAAAAGCTTTCTGACAAACCGTAATGACAGAAACATTTGTCTTTTTTGGACAGAAATGTCACAGAGTTGACGCGTGAGGAAATGACCCTCGGAAGATGATGATGATGATGATGATGGGGCCGGTTTATCCAGATTTGTGTCGTGGAGGCAGCACTTTTTTGTTTCCACACACACTTTCTCCAGGTCTTAAAGAATAATCCCCAGGCATTCCCAGGGCAGTCCAGAGACATACAGGGCTTTTCCATTAGTTCCTGATTGGTCAATAGTTTCTAATCTTCAAAATATGGGTTATTTCCAATAACCAATAACATGCATGTTAGGGTAATATCCTCCAGCTACGGTATAGTCCTGACCAAGCCTAGAGAAAAACATCTGGATATGGGTCCTCGAGCGCTGCACTGCAGCGATCACTGCTCCTGAGGAGATGCTCCAGAGACATTTAAGGATCCAGGGTCAAATGCAGAGCCCGATCTTACAAGAAAGCGTACATTTACCACGACATTACACAACATGTAAATTAGGTATAATTAGCACGAGTTCACGGCTGTCCAGCGTAATTATAGTACGTGTCACAGTCCCCATTTATTTCAATGGTGGTTGTTAAGACGTGTTCTTATTTATGAATCTTAATGAAATCCTGATTCTAATCTTAACCTGCCCAAGCCCCAAACCTAAACTTACACATTTTAGTAACTTTATGCCTAAACTTACCCGTTTCACTTGAAGAAAACGTCCCCACGTGTCTTCAATTAAAACTCGTGTTTTTTTAACGCTGTGAAATCTCGTGTCATTTTTACGCTTCAACATATCGTGCTAAATGCACGGCGTAACATAAGTACTAAAAACAGCTGTGAACTTGTGCTCAAAATACGCTGTTTTTTGTCGTGGTAAATATACGCCATCTAGTGGGACAAATTTCCCTACGGAGTATACCTCAACCTTAACCTTAATTTCTAGGGATGGGATGATTCACTTAAGACACAATTCGATTCAGTTTTTGATTTTGCAGCCACGATTTTCGTTTTTGTTAAATTTTTTTAGTTAATTTATATTAACTTTTTTTTTTACCTTAAGACACACACACACAAAAACATAGCCACTGTTGTTTGTGAGTCAGAACTTGTATTTGTATGAATATTTGAACAGTAAATAGCAGTGGCGGGCCGTGCATTTCTTGCCCAGGCCTTCAGTGGTGCTCCTTTTAAATATATTCACTTGTCAATAACCAGCTGATGGCTATTAAACTATTCTATTACGCAGGCACGCGATAAAAGCAAAGCATCATTACTTCTATGGCCAGAATAAACGCATTTACACACACACACAAAAATATTTACTCATCAATAGTCTGAATTACTTGTACACCAAAAACGCAAATGGTCCTGAATCTGGAGCTGGTGGTAGTGGGTGCGCGGATCTTGCGCTGGATCCCGTCTTGTCCCTGAGGCACCCGGCGCCGCTTCCAGTGGCCTCGTAGATTTGCTCATATCGGCTCCTCTCTCGCGCAGCTATGTTTCCCTCCACACTTGCTCGTTTAGCTTTAAATCCACTCTGGGTTCGCTAAAGGTTTTGGAAAGCACCTTGTAAGTGTCCCGCAGAACAAATCCCTTTCCCGCTTGTGACAGGCGCTCGGAGAGCTGCTAGGTTCAGAGTTGCCCCGTCTTTCTGAACAATGTCCAGCTTTTCTTGAAAAGTCCGTCTTGAAAAAGGCTTTACCAATAAACTTGCAACCAAATCGATTTCGTCTCTCCCTTTAGCCACTGTGACTAAACTGCTCAAAACAACATTAAGCACAGACAGCCAATCAAACGCCGTAGTTATCGTGACGTTGCCGGTGGCCTGCTAGAAGGCCTTGGCGTCGTCAACGTAAAATCTGATTGGTTGAAGCAACCGCTTGATACACGCTTATGTTAAGAGACGGAGCCTTCAAAACTGACTGTGAAGGCCTCGGGCAGATTTCACTGACCCTGACAACAACTGATGACTGAAATATGATTGGTTAAAACAATATATTATGAAACACACGCCTGAAAGCTGCGAAACGATGGGAAATGCTACGAAGAAGCTGATGAATAATTATTGAATTATTATTATTATGCATGTGTGCACTAAATATTAGTTATATCAGTTTGTTTTTTAGATATTTTTAGGCCAGCAGAGAAGGCCTTGCAGGCCCTGACGGTCCGCCACTGGTAAATAGTCACATTAGTGTCCATATTTAGAGATCTATTTATCAGTTGTTAATGCAACATAATAAAGCACATTCAGTCAGGTCTGGCACAAAATCACTTTGTTTCTTCAGACATTGTGGCTATTATTGTATTAATGTGTGTATTATACAGAGTGCGTGTGTGTGTGTAGATCAGTGACTGCATGAGCAAAGCTGATTGGTTCTGGCCTTTCAGTTTGATTGCTGCAAATTTCAAAGATTCAAAGTTTTTGATTGATTTCCCTTTGGCAACACAAGTTCATTTGTGATTGTAATATCTTGTTTAAAACCACTAGTTGTGCATCTTACATAGGATTCCTTTGTTTTTTAGTGTACAATCAATAAACGTTCAGCTAAACACGTCATAATCCTGCATACTTATAAATATTTCAGCATTACAGTCATTATCACAAACTATTGGTATTAATTCTGTTCTCTTCACAGCTGAGGATGTGATGCTAATTCCACAGACGAGTCAGACACAGCAGCAGCGGTGTCCTGATGAGTGAACCGGAGCCGCTCTCATCAACATAATGACGCGCTAATGCTAACGCTAATGCATACAAATGACAGTGAGTGGGAGGTCTCGTCTCCAGAGCGGCCCCGACTGACGAAACGCCCTGAAACTCCGGCGACTCGGATGCAAATGCGGTCGCTAAAAGACCCAAATGTGAAGAGGATTTACATTTACGAGAGAGACGGCCGGGTTATTGTGGTTTTAAAAGGTTCCGCGGGCAGAGGACGTTACTCTGCGCTGTAATTGTGATTTAGCGTTCGGTTCAGCCCTGCATCTGTTTACATATAAAACAATCATTTCATCAGAGCGGGCTTTTAGACGCAGCTGAGGGCACAAGACTTATTTTCATCACGGATAAACAATCTGCTCGCACACGGCTCACTTCATGTCCTTTTTCATTACGTCTATAAATCTGCTTTTTGGTGTAGCTCCTTTGATTTCTTCTGCACATACTGTAGATTTGCTTTTTAAATCAGTGTGCAAACAACATGAGCTGGCTAACACGGACGAATCAGCTTTTGTAAACCCGAGAACGTGGATCTGCAGCCCAAAACCAAAGTAGGGAGAGCAGGGGATGGTTGTCACATTTTTTTCTTTGATTTGAATTTCTCACAAACAGCAAATCTCACATGAACCATTTTAACAACAGAGAAAAGATCAAGGTCTTGTGTAACTAATGAATCCACCTGCTGTTCTCTGTCTTATTCTGATCAAAAGTTATTGATCATTAAATGGTAATTGTTCAGGTCTGGGTTGGTTGTCACAATGTTGTGTCAATGGGAGACGAAGACAAATGCGTCTTGTGTTGTTTGATTTTTTATGTTGATTTCATTTTGATTCAAGAATGTTTTACATTTTCTGAATCAGGAGACGTTCAATTACAAGAAAAAGGCAAATGAAAATTTAAAAATGCATTTTTGTCAAGATTCTAATGATATTGTAAAACTATATTTTTAATGTGAATTAGTGATCAATAACTTTTGAACAGAATAAGCTCCATAACAATAGTTTAATTTATTTCTTAGTTGAAACTTTACACTGACTTCCTGCTTTGAATTGGAATATTTTAAATTCAGTATTTTTGAGAAAATCTGGCTTTTGTAAAACTGTGACGACCAACCCGGCTCTGGCTGTGCTGCTGTTCTAGATAGAATCATATGAGACAACCAATCCCGACTGGACTGTTTTACTCTCACCTCAGATTCCTTCTACATTTTTAAACCAGCTCAGTAAACAATAGTCCTAATTGTCACTCTGACCCTCCTCTTTGTAGGGTCAATGGTTTTAAGCTTTCAACACAATATTTGGAAAAAATTTAATTTTTTCTTTCAACATCGGAAAATTTACTTTTTGCTATACATTTTTATGATTTTGTCTTTTTAGTGTGTGTGAGTGAATTTGGTTCATTTAATGAATATTTTAATCTGACTTTTTTTCAAATGCACCAATCACAAGCTGAGATACAGCGACTGTGAAACCAACCCTGTTCTCCCCATAGATTTGGACGGGTGCTCGGTAGCAGAGCGGTTAAGCTCTGGCTTCCCATAAGAGGTTCTAGGTTCGACTCCCGGGTCAGACCATATCAACATCTCATGATCTCTCTGGTGGAGTTTGCATGTTCTCCCGTGTCACCGTGGTTTTCTCCGTTTCCTCCCCCTCCAAAACATGCTGTTTAGGTTCATTGGGCATCACTGTAAATTCCCTTAGTGAGTGAGTGAATGAGAGAGTGAATGGTTGTCTGTCTAACCCTGCGACGAGTTGGCCACTGTCCAGGGTGTTCCTCGCCTAAGGCCCAAAGTCACTGGGATAGGCTCCAGACACCCGCGACCCCTAACGAGATTCAGCGTAGAATGAAAAAATGAAGTTGTCAAAATTAAACATGGACAGTATTTGTTGTTTTTTATGTGACACATTCACATGTCCAAAGCAGTAAAAAGAAAATGACGAGCTGACAAAATATCAAATTATCATTATCGGAAATTGCCAAAATATTATTGAGATTTTCATTTTTGCCAATATCGCTCAGCCCTAATATTATACACACCACACAATCAGATTAATGTGTTTGTGTGACGCACGTGAAACAAGAGTTCACTGGTCTGTCGTTTCGCCCAAAATCAAGATTTTATCACTTCACTTTAAAACTTATACAGTATACACTCAAGGAAAAAGAAACGCAACACAGTTTTTAGGGGGCAGAATAATTTTATTTTTGAGATTTTTGAGGCTGAATCTGTCACGGAGATGTGCGGAGATGTTTCATATGAACCCTACATCCATTTCTAATCCTCAGACCAACTCTTGTGGGTTTACACATTTTCGAGTCCAAAAACACAACCAAACAATAGAGCAACCCCCAAACCAAAAGTGACAGAGTTTCATCAGACTGTCAATAGTTCACTGACCCCGTTGGCCCTGGACAGAGGTTATTCGTCGCCTCATGGATCGGCAGTAGTGTCTGAGTTGATCCATTCTTCCACCAGTGCCGTCCTCAGCTGCTGCTGAGTTTCAGGAAGATGAGCAGATCCCAGACATTTTCATTGGGATCACCTCTGCAAAGTCCAACAACGATTTGCAGTGCACCATTTGACCCAAACTCAGCGCGGAGGCAATTATGGATGGTTCTGGAGACATCTTTGGAGAGATGTGCGGGGCGGTTGGTCTTGTGCAGCGGTCGTTACACGGAGGCCACGAGGGCGGTCGTTAGAGGAACCAGTGGCCTGGTATCGCTCCACAAGACGACTAATGGTAGAGCGTCCATAGCTCCATCCCTCTCTGGTTGAGACAATCGTGTGTTTTTGGCTTCATTCTGGTGCCTTTTATAGAGAAGACTTGAGCACAGTTAACCAGCGGTAAAAGTCAACTCTGAGTTTCAAACATGAGTTTGTGTGAAATAAACGACCCTGTAATGCTCTTTATTGTTCTCACAATCAGTTAAGTCTGTCTTCAGCTTATTATGGACTGAACTCATTATGTAACCCCTTTTTACAAATGGACTCGTTTTCCAAGGAATTTTGAAAATGTAAATTTGCGTTTTTTCCTTGAGTTTTTTTTTTTTTTTCCTTCGCTCTTTAATTCAGCAGAGAACTGTGTCTTTGTTTGTTCCATCCAGTTTGCAAAAGCTTACATTAGTTTTGACCCTTCCTCCGGTCGATCCTGCAGCTCCCCTGATATGATTATTATTATGATTTTCCATTAAAAGTGTGTGTAAATGTCACTGCTGCTGTTTTCATTCAGTATTGATCGCCTGGTCCATAAATCCGATCAGCGTCGGTTCTAACTGAGCTTATTGAAAGTGCTCTGCTTTAACCCAATACAAAACCCAGGTCGTTCAATAACACAGGACTTCATCTGATTTAAACACTGTGGAACTTATGGAGAAAGAGATTTAACGTTATTGAACCTCAGATATACATTTCATAAGAGTCGATTCACACAAACAGAAGACACAGATCAATAATGTGACTGGTCAGAGACATGAGCTGCGTGCTAATGTTCACACTGTTCCCTATTTGAGGTGAAGTTAACCCCTAAACTCCTACAAACACATTTCAAACAAAGCTATCTGCTGGAAACCAAGAGATACTCACACAAGGTGATCTAAAACCACTTAAAAATAAGAACAGCTCTACTGACTTCCTGTTCAAAACTGCAGAACTGATAAGCCCCGCCTCTTAATTTTAAAATGTAACTGTAAAAAGCAACAGATTTTAAATAACTAATTTTATTATTGGAAAGTGGCTATAGGACAGTATTGAACCATATAAGCTTCACTCCGAGTTTAAATCTTTTGAATTATAACAAATAAATACAGACAAGTGGAGGGGATAGGTGTAGGTGAGAACAGGGATTTCTGTTTTGTTTAGTTTGTTGTTTGTACATCGTCCAATATTAAAGTTTGTGTAAAATGCTCATAAATAACCCATGATTTTTTTTTATTTTTGCTCCTGGAATTTGGCACCTGGCTTGATAAATCAGGCTCATAGTATGTATATAAACGCTCCGTGCTTATCCATTGAGCGGCAAAAATTCAAACAGAACATGAACTGACGTGAAAAAAGCCCAAAACTCAAGTGTTCTTTGTTTACATATACATGTGTGAGTGATACAGTGAAATACAGGCAAAAAAATAGAAATTGCGTTCACATGACACGCTATTTCAAACTATGTGGTATAGACACGCATGTATGAGAGCAGGCTTAATATACAGCTCCAACACAGTCTCACAAGTAGGCGTACATATAGCACGACACAAAAATAGCGTATTTTTAGCACCATATCAGTCCTGTTTTGCGTACTTATGTTACGCCGTACATTTAGCACGATATGAAAAAGCGTAAAAATGACACGAGTTTTGGTTGAAGCCACGTGGAGACGTTTTCTTCAGGTGAAACGGGTAAGTTCAGGCAAAAAGTTACTAAAATGGATAGCATTAGGGTTGGGGCTTGGGGTAGGTTAAGATTAGATGTAGATTTTGTTTGTTTCATAAATAAGAACACATCTTAACAACCACCATTGAAATGAACGGGGACTGTGACGCGTACTATAATTACACAAAAGAGCCTTAAACTCATGCTAATCATACGCAATTTACATGTTGCGTTATGTCGTGGTATATGTACGCTTTCTTGTGAGATCGGGCTGACAGCTCACATTACTGCGAGAAAAATGGCCTATATTCATCCAATATTTAGTTATACAGCTGAGTGAGCAGCCAGCTTTACTTAAATAGATTTGTTACAATTCCGTCGTCACTCAACCCTCCTTTCTCTTTTCCCTTTTTCTGAAGTGAAAGTCCACATTGTCTTTGCTTCGACACTTGGTCTGTCACTCACACTTGGTCTGTTCATGTGAGAGAAGTTGTTGGACAGATCCATAAAAACACAAATATAAAGTCCAGTAGCGTGTTTGTTTTGGATGGAGTTGAAGCCGCTGATGTCGCAGAGAAGCTGAGTGTCTTCTTTGCTGTTGGCGTAACATGTTTCTGTCCCACAGCGCCTCTACGGGTCAAAGGCAGATGTGTCTTTACTTATAAAAGTGTACAGTGGTCCCTCGCTCTATCGCGGTTCACTTTCCGCTGTTTTCGCAAATTTTTGTACAATTTTTTTTTTTTTTTTACAGTGCTTTGGTCCTGTAGACGTGGCTGTAAGCTGCTTTTCTCTCAAACACACTGTTTGGACCGTCTCACATCGCAGCATTCACAGACAACAGCACAGAAGCTCTTTTATAAAACTTGAGACAGTTTGGATCATGCAGGGGAAGCTGACCTGACGCTCTGACGTTTCTCCAGGTGAGGATTTGACTCTTTGAGCTCGTAGTCACGATGATAAGTTTGTTCACGCTGGAACGTCATTTGTGTAGTTCAGAGATGTGTTTGAGGAGCGTGTTGTGACTTCACTAGAGTCTGGATGTGTTTGGTGTCGGCTCTGGAGTCTGTGTGATCCGTGGCTCTGCGGTCGGCTGTGGAGCACAGCGGGACAGACAACGTGTCAAAAGCAGAGCAGGCGAACACACACAGCACCGTCCCTCTTTAAGCGTCACAAAAACGACTCGAGCTGTTGTATCTGGCGGTGAATCATGTGTTCAGCGCATTATGACCTGTACAAAAGACACTAAACATCAGAGGCAGGTTATCAACTGAAATTATTTGTAAAAAATGAAGATCACTACTTCGCGGGTTTCGCCTTTCACGGGTTATTTTTGGAACGTAACCCCCGCGATAAACGAGGGACCACTGTAATGATAATATGAATCAGGCCAGTTTAAAGAAAGTGACAATGTTCCGACAAAAAAAAAAAAAAAAAAATGTTCCGACTTTGGTCCCCAATCGACCCGAGTCTGGTTCAGTTTGTTTTGTGAATGCAGCCTTAAGTATTGAGAAAAAGTGTTTCCATAAATCTGTTTCGACACGGTAAGAAAACAACTTATTACAAGCGCAAAGACTTTTTATATTTTGACTTGTGATGTCGGTTAGCGTGATCCGAGTGTCCAGCCTAAACTTTTGTAAGACTGGCCCTGACAACGAATGAGACAGATTCTATTTCTCTCTCTCTCTCTCTCTCTCACCTTGCTCTTGCCTCTTTGGATTCCTCTCTTTCGCTCCCCTCTCAACCTCCTCCACCATTTCTCCTTTCTTTCTCTTGTTCTAACTCTCTTTCTTCTCTACTTCCCCTCTCTTTTCTCACTCCTCCTTTACTCTTCATTTATCTTTTTGTTTTCCTTTCCAACCTCACCCCCTTTCCTTCTTTCTTCTCTCCCCCTCTCTCCTCCTCCTCTCCTACTCCTTCTCTTTTCTCTAGTTCCTCCTTCCTTCTCTCTCTCTCTCTCTCGCTCCTCCTTCTTTATATCTCTCTCATTCTCTGTCTCTCCCCCTCTCTCTCCTCTTCCCCTCTCGCTTTACCCACAGCTCTCTCTTTCTTTCTCTCTCCCTGTCTTCCTCTGTCTCTCATCCTTCTTTCTCTCTATCTTCCCCTTCATTCTCTTTTCCCTCCTTCCTTATCTCTCTCTCATCCCCTTGAGTGAGAGAGAAGGAAGGAGTTCTTCCTTCTCTCTCTTTTCTTCTTTCTTCCTTCTCTCACTCCCTCTCTCTCTGCTACCTCTCTCTCCCTGCCTTCTCTTTGTCTTTCTCCTCCCTCCCTCCTCCTTTCTCTCTCTCTCCCTGCTTCCCTCCCTCTCTCTCCTCCCTCTGTCCTCGGCCTTCTTCCTTCTCTCTTTCCTTTCTCTCTTCTTCTTCCTTCTTTCTCTCTCTTTCTCCTCCTTTCTTCCTTTCTCTCTCTGCTCTCTCTCGTCCCCTCTTTCCATCCCTTTCTCCCCTCCTCTTTCCT
Source organism: Mugilogobius chulae (assembly GCA_038363315.1). NCBI lineage: Eukaryota > Metazoa > Chordata > Actinopteri > Gobiiformes > Gobiidae > Mugilogobius > Mugilogobius chulae. Next base: position 12,195,812 of record CM076403.1, read on the forward strand.
TCCCCCCATCTGTCTATCTCTCCTTCATTTCTCTCTTTCTCTATTCTCTCTACCTGCCCTCTGCCCTTCGCCACTCCTTCTCTCTCCTCCCTCTCCTCCTTCCTTCTCTCTCTCTCTCCCCTTCGCTCTTCTCTCTCCCTCCCTCTCTCCACCTCCTTCCCTCTCTCTCTCTATCCCTCCTTCTTTCTTTCTCTCTCCCTCCTTCTCTCTCTCTCCTTCCCCTCCTCTCTCCCTCCTCTCTCTCTCTTCCCTTCCCTCTCTCTCTCTCTCTCTCTCTCCCTCCCCTCTCTCTCGCTCTCTCTCTCTCTCCCTCTCTCTCCCTCCCTCCCTCCCTCCCTCTCTCTCTCTTCTCTCTCTCTCTCTCTCTCTCTCTCTCTCCACCTCCGGATCAGTTTGAAATGCTAATACTCAGCCCTTGAACCCTGCAGCGTTCACTTCGACTCCTGTGTCTCTCGTGGGCTCGCTGTCACTCACAAATCAAACCAAACAAGACAGAGTTTCCTGCCTCGGGCCCAAAGCGCAGAGCTACTCCACGTGCCCCGTTCATATACCCCCCACCCATCCCCTCTCTCTCTCCATCTCTCCTCTTTCTCTTCTTCCTTTCTTTCTCCTTCCTCCTCATGGCAGTTCAGGCTTGACATTTTAAACTGGGGACATTATTTTATTTTTTGTAAACTAGTAAATTTTGTCTTTCCCACATAAGAAGCTCATTGTGATTGCAACACAAAATGTCAATCTGCCACACACTATCTGACTAGAATAAGTAATTTAATTCAACCAGGAAGCAGGTTCTAAAGATGTATACATTTGCCTATAGTATATGTTACGTCGTATGGTGCATGATATGAAAAAACGTGAATATTTCATAAATACACACGAGTTTTGGTTGTGGTTTGAAGCCACAGGGACATTTTTTTAGGTTTAACAGGTAAGTTTAGGCTTCATGTTACTAAAATGCAGTAGTATAAAGCTGGAGACCAGGAGAACCCTGCACATTCAGAAAGGCAGATATAAGCCATTCTTCTTTTCTGCGGTTTTATTTTTTCCAAGATAATGCCACCTGCAGTGTAGAGAATGTAGAAACTGAGGGAAAGCACCTTATGCAGTGCCTTACTTGTTGAAAAGAAAAACATTTTAACTTTAATCACTTAAATAACTTTTCCCACAATGTGTCTGGATGGTTGTCTGGCCAGAACCAGGGGCAGAATTGACTTTTTGATGTAAGGTTAAGCTAATGCTGCTGTGGTACTTTCAGCCTCTGGACCTGGCGCGCTCAGTGGGATGTTTTTACATGCCTGGATGACCCGGCCCCTTCCAAGACCCTCCTATTGTCCTATAAGCTCTGTCCAGTTAGAGGGCATTTGTGTCGGATGCCCTTCCAAAGTTGTGGTACCTGGGTGAATGCATAATCTTTGCTATGCGTGTCTCCGCTTATAAACCTAGATCTTGTCTCCACAAACACGCATCGCAAACAGGAGTGATCCTCGCAGCAGCCTCAGTGCCTCTGGTTTTGTCCGAGGCTGTGACCCGAGGTAGGTGCCTGCCTCTGAGACACAGAAATAGTTACGCTGTGCCGGGATCATTGTGCTCGAGCTCGGCCCTGATGTTGTTGAAGCTTGAATGTCCAGGATGATGACTACGGTAAGTTTAAGAACAGGGTTTGGGTAAAAGTTAAAGGTGGAGTAGCTGATTTTTACACTGCAAACACAATTTAGGTTTTAAGTCTGACTACTTCCTCTCTTAGGTACTGTTTTCATTTTGGTTGCATTTGTAACCGAGGGAGGCGCTGCTAAATAATTTGCGATTATATATTGTAAATAAAAATAACCAACAACGCCACTGGCATATGCCAGAAAATAAAATAATAATAAATCTAAAAGGACACAGGTTCGTTGAACTGGCTGAATATGAGACTAGAGACAGGATTTCTTATAAAAATATACAAAGTCTTTATTATAACATTAATAAGTTAATTAGTAGTTTATCCTTTGTTAAAATCACGTGTGCTCATGACACCTTGATGAAGCACTGATTGAAAGCAGGACAGTCATTTCAGTTCACAGTACATGTTAAGCAGTTAAGTTGACTCCAGAGCACGTACAGATTAGTATATAGTTAACCAGCGTATCCAAAAGGGTTAACAGCGTGTCCAAAAAGATTAACAGAGTATCCAACAAAAGCGGAGGCTCATGGTCAAAAAGCACCAGATTTAGCATTGCTATTTGCTAGCTGAACAGGACAGATCCAGCGCTGGCCCCACGCTGAAGCGCCACACTAAAACAAAAGCACGGTGTAAGCCTTCATAAAATAATGAATTAGTGAAGTGACGAAACGATTGCTTGCTTACCAAGATAATGATCAAACGGACACAAACACAAGTGGCTCGGGGGAGCGCCTCGCACTTTCAAACAGCCCACACTAAAAACAACATTAAAGTTAGCCCAATGACATCAAATGCATCGGTACAAGACGTGGCCAACTACTCACCAACATAAGCGCCATAACGTTGCGCAGTCACCCGGCTTTACGCCCGACAATCAGTGACTTTCGGCGTTTATTTAGCGTTAGCACACACTAGCTCCTGCCGACCGGCTGCCCGCAGCCTGCGGCGTCTGACGTCAGAGGTGAGAGGTCGGCCGGTGCGCGGATGCTCCTTTTATAGGGCAGCCTCTCACCGGACGCATCAAAACAGGAGCGCTATAGGCCATCCTGCTACACATTTATGGCTTATAAACTTCTTTTTACAAACAACAAAGTGAAACTGGTGAGGATCACCCCAGCTCAGCCAATCAGAGCGCTGCATTCAGCTCATGATTAGAGCTAAAGTTCTTCATTTTTCAGTTCAGACAGTACTCAGAGATCTGATTTTTTCACAAAGTGCTGTATTCACTGTATACTTTTTTAGTGAAAAGCACAAAGTTTAATAATTTACAACTAAAAAAGTTAGCTACCCCACCTTTAAGATAAAACCACAACGTAGAATCATTCAGTTTTGTTTGTTTTAGGTAAAAATTAAAAAATACAAATTAACAGTTTTATTCCTGTTAGTTCTGAGAACTAAAAATAAACTTGATTAACGGCGCCAAAAGCACACAGTGACACTTCCGAAAACCCTTTTGCTTCATCTCTGGTTCAGATCTGCAGGTTTTTAAGGTTCTGGTCTACAGCTGTACAGTTCTCCTAAATGGGCAAATTTAGGGCTGGGGTTTGCCGTAGGTTAAGATTAGGATCAGGATTTCAGTGTGTGCCATATCATCATATTGACACGTCCTGTTCCGTTGTGGTCTGTAAAAAGAAAACAAAGTCGTGAAATAAGTGAACACTGTTGGAGTATTTCTATAAAGTTTGTTGTTGCCCTTTTCACAATGTCCTCTAACAACTCCTGAGAAAACAAACACAAAACTTCTTATTGACTCCAAACTCTTCTTTCTGCAGCTTATAATGACTTTTCAAACTCTTTCTCTCAAACTCGCACACATCCATCAGCACTTCGGACTCACAGCCGCAGAAACGAGCAGATGTCTTTCTCCACATGCACAATACGTCCATAAATTAGCGGGTTTATTTATATTCCACCTCCTGCAGGCCTGTTGTGTCCAGAGCACTCTCCTTTTGTGTCTCAGCTCCGGGGGTTGGAGGCTCCGCTGTGTTTTTTTCTCACATGGATTTTGTTGAAAGCTTCACACAGCGCTGGTCCGTGTGTGTGCGTGGAGCGCCTGCGTGGTTCCGTGTCAGAGAAGGATCAGCTGAAAGGTCGACTTCCCGCAGTGAAGTCGCGCTCAGACAGGACAAACTGTGAAGATGTTCGGGACAAACAGAGACAGACAGTAAATGTGCGTCAGCGATCGTTGTCGTCTCTGTGACGTGAATGTTTGGATTGACAGCACGTCTCACAAGGAAACGTACACGAAAACAGTTTATTATGACCACGATTTCAGGTCTTTTTTGCGTACTTATGTTACGTTGTACATTTAGCACGATATGAAAAAGTGTAAAAAGACACGAGTTTTGATTGAAGCCACAAAAGATGAATGGGTAAGTTTAGGCTTCAAGTTACTAAAATGGGTAAGTTTAGGGCTGGAGCTTGGGGCAGGTTAAGATTAGAATCAAGATTTTGTTAATATTCATAAATAAGAAACATCTTAACAAACACCAAAGAAATTAACTGGGACTGTGACGTTTGGCATGATTACACAAAACAGCCGTGAACTCGTGCTAATCATACCTAATTTACATGTTGCATAATGTCGTGGTAAACGGCGACACGGTGGCGCAGCGGTTAGTGCTCTGGCCTCATAGCAAGAAGGTTCTGGTTCAACTCCCAGTCGACCCGGGGCCTTTCTATGTGGAGTTTGCATGTTCTCCCTGTGTCTGCCTAGGTTTCCTCCGGGTACTCCGGTTTCCTCCTACAACTAAAAACATGTCCATTAATGCCTCCCCTGACCCTTCCCCCAGGGCTCCCTGCAAAAGAGATTCTGAATCTCAGTGGGACTTCTCTGGTTGAATAAAGGTCAATTAAAAATTTTAAAATAATGTCCGGCTCACGACCATCTTCCAAAACTATACAGTAGAGTGTTATTTGTATTCAGTCTTATAGTTCTATCAGTATCCAGATGACTTTTGTATTTTTTTTTTCACAAAAATCTACTGAAAAACGTATTTTACAAACTGATTTAATGTTGAATATTCAACAAAAAAACAAACAATTTCTAATGTGTTTTAAGACCTTCGTGATGGTGACATGATGCTTATATTTGAATAAAAATTATAATGTTTTTTTGCTAAAAAATTGCCTTCTTTTTAGATTTTTTTAAATTTAGTTTTAGTATTTCAATGATCTTTACTGTAAAAAATATTTTTTTTACGTGAATATATATTTGCATAGTCATCCTGGTATTGATTAATATTATCAAAAAACAATTCTGATTATTGATGTTTTATTTAGTCCAATTAGTCAATTAATTAAATTGTGGCTCGTTACATTTCTCCAGCCCAGAGGTCACACATAATCTGTCTTTCGAGAAAATAAAGTTCAAAAGCCCTGATCTAAGGTAATATTTGACACAAGGTCAAAGGAGGAGAACATAGTCTGCTATCTTAACTCCGGTTTGTTCTGGCAAACACACTGCTTCATCTCTGTTCACTGACTGACCAATTGCACCTGCAGTTCTGTGAAACCTGACATAGTAACTGGAGTAAAATAAAACTGGGCGGAGGAAAGCCTTTCTAGTATTTCAAGCTTTGACTCTACTGATAAACTTGGAGAAAATTTCAGAGCAGTAAATATAAATAGAACATCTCTGCTCCTTTGTTTATTGAAAGAAAGTCACAAACTCTCCACAGATCTGACTTGTAAGTAGACAGATCTTTCATGCAAAACAAAAACGTTTCAATGGAGAAAAAAGTAAGTAACAAGCCCCCATAACTCTATAGAGATTAAAAGTTTCTCCAAAGCATATTTCCATCTGTTTATCACTTGTTATAATAAACATTTGTACCTCGGGCAAAGTTGGAACTGCACAGATTCTGGTAAAGTTCCAACATAACTTTGTGAAAACAGATTATATCCAACTTTATAATTACCAGATCTGTTTACTGAAAAACTGGAGCTGTAAGTGTGATAAACATATGTTACTGTTTTATGTCTTGAAAAAAGTCTCAATACACATAGAAATAACACGACTGAGACCACACACTACACAACTGAGACCACACACTACACGACTGAGACCACACACTACACAACTGAGACCTCACACTACACAACTGAGACCACACACTACACGACTGAGACCACACACTACACGACTGAGACCACACACTACACGACTGAGACCACACATTAAACAGCTGAGACCACATACTATACGACTGAGACCACACACTACACAACTGAGATCACACACTACATGACTGAGACCACACACTACACGGCTGAGACCACACACTACACGGCTGAGGCCACACACTACACGACTGAGATCACACACTACACGACTGAGACCACACACTACACGACTGGACTAAAGCTGGCCACACATGGATTGTTGTTATTTGCCGAGTTCAAACGGAACGTAAGCACGGAGAAGAATGGCTGCTATTTCGTCCAAGGAAAACAAAGATGGAAAAGTACCAGCTGTAGTACGAAGACTGGACTGTAGCGGGAAATAGAAGTTGAGTCTAATCCGTGAGGTAAGATAGAAATCTGTTCGCCACAGAGTTTGACAACTACTCGCACGCAACTTGTGTTTTGTTTTTGTCAAGCGTTACATCACGCACAGGCTCACTCAGCATTTGTTCGCCGACTGGTGGCTGTTTGGATAGTGTTTGTGTGAATGCTTTTTTACATCGATGCGCCTCAAAGAGACCAGAACAGACGGTGTGTCGCTCCTCCAACAGCAACTGGGAGTTGTGTTGGTGTGAAAGACCCTTAAGTGTGACTGAAAATAACATGGGAAAATGAGAAGAGTCGTGTAGCCAGTTTTAACGACGGGCCTAGCAATAATTTACAATAAGTAAAGGAATAAAAGCATTATGTGGATTAATTATAATGAGGGATTAGTCGTCGTTGATCCACTTTATCTCCAGCATAACGGCATAAAATTAAAAGCATTAAACTAGTTAATACAGATCCATGAAATGCATCAGATCTGCGTCTCAGAGTTTTCTCCGCGATGAGAAAAAGTGTGCAGTGATTGGAATGGTGGATCGTTTCCAGTCGTTCTCGAGAGCAGCGGGTCTATTATTAGCAGTTCCATTACACGGCTTCTCTTCTCCGCGAGGTTTAAGTGCAGTGAAAGCTTCTGCGGACGGACGGTTATCTGATCGGCTCGAACCACGTGTCAGGAGCTGGAGACGTTAACAGGGAGCAGATGGACAGGAAAGGAAATCTCACTCGCATCAGGAACATCATCGACTCAGCAAAGGCAGAAGGAGGAGAAGGGTTAGAGCTGGGTTAGAATGGTTTTATAAGAACACAGGTAAAAGTGCAGATGAGGGAAAGTATGGAAAGTTATGAACATTCCTCTCATTTCTCCTGCTTTTCCTGTAAAGAAAATCTAATTACTAGTTCATCTGTGTCCACTCTTTGTATACACGTTTGTCCTACTGCTCTTTGACGAACTGTTTGAAGAAGAAGAAGAAGAAGAAGAAGAAGAAGAAGAAGAAGAAGAAAAATCTAACTTAGATAAAATAACTTGAATTCAGCATATTAATCTTAAAAGACCAAGACTTGTTTCAAGATAATCTATCCTGATTGATCTTATCTAGATATAAAAACTTATTTTATTAAATTATATAATTGCTTGGATCAAGCAAAGATTTGCCTAAAAATCTTGTCAAGAGAACTTGAAACTAGCATTTTCTGCTCAAAACAACCAGGTAAATTGTTTTTATTTTTTGTGTATACTTTGTTGGAAAGCACATTGTGTCACAGCTTCTTCTTCTCCTTCTTCTTTTCCTTCTCCTCCTTCCTCTTCTTTCTTTTCTTCTCCTCCTCCTTCTTCTTCTTCTTCCTCTTCTCCTCCTCCTTCTTCTTCCTCTTCTCCTCTTTCTTCTTCTTCTTCTCTCTGCAAAAAATGCCTTTCAAAAAAATAAGAAATTTTGTTTATTTGAGGTAAAAAAAAAAAAAAAAACTGCGACGAGTAAGCCACTGTCCAGGGTGTTTCCCCGCCTAAGGCCCAAAGTTACCGGGAGAGGATCCAGTCACCCGCGACCCTAATGGGATTAAGCGGTAGAAAATGAATGAATGAATAAATGAATCAATCTTATTTCAGGTGTAATAATCTGCCAGTGCAGTAAGAAAATTGGATTAAAGTTGTTTTGAGCAGAAAATGCTATAGTTTTAAGTTTCTTGACAAGATTTTTAAGCAAATCTTTTCTTGATTCAAGCAATTATGACTTAAAACAAACAGTAAATTCAGGTGTTTTGAAAAAAAATTGAGACCACTGCACACTGTTTTTATACAATTTTGGTATAATAATGTTCTCAGTAGGAGCTAAAAGCAGCGCTCCAATTGGCTGTGCTTGGGTGATCCTCTCCAGTTTCACATTACTGTTTAATGAATGTATTGGAGAATTAACCATGTTCTAAAGCAGGGGTTCTCAAACTTTTCAGCTTGGGACCTCCACAATAACTGTGCAACCAACTCACGACACCCACAGCAAAAATGATATTCCTTTGGATTAATTTTAAACCACTTTATTTTGATAGTGTATTGCTTTATATGACCCAAATTCCCCCCAAAAACTGATTAAAGGCCTAAGAAGAAGTCAACGTGAGTAGTTAGGCAGAACTGAATGGATACTTCAGTTTTGCAGCAGGAAAACCACTTTTAACTCATTTGTTTTGCATTGCCGCACAGCTTCTTTTTTTTCTTTGTCCCTATGAGAGTGGAACTGCACAATGTGACTGCAACTGTTTTAAGATCAGCATGTCCACCATCTAGAAAGCAGAATAATTTTCTTGCAGATGGCCAGAATCATGAGGCTTAAGTTTTCTTCAAACAGATCCAACATGGCGGCTGTTTTGGTCTTGCTTCTGACATGAACGGCTCGCAGAAATACAACAATGCCACTGCAGAAATACTACCTCCTGAGAGCCGGTGGAGTCTGAGTGTCTGCTGAAGATAGTGCACTACAGCTCTGATCAATGCACTTTCATATCAGTCCATCTCATATCAACACAATCCATACGCTGCACACACTTAGAACAGCAGATACAGGAAGCAGAAAACAGCCCGTCCACTTCCCACTCGGCTCTGCGCTTCGTCAGACGGATCGTAATAAGAACAGACCGGAGCTACAGCGTGTTCGAGCAGGTTTTCTGAGTGTGGTGCACCTTATTAAAGCTGGTCTCACACACACGGGGCATTGGAGGCTGGTTTGTCCTGAGAGGATGGATTATTGCTTCTCTTCTGTATGATGCTGGTGTGTAATAAAAACTACTGTTGTTCCAGTGTTCGAGTGTCATACCTTCTACCACAAGAAGAAGAAAAATGTAAATGCTAGTAAATACAGCTAGTTTCTTCTATAGCCAAGTCGCTTCCATCAGGTTGAAAATGAGTTTTGGATAAAAGTTGAGTTGATTTCTGAAACAGGGGTCAAAGTCATTTTTGCCAAAGGTCACTTGGCATCATTGTTGTTCTCAAAGCAGGTTGAATATAATGACCTTATTAATCTTTGACATACTACAAATAAAAGTATTTGAATTGTATGTAGTTTTTGAAGTGGCAGATACTTAATATACATCTAGATTACTCTTTAAGTTTAACCTAAGCATAAGTTGGGTCAAAACTGACCCCAGGTGTTGTTATTTTGAGAAATCTTTGAAATTAAAAGTAGTTACAGTTAATATTTCAGGTATTCCTCACAAAACTTGTTTGTGACATGAGGCTATAGCATTTTTAAAAAATGTATATACAGTATACTTCTAAGATATTTCATCTTTGTATCACTACTCCACGCTTAAGTGGAGTCAAAAATGACCCCAACCATTTCCTATGGAATATCAGGGGTAAGCACTTGGAACTTTTGATTCTTATCATTTGTACTTGTTGGGTTTACATTTACTGTGGCACTTACACATCTGATGAAGAAGTCAGAAGGTCATTTTGACTCAGCATCACACATGTAAGGTTCACCAACGCACAGCGACGCTTTCTCACAGAAATGTCAAAGGAGTTCGTGACTTTTCAAATGTTTTCAAAGTCGACTGAAAAGTAACTCAAACTCACCAACCTACATCACTGTAGCAATGGGAAGGTTAGAGTGACAAAATCCACAATCCACACACATGAGAGGAGCACACGGGCCAACAGAAGAGACAGAGATGTCCAAGAAACAAAGACCACAAATCCACATACTGCTGCTGGAAAAGCAGTATTCCTGTGATCACAGCCAAAAGTAAGTAGTTTGTAAAAGCTGCACACAGTGAGAAAAGAGAACATGTTTGTGTGTGCTCATGTGCGTGGACAATGTGTAGTCTTATAGTTGTATTTTTTGATCGTCCTCCATAATCAAACCAACAGTTCAACATGTTCTCATGGAATGCGTAAAATAGCACGCCATGACAAATTGCGTGTCATGAAGACGCCCTCTGCCTGTTTTGGCTGCAATTACACGCTCGTTTTTTCTGGCGTGGTCTGGACACGCCTAGTGGTTGACGACAAACACAAGGTTTTTCAAGGATTAACGGCAAAATTTAAGTCTGAAGTTACAAAAATGGCTAAGTTAACTCTTAGGCTTGGAGTTGGTTAAGGTTAGGATTAGGATTGTGTTAGTTTTCATGAATAATAACACCTCTTGCATACATGCATAAAATAGAAGTTGCGTGAGAACAGGCTGAACACTCACAAAACGGATTTTTTTAACCTGTCTGATTTGTGCTTGAATGTTAATAAAAAACTGATAAATTAACATGTAAAAAATTTTATTTTGTTGTTCAAAATATAATACAAACTATAATCTTTAAGCTAAATTAAAGCGTTATTGCAAAAAGGCTTTGATTCTAAGTGGGGTCCTTTTCGACCCCACTCATGGAAGAGTGTAGATAATGGTCGGCCATGCATCTAAGGGTTAAGACAAATCATTACATTAAGACTCCCAGATTACTCCAGTCCCTAATATTTAAAGGCAAGTTTATAAGAACTTGAGGGCTGCATCCAGCCCCTGGGCCATGTGTTTGACATGTGTTCTAAAACTTTGACTAGATGAAACATTTTTGGTTTGTTTTTACTATGGATAACTCCTGGACAAATGAGAAATTACACTGACATCTGTCACAAAACTAAACCCAGCTGCACACTAGAGGAGTTTAAGATCATTAGTGAATTGAACGTGTCATAAATAAAGAACAGACCACAGACATAAGGACATTTACAAGGATTATAACCTGACAGTGGCATCATGTGTCAGAAGAACAGAGACACAGACTTGTGGAGCAGCAGCAGTGAGTGGAGAACTGTGTGTGTGTCACGTGTTCGAGCGCAGTGTTTTCTTTCATGTGCACGGTTATAAAAGTGAAACAACAACAATGATGATGAAACACCAGTGGATTAAAGCAGGTTTATAAAGATCCAGGAGAGGGGAGGAGCTTCTACACTGACACAGCACTGTGGGCCTGAAATGAATTGTTTGTTTAAAAACATTGTTGAACATGTTCTATAGAGGGATTTTCGGTAGACATCACTTCCCGCTCTACTGCGTAACACAGAGCTCCTCTCCATTTGCTTACATGGTGAAACTTTTTTGAATTAAACAATGAAACAGGACGACAGCGAGCTCTGTTAATCAGGTCTGAACCGGTCTGACAGACGTCTGTCTCCTGAAGCTTGAGACAGCGTTTTACCTTGTCGCTTTTTCACCTGAATGTAACTTTTAAGAGTCGCAGGGTCGAATTTATCCACAAATGTTGATTTAGCAGAAGAACTTTTGTTTTGTCACAGTGTTAAACTCTTGTAGTTAGGTGACAACAGAGCTTTTCGATTTGTTTTGACTGTTTGTGCTCTTTCAAGAATCCCTCTGCAACAAAGAATCCCTCTCTAGTCTAGTAAAGGTGCTTCTCACATCATTTAAGGAGCAGGAATGTTGGAGATGACGTGTGTAATGCTCTTAAAAAAGAACCCCACACTTTGACTACGAGCACAAAGCGTTACATTACTTAATTGACCTTTCGCCGAGGCTATTATCCAATCAAACATCGTAGCAACCGTTGCTATGTAAATAGGGTCAGTCAAATCTTGAGCTCCAAACAAGATGGTGAAGCGATGCGCATACAGTTTATGTAAATCAGACATACCCCGAAATATTGACCGGAGGAGTTGTGTTCTTTCCATTTCTAAAGCCGAAACAACTGGAGCAGTGTCTACAATGGATTAAACAGTACGAGCGGCTCAGGGCAGCTCCTCTACCAGCTGCATATATCGAACAAATGTCTGCTCAAAGGTAAAACTAATGTTTAACTATAGCTATGGACTTAATGTGTTGTTAGATCTAGAGGCAAGAACACAAACTAGGCCCAAGTTATACCACGACGAGGATATAACTGCAGAACTAAGCTGCTAAGGTTAGCGAGCCTCTTAGCTTTAGCCAACACTGGTAGGTTTAGCTCGCTAACATAGCCTCGTAAATGAACAATATTCTTGCAATAGAGAAAAATAGACCTTAACATATGAAAGCGAACTTACCCGGCAGTGCAAGAGCAGGACAAGGCTGTGCTTGTTGCATTTGTGGTAACGTTAAAAAATCATGTGTTTCTCTGATTTAGCTTGAGACCAGTAGCATTAGCCTCCATAGGAGTTATGTCCCCTCTGTTGCGTATTTTAATGTTTTGAATAAATCCCTCCGCTGAATAGTGACCCCTTTTGCCTCGATCTAGAGGATATCGCGGAAAAATTGCTTTAAAAAAGTCACTAACGCGAACAGCTCTACTTCTTTCTGTCATTGAAGTCTATGGCACGCTGTCATATTTGACGGGCATAGCAACAGTAACTAAGGGGGGCGGGGCTCGGCGAAAGGTCAATTGTCTGTTGTAAAGTTCCTCGCGCCCGTGCAGCCTGTGAACCTCACCATGACGCACAACATGACGTAAGACAACAAATTTCTTACAAAAATCCTGACTCCTGAGCTTGTAGAGGGAAAACATCGAGCTGAAAATCTGGCCAAAACTCCTGTAGTGTGCAGAAGACTTTAAGATCCTGAAGTGTGCAGGAAAAACAGGTCAATATTCTACATTTTGATTTACTTGCTTCTGCTTTTCTAAGTCTTCCACGACTTCATCAAAAAAGCAGATTGTCACAGAACTCATGATTAGACCTTTTATCACACTATTGCCCAGCCTAATTGCGACTGTATTATGTTCATTTTCCTCACACTTCTCGCTCTTTTATCCGTGCGTTGTGTTTACAGTGAGCCGCATATGGTTTCCTCTGAGTGTTCATTTGTTTTTGTGAGTCCGGATCATTAGTTTAGCCCGAGTGCTTGCGTCTCTCCACATCTGTTCACTCTGCAAAACGCCTTCGATCCGAGCATATTTTTCACATTTCTCCCACTAAAATCCGGCGTAGATCTGATCTGAGCGGCGGCGTGGGAGGACACAACACAAGACTGTAGTTTGTTTACTCACAACTCAGCGTTTTACTGCAGGAACAATCTCCAACTGTAAATACAAATGGACTTTTTCTGCTAAGAATGCAAATACAGTACGTGCAGCTTTGGGAGGCAGTTTGTTTGGGTTGATCTAATAAAAAGACAACATTTTATTTTCTTGTTTGAGGTGGCAGGTGACTGGAGCCTATCTCAGTGACTTTGGGCCTTAGGCGGAGGAAGAAGAGGGTTAAAACAGAGACAGAGAGACATTTAGCAGCTCAAACATGTCCCTTCCGGGGTGAGAGAAATAATTTATGATCTGAAGAACTCGATTTAGAAGTCTGCTTTAGTAAAGAGTTACCATCACAGGCGGGTCTCTGTGCACTGTTCTCTTAGCTCAGGGGTCTGCAACCTGTGGCTCGAGAGCCACGCGCGGCTCTTTAAAGACGTCAGTGCGGCTCAAGGGCGTGAGAGAGAGAGAGAGAGAGAGAGAGAGAGAGGAGAGAGAGAGAGAGAGAGAGAGAGAGAGAGAGAGAGAGAGAGAAGAGAGAGAGAGGAGAGAGGCCCGGCTCATCAGCTGCAGCAACAAATGTGCGCACAGTGATGGGCTCAAGTTTATGATGTGATTAACAGCACATAGCACATAATCAAAGACTCTTGACACATTTTGGAGCACAAAAACACGCTCCACATACCATAAGCTCTCAGTCAAACTTTGTTTCAAGTAAATCCGTTGTATATTCTCGGAGTTATGAGCAAAAACGGCCGATGAACAAACACTTCAGTAGATTTATATGGGCGAATCACCGCAGCGGAGCGGAGCGCATTTCCACACACAACTTGACAAAAGATACAGACACAAGTTTTTGTGGGTCAGAACGCGCTTTATGTGATTTTGTGAGCGCGTGCTTCATGGTGTCTGAGCGCACACTGCTGTGGAGCAAAGCAGAGGTCAGGAGGAGTAAAAGTCCGGGCTATGACCACGTCGTGACTAAAACCCAGTGGTTTACAACTGGAGACAAGAATGTATGAGAGATGGAGTAGATATTGGTTAAAAGATAACAATGAAAAAATAAATAATTAATAAAAAAAAATCAAGAGAGGTTTCCTGAGCGGGACTCGAACGTGGGTGCTGAAAAGGCAAAAGTTTAAATGTGCAGTTCTTAACCACTCGACTACCAGCTAGGTCATGCTGTAAAGTTAGCAAATGGGCCAATCAAAGGTCTAATTTTCCCGGGCTGAAAAATGATCCCAGCACACCACTGGTGCGGCTCTTTGAGATTTGATTGAGAATGAGGAACTAGACTAGAAAACAAGTTCAATTACATTCCTTACTATTTTATTCTATTTACAGTATAAGTTTATTTTAAATTAGCAGTTGCTTAGTGCAAAGGTTCCCAAACTTTTCAGACCAGGACCCCTAAAAAAGCAACCAACTCACAACCCCAACACCAAAAGAAAAGAAATTTGGTCAAAATCTATTCATTTTGGTATTTTTGCTTTATGTGACCAAAATTCACTCAGACATGCTACTTACAGTCAAAAAACTGGATAAATACCAGGTCATAGTTGCAAAACTACATCTTGAAATCATCTAGTGACCCCGATTTTACTTTTGAAATCACTGACTTAGTTTGTAAAATGGTTTTTGAATCATTTCTAAATGTATTGATGGCTGGAGTTGACCTCACGTGTTGAAGTTGAACATAAGTGTATATGAAAAAGATTAGTCTTGCTATCAAACAAATTATAGTCAATTTACGCAATGTTTTGTTTTGTAAAATTCACTTAATAAATGCTTGATGGTTTGTTTGTCTTTGTTTATTATGAAATACAGTTCTTACTAACTTTGATTTGGTTTGAATTGAGCAAATGTGGCTCTTTTGCTGTTGAAGGTTGCAGACCCCTGTCTTAGCTGAACGACCACTTTATAAAGAGCTCTCTTTTCTTTGTCTGTGATGTTTCCAAACCACAGTGACAGATCTCACAAGAAGACTTTCAATGGTGCAGCGATAAAAGTTCCAACAGAATCTTAGAGTTCTGGGTGAATTCTCCAAGTGTCCGCAAAAAGAAAAGACGCTGTCGTAACTTTTTTTACAATGTATCGTGTTTTTGTTACAGTTCAGACCTTTAGTCAAAGTCAAACCAAGAAATTAACACTCTTTCCACAATTTGAACACTTAAGTCACCGATAAAAGGCAGACAACTATTATTAGACTAAAATCTATCACCAGTTCACAAGTTTTAGAGGTGTTCAGGAGGAGGTTGTTTTCCTTACTCCATTCAACCACGTTCTGTACTTCTGCTCTGTAGCAAGAATCATCATTTGCACTGATCAGACCGATGATAGTCGTGTCATCAGCATATTTAATTATAGGTTTAGTGTCAAAGGAAGCCACACAGTCTTAAGTGTAGAGAGTGAATAACATGGGACTCAAAATGCATCCCTGAGGCGAGCCTGTGCTTGTGTACATTACCTCTGAAAGGCTACCATCTATTTTCACTTTTTGAGATCTCCCTTTAAAAAGTTAAAAATCCGTTTACAAATGGCATCACCCAAACCTAAAGACTTGAGTTTTTGGACTAGTCTGGCTGGTACAGTGGTCCCTCGTTTATCACGGGGGTTATGTTCCAAAAAATAACTCGTGAAAGGCGAAACCCGCGAAGTAGTGATGTTCATTTTTACCAGTAATTTCAGTTGATAACCTGCCTGGTTCTGATGTTTAGTGTCTTTTGTACAGGTAATATTGCGCTGAACACATGATTCACCGCCAGATACAACAGCGAGAGTCGTTTTTGTGACGCTTAAAGAGGGACGGTGCTGTGCGGTTCACCTGCTCTGCTTTTGGCACGTTGCCTGTCCCGCTGCGCTCCACAGCCCGACCGCAGAGCCACGAATCACACGGACTCCAGAGCCGACACCAAACACATCCGGACTCTAGTGAAGTCACAACACGCTGCTCAAACACATCTCTGAACTACACAAATGACGTTCCAGCGTGAACAAACTTATCATGGTAACTACGAGCTCAAAGAGTCTTCTCCTCACCTGGAGAAACGTCCGAGCGTCAGGTCAGCTTCCCCTGCATGATCCAAACTGTCTAAAGTTTTCTAAAAGAGCTTCTGTGCTGTTGTCTGTGAATGCTGTGATGTGAACGGTCCAAACAGTGTGTTTGAGAGAAAAGCAGCTTACAGAGCACGTCTGACCACGCACTGTAAAATAAAAAGGAAAATTGCACCCAAAAAAATCTGCGAAACCACGGAAATGAACCGTGATAGAGCGAGGGAGCACTGTACAAGAGAATTAAAACTGAGCTATAATAAATAAACAACATCCTAGCAGCAGAGTGTCTCGAGTCCAGGTGGCTGTAGATGCTGTTCAAAGCAAAGGAAGATGGCGTCCTCAGTGCTCCTGTTTCGTCTGTACGCAAACTGGAGCTGGTTTACAGACACCGGAATCTGTCTTCTGATAAAATCCAAGACGAGACGTTCAAAACATTTCATAAGAATAGACGTGAGGTCAGAGTATCGCTCCATTAAATACAGGACTACACGCCATGCTAAGAGCTTCTTCCACAAACTGTTATCAGCGTGAACAAAGCACTTTAAATAAGAGACCTTTACATTTTGACTGCAGCACTTTAACTTTTTTAACTGTACTTTTTTTATTATTATTATTATTAATTCAGTGTCATTGTGTCAGTTCTGTGTTATTTGTCCATGAGCACTTTTCCAATGTAGTTTTTTAACAACAGATGGCAAATAAACTACCTTATCTTACCTTCTCAGTACAAAATGAGTAAAATAAAAATAAAAAAAATCCAACCAGATTTTGTAAAGAATAGAAAAGTCAGCTGCTCGGAGTGTAAAACAGCAGAGGCTTTTGCATATTAACTAATGCTCGCTCACTTAGTTTTTCTGTGTTTATGGGAAAAAAAAACTCCCACGTTTGAAATGCATTATTCATTCAGCACAAAAACAAGACAATGTTCAAATGTGTCTGACAGAATCGCGGAGAGTTTCATTTGGCGGAATCCAATTTAAATACAGTATAAATGGTGTTTGGGAGAGGCACAAAAACAAACAGGTCTGAGGGTAAAAAGTGAAGCATAGACCTGATTAAAATTAACTCATGCAAATGTAAAAGAGTTAACGAAGCAAATCATTCGAAAATATATCCACCTCCCACACACGGTGAAAGCTAATGTTACTCCTCACTCTTAAACCAACAAAGAATGTAGTAAAACACGGAAAATACATATTTAGAAGGTCAAAAGTTTACACAATCTGTAAGAATAAACTTACTACAAATATGATTGAGCCAAAGACCTGATGATCCAGCAGTGATACACGCAAGCAAGCTTTTTTGTATATAGCACTTTTCACGACAGCGATCTTTAGACGCATTAAAAAAAAAACAAATAAGGACATTTACAAGGATTATAGGCCCTTTTCACGTTGCTGCAGCTTGGCTAGTTCCGGTGTGAATATACCAGTGGTTCGTTGTTTCCGGTCAGTTCGTTCCCTTGGGAGGCTAGCTCAAATGCCGTAAACCAGGGGTGGGCAACCTTTTTCAGTCCGAGATCTACTTTTTAAGTCGGCAAGACTCGGAGATCTACCAGTAGTTTTGTATTATTCGCGATCGCTGATATATACAGTTTCTTTTATTATTAATGGTCTGCCCTATTATTTCAACGAAGTATTTATTTACAAATTAATGTAATTATTTTTTCATTATTAAATTAGCAACAAAATGGTAGGTAAGGGGACATGTAGATACACTTTGATGTTTTACTAAGCCTATTTTACAATTACTGTTTGTTTTAACATCTACATGAGTCATTTTATACCAAAGTATACCTCTTTTTTTTTTTTTATTAAAACGCCCAAAGTTCTTTCTATTGTAGTCTATTATAGCCTGTATTTTAAAGTTAGACAGTAGCTCCATGGTAACGCTAATAGGGGGAGGGGCTTGTCCTCAGTTCTGTTTACCTCAGAAGTTTGGATTAACAATACAACAAGGCTACTTTGTGAAGGATGAACAGAGTAAGCTGGTAGGACTACGACACTCCTCACCTGGCTCCTGAGCTCTCTCATCTTTTTACTCTCCCTCTCCTTTTCTTTTCTCCCTAAAGTACGCCTACATTTCTGTTTGCGAGCAGCGGTGGGTCAGACGCGCAACGCGGAGCTCCTCCTGCTCTCTCTCTCTCCCTTCTGTTTTCCTCCTTTCCCGTGCCTTTCTCGTCACGTACACGCGCTATCGTATGTGCAAGCAGAAGTGATGAAGCGTGCTCCGCAGTAGCCACGTTGCTGTCTCCAGTGCCGTGTGCCGCTGGTTTGAAGACAGATTGGCCGCAAAAACACAACCTCTGTTTATTATCACTGTGGCTCGCGGTAGAGCTCGCGTATATTGTCTCCCGTGCGCATGCTGAAAGTTGTGTCTTTGAGTAAATAAAAGTTGTGACAGGCAGGTCTACGGGATCTACCAGTTTTGACGTCGCGAGCTACTGGTAGATCGCGATCGACTGGTTGCCCACCCCTGCCGTAAACTAATTAAAATAATGAACTGACACAAACTGGACACAAGTGACAGCCAGAAAATCATTTGCAGTGAGTTCAGAGCTTCACATACGAGGTAAATACTTCACCATGTGTTTATAAAATGTGGCGTTTTGTCTCTGAAGCTAATGCTAACCTGTATTTAATTTATTTATTACTGTTAAAATAACTCTACAAACTGAACTAGCTTTATACAAAAACACTCAGCCGAGGATGTCATGCATGTTTATCAAATTGTCTGCTTTATATTTGTGCTAATTTATTTGTTAGCATTTAGCATTGCACCAAACTTATGCACTTTTCTAAACACACAGTCTTTCTCTGGTGAAGTATTGACCTCGTTTGTGAAGTTCTGAACTCGCTGCCAGTGGTTATCTAGTTGAAATCTGCTCACCGCCTTGAGTTTATTAAATATTAATCAATATTACCGCATCTCTGCAAATTTCCCAAAAGGAATGAACGAGACAAGAAGGAGCTATCCACAGGTATCACGCAAACCTCAGCTAGCGTAGCCGCAGCGTGAAAAGGGCCTATTAGTCTGACAGTGGCATCACGTGTCAGAAGAACAGAGACACAGACTTGTGGAGCAGCAGTGAGCGGAGAACAGTGTGTGTGTCATGTGATCGAGCGCAGAGTGTTTTCTTTTATTAAAGTGAAACAACAACAACAATGATGATGAAACGCCAGTGGATAAAGCAGGTTTATAAAGGTCCCAGGAGAGAGGTGGAAGTGATACACTGACACAGCATTGTGGCGTCAAATGAAAAAGTTTTTCATTTGTTTTGTTTTCTAAAGGCACTTATCACATCATGTAAGGCAGTGTTTCCCAACCAGGGGTACATTGACCCCAGGGGGTACTCACCATTTGCTAGGGGCTACTTGGGATGCTTGCAGATTTAAAAGAAAGGTAGAATTGTAAGTCTTGTAATGCAAAAACTGTTATCTGCAACACATTTTTCATGTCAAGAGGCAGTTTTTTGACATAGAATCCAATGAAACAATAAAATGCAATGGTTAGAAAATGAAAATGTATAAGTAAAGAAAAAAATGCCCCTAAAAACGTGATGTAAGGAGCAGGTGTGTTGGACGTATGTGATGCTCATAAAAAAAATCCATCACTTTGACTTTGTGCAGTTTCTTTACAGACGATGAGGCAATGTTTCATCTTTATCTTACATTTTAAGAAGCGCCGTCACGGGGAGATGCAAATTTGAAGAATCAATCCGTGAATGGTTTATAAATGAATGAATAATGACACTGTGGCTTATTTTACCTTAAGATTTGAACAAAATTATTATTACTATTCTTTACGAATCATTTTCATATGAAATTGACCTTTTTTCTACGATTAAAACGCTCAAGATTATTCAAACTATGATTGGAAATTTGTGAACCGGAAGTACAACAACCTTGTTGTTGTAGCAACGGAATATCGAGAAGTTTGGGGAAAAGTTTGGACTGAACGGGACAGAACGCTGCAGTGTTTGGATGTTTGGATTTTATCTTCCGGTGGCGTGGTACTGCTGCGACCCGGGACGGGAGGCTCCTCATTTTTTATGTTCACATGTGGTGGTGTTTGTGTAAATTATGTGTTAAAGCATGTGTCCCCCTGTCCCTAAGACAAATTTCTCCTACGGGAGACAATAAAGACTTATCTTATCTTATCAAGAGAGCGTCTTCGGCTGTTTTGTAAGAAATCTGATGTTGTGGATGTGATTTTGATCGATGAACTCAACAACGTGACGAGGAGACACATTTACACTGCCGCAGCTCAGGTAAGCTTAGCTGATTCAAAAAAACGCTAATTTTATGAATGAAGTAAAAGGTCGTTGCCATATTCTATCTGTCGCCATTTCTGAAAAGTCTGTAAAAACAAGAAAATGACAGACATCGAATATACCCGAGAGGTGTGTGGCTGAGCAAGCCGAAGACAAATTTCTACTTATGGCAGACAATAAAAGCTTTCTATTCTATTCTAAAATGTACACGGGTAAGTTTAGGCTTCAAGTTACTAAAATGGTAGCTTGGGGTACGTTAATATTTGCTTGTTAAACCCAAAGAAAATATCGACACATGGCTTCAACCTAAATTTGTAGCTTTTCATAACATGTTGACTTAAAAAAAGGTGTGAAAATGTGTTGACATTTCATTGTGTATCTACATTTTCTTTCTTGTGTAAGCTATGTTTTTCAAGTCTGACTGCTAAAAAAAAACTAAAAGCAGACAGACACAGAGGACTGCTGGACTAAAAGAGTTTGTTTGGCGTTTAGTAGAACATCAAGGGCATCTCCACACAAAGTTTAATTAGAACACTTCTCAGACTGAAAACATGCACTAAACACTGCTTCAGTTCTTCCCATTTCTTCCCCTCGAACCTTTTCGCTGTGATAAACGTTCATTAATGACCCAAAGCCCTCACAGCCCAGCGCGGCCTAAGCAGAGCGTCAATGCGGAGGGTTAAATCTGAAACTGACCAGGAGAGAGGAACCGGCCGCTTAGACACCAGCCCCGGGTTTTATTTAGCCGTTAATGGCCGAGGTGAGCATTCGATTGGCTGAATAATGAACCGGATCAATGTCCATCGACCGGGAGACCGCACCGGATCTTTCCCCATTACGCTGCAGCCTCCCGGGGGAAAGATCTGGAGAGACTTGGTGTGTGCTGACAGAAGAGCGAACTTACAACAAAAGAAGGAGATGAGCAAATGTGTGTGGAGATATACAACTGGGCTTCATTAGGATGTGTACAAAAAGACTCTCGTTTAAGAAAGCCCTGAGGAAATTATGGGAATGACAGAACATCCTACACCACTTGAGTAAATTGCAATTCACACCAGATTAGTTTTACCTTGGGAACTACAGGAAAGATCAAATCAAATCAAATGCATTCATGAGTCAAAACCAAACAGAAATACAGAAACTGGTCAAGGATGTCAAAGTAGATTATTATTCAACAGTAAACAAGCAAATGAATCATTGTCCCAGAGCCTCCGCTGTCTTTACACCCTCCTTCTCGGCAAGACAAAACTAAAAAAAATCCAAAGGGAAAAAGAGAAACCTCGAGAAGAACCACATTGAAGGAAAAATCTACTCTCATGGACGGACAGGCTGTAGATGTGACTAAAAACGGTTTAAGATCTTTTGTGATTTTTAGACGAGTCAAAAACAGAACAGGCAACAGACATAAGAACATTTACAGAGATTATTAGTCTGACAGTGGCATCATGTGTCAGAAGAAGAGAGACGACACAGACTTGTGAAGCAGCAGTGAGAAGAGAACAGTGTGTGTGTCACGTGATCGAGCGCAGAGTGTTTTCTTTCATGTGCGTGGTTTAGGGATGTTCATGGTTAACCGATTAACCGGTTAACTGTGACTAATACCTTGTTCGAGTGAGACGTCTTTCACAATTGCTCCAGCAGATGGCACCAACTGCCCCTGAACAGTTCTGGCGTTTGTCAGAGAAGGAAAAAAGATCGCTAAAACTACAAAAACACTGTTTATCTCAGAAGGACTGAGCAAACTTGCATGACACTGCAGTGTTTATGAACTAATATCAACCATGCATGATTATTAACTTGGATTTTATGTTGATGAAGAAAACAGACTGGGCTAGCTTGCCTGGGAAACTATCGATGTTTTTACTTGTTCAAGACAAGCTAAGGTAAGCAGCTAACGTTAGCATCAACTTTAAAACATGACTCCTTATTTGAGAGTAGTAGAAGTCTTCAAAGTAGTCATCTGGACAGTGTTTCCGAAGATCAATCGGAAACAATTTGATCATCGGAAAACACTGTCCAGATGACTACTTTGAAGACTTCTACTATGGATCACTCCTGGATGAATGAGGGACTACACAGTCTTATTTGAGAGTAGTTTTATATAATACATAGTGCAAAAGTGCACTAAAACCGTGTTTATAGAGGCTTCTATTCAGCCGTGTTGTGCCCAGTTTAAAGGCCTGTCGCTGACTCGCTGCTCTGCGTTCACTCTCGTAGCGCTGCTGTGTCTAATTATAACACGTCCAGTGAAAATAACAGCAATAAAAAAGTACCGCGTTAACGTGTTCGGTTAACCGATTATTGACCGTGAAGAGCTCCAACCGGTTAAAGAAATTTTTGAAAACGTTCATCCCTAGCGTGGTTACAAAAGTGAAACAACAAGAAGAACTGCAGTATTCCGGACAGGAGACAACTGATGTTGCTTTCAGACCAGACAGCGTCTTTGCGTCAATTTTCAATGTTAAGTCAATGTAAACCCGCGTCTTGAGCGTTCAAGTGTATTTGCGGTGCGTATTGGCGTCTGGGGCGTCTGTTGACGCGCCTTTCTGCGTCTGAAAACGCGGCGTCTTGTGGAGTGGAAGCTCAAACCTGCGGCGGCCGCAATCCATCTTTCACTCATTGGAAGTTGGCGTCAGTCAATCAAAGACTCCACTCCTGTAACACGTGACATGCTGCTGTTTTCCTCTCACATCAAGAGGAAAGGAGGACTGTTTACTGAAGTCTTTTAAAAACTTTTTTAACAAAAGGTTGGTTGTTTTTGGACTTTTTTCACAGGCTTGGTCATTTGTTGCTCTGAAAATCTGGAGACACGGCAAACACACAACATGGACCTGATCTGGACTGACAATGTCTCACATGGATTTGTTAAAATGCCCGATGCCGTGTCTAAACCTGCTGTACAACGAAACACTGGAGGAGGACAGAGACAGCAAAAGGACTGCCTGGAGGAGGAGAAAGTTGTGTGATCGGGTAAACTATGTTTTATAAACAGCAGCCTCTCTCTCTCTCTTCTTCTTTCTCTCAACGTGATCTGTCTACGAGCAAAACAAATCCTGTAAACAAACCTGAAAACTGGCCTTAGTAGTAGAATGTGTCTTTGTCTGAGAGTCACAACCAGATTGACCATACATTTGGCTTTTTGTTTTAAATTTGACTGTAAAAAACATCCCTTTCATGTCCTTCCTTTGTCTCTCCTGTTTTTTCCCACTTTTGCTGAAAGCGTGGAAGTGTTTGTTGTGGTAAATCCGTGTCTCCGCTCGGCGCCCCCTGCTGATACGCTCTCACTATCGCACGCTCTTCACTTTCTCTCTCTCATTGTGATTGCTGCTCCTCCAGACTCACATCAAACACTCACAAATATGGATTTTTAGACACACTTTCGCAGCAGAATTGTCCCCTAAGCTGAAGAGAAATGGACTTCCTCGAATATTTGTCTGAAAAACTGCAAAAGCATAAAAGAAAATTGAAGGTTTTGGGGGCTTTTTGACAAATATTTCTCCGACTTCGTGATGAAAACATCTTTCAGATTCACAAATTGTCTTGTTTGATGTTTGCTGTGGGTGGAAAATGGATTTAGAGGAAGGTGTTCAAAGTGGAAATGGTGGTGGCACAGAGTTAAGCTCTTACCCACCAACCATTTGTACTGGTCAATTTGTTTGCCATAATCAGAGGTAGAAGAGTACTGATAGCTTTACCAAGACATATTGTGGTTTTTTCCCGAAGTATTATTATTATAGTTAATCAGTTATTTCATCGTGTTCATTGTAAAATAAAAAAAATAGATTCAATACAACTTAGAAATATAAACAGATCCATGACTTTAATGTCCATGTGTGGGGACTATTATTTATATTCTTTTCTGCCAATGACGCCTATTTCTCATAGACCTTATATTTTGACTTTTAGCAGCACAGTCGGTCGTGTTTATGTGATAGCAGCTTGGAGCGACTTCAAAAGAACAGGAAACATGTTGAACTAAAAAATAGCTGAGTAATTTGAGCATATTTCAAAAGAAAGATTCTACAGACTAAAACCATGCAGGATCTGAATTCTTTTTTATTTAACCATCGTGTTTTGGTTGTTTTCGTAAGTAAAGCATGTTGCAGTGATTTTGGAGCAGATAATTGTATCATTTAAAATATTGGCAAAAGACCGGTGGCACCCCTCCGTCCTCGAAAACACCCCTGCTTTGGCCGTTGCAGTCGGATAATAGCACTGTGAATGTCCCAGTTATTTTGTGTCATGTCATAGATTAAAATGCTAAATTCTCTCACTTGGATCAAATATTATGGCATCAAAGGTGTGGCCCTAAAATGGTTTAGGTCATATCTTGAGGATCGCTCTTTTTCTGTGCACCTAGGCCCTTATAGGTCAGATAGGCCCAGCTTAGTTGTGGTGTCCCACAAGGTTCCATCCTGGGTCCACTGCTGTTTTCTTTGTACATGCGGCCTCTGGGGTAAATTTTTTATTTTTTTTTAAGTACAGCATTTCTTTTCATTGTTTTGCAATGATGTGCAAGTTTACCTGCCCTTAAACCCAGCAATAAAGAACAGCATCCAGGATATAAAAGACTGGATGGTGTTCAACTTTTTAATGCTAAATAAATCTAAAACTACGTAGAATCCTGGGATTTGGTGAAAGCTCTGATGTCAAATTTTGTTTGGACTGTTGAGTAACTTTTGCAACAGTCTTTAGAAATCTTGTGTATTTTGATGGTTCCTTGATTTGGCAACAATTGCGTGGTCAGAGTTTGTTTTACATGCACTTGATAAGGTTCCCCTCACACTGCCCAGTCAACCCTCAGTCCGCCGTTGCTCGGTGGGTGTCACTTGTCGGTGGTCTGCAGTCCCTGAGTGTGAGAGTCTGTGGACCCGAGACGAACCACAGTTCACGCTCAACGTGATTACCGAGCTGAGTTTTTTTTTTTTTTTTTTGTAGCTGTTGTCAGAGCATGTTTTTTTTTTTTTATTTTTTTTTTTCGCGCACAGTTGAGTACGGAGGTTTTTTTTTTTTTTCGTAATGTTTTGTATTTGTTTATTGTAACGTAAATTTTTTTTAAAACTACGGATTCACTCACCCCCTTGCTTGGTTCTTTTATTGTTTTTCACTTCATCAAGGTCGTGTCCGGGTCCCCAATTGAAACAAACGACATTTGGACCGGATTGCTAGGAAACCGACTACTGTATGCGTGTGAGCACTCTCACTTGTAGTAGATCGGTGACTGCGGTGCTGAGTAGTGGGGGGGTTAGTGACCTCCTTTCACTGACCGAGCGTGTCATTCATGCTTTCATTAACTGTCGCTTAGGCTTTTGTAATTCTCTGTGTGTGGGATTGGACCAGGCCTCCATTCATCGTCTGCAGTTCGTCCAAAATGCTGCGGCTCTAAAGTATGACATATTTCTCCTGCGTCGGCCTCTCTGCATTGGCTTCCTGTAGCTACAGGATTGATTTGAAGATTTTGTTGATGGTTTTCAAATATTTTAATGAACTGGCCCCTTCTTATCTCTCAGAGCTTCTGTCTGTCCATGTTCCCAGTCGAACGAGCGCTGAATCAGCTGTACAATGATCTTAGATGTTCCTAGTCTCGTCTCAAACTCGAGAGACAGAGCTTTTGCTGCGCAGGTCAAAGCCTTGGAATAACTTTCCTCTGGCTTGTGCTGCTTTTAACACTGAGCAGATCATTTGTATTTGTATTGTTTTATCTTTTGTGCATATTTTTTACTTCTGTACAGCACTTTGGACCTTTGTGGTTGTTTTAAATGTTCTTTATAAATACATTTGTCTTGACTTGACTATTAAAAGCTTTAAAAGAAAGCGACTGTGACCTAAAAAGCCCTGGAACAATCCTCGCTCCTCCCAGCAGCTGACCCACTGCGCTGCTGTGTTTCTGCTCTCCTCTCCACCTGCAGGATCCAGGAGAAAAGCCGCTCCTAAAAGCTGGCCTAACCCAGAACAATCCTCGTCTCACATGTGTCCTACTGAGATCTGAGCGCCGCAGAATGAATCATACAACAAAGCTTTTCTCCTGTTCTCTCTCCGTCCAGGTTCAGATGTTATAAATAAACTATTACTCACTGCCCCGGCCGTCCTCTCACAGCTAAGCCCTGATTTGGCCCGGAGTTTGTGTCTCAGAGCGATGCCTCACACGTCTGAGGCTAAACTTCCCTCTTCTGCTTATTTAATTCCACCTTATCTCGACTCGCACGCCGCAAAATCCTGCAAAACGAAGGCTAATCAGGCACATCTCCCCAGGATTAAGCACACAGCCTGAAAACGCAGCAGCTTCAGAAAACAATTTAACACTGACTTTATCACCTGTTTTTGGAGCTGATCGGGAGTCAGAGTTTTGGTTTTAAGGCGAGACGCTGCAGGTGAAGAGAAAAAAACATTGAAATTATAGCTATTTATATTATAGTTATCAAGGAAAAACTTGTGCTGCTGTTTATTCTTATCAGTGTAGCAGAAATATGAACTGCAAGTTTCATCATCTCATGTTTTTATGTAGAAATAAGATGTTTTATGTGGAAATAATATGCACAAATGAGGTCTGCAAAACAGGGAAAATAGACAGAACTAAAAACCATCCATCCATTTTCTTCTGCTTTATATGGGATCAGGTTGCAGAGACGTTCCTAGGCCAGTCCAGAGACATAATTCTTCCAGTGTGTCTTGGGTCTTTCCCAGAACACACCCAGTGAGACTTTGTCCAAGAGGCAGAGGAACAATAACCTGGTTCACTCTGATGATTGAACACCGATTTGAGTTTTTCCACAGTATACATCTTGCTGAAAGCGCTTGGTAAAAGGTGGGGTGTTTAATGAAATACATCAATCTGATTGGGTGTGTGGCTGACCTTATTTTGTGCTTCACCAACCACAGCAACGAATTTCAATGACGAATCCAATGTCTGCGTGGGACAGAACAAGTGTCACACACACCTCACTGCTCTTATTTAAATAATAAAATACTCTGTATTACTGCTAAAACAGAATCAAACACAACAGAAAGAAACACATTCATTCACAAGAGCTGCCATCTTCGTTTTGTTTAAACGTTTCATTGAATGTGTATTGTTTCATTGAATATGTATTGTTTTTTTGTTTTTTTTAATAATCTTGGGAAGTCCTCAGAGTCAACTATTGTTGTGATTTTCGGCTATACAAAAATAAATTGATTTGATTTGATTCAGGCTCGTCATTGCAACCAACCCCCCTCAACCCCTCTCTGCTGCGATGTGATTGAGCCGTTAACCCGCTGTGTCAGACTCCAAACCAGGGCTGCTAGAAGGCCAGAATATCTCGAGTTTGTAAATTCACACTTCTTCACGGTGCCAACCAGAGAGGGATGGAGCTATTGGCTGCTCCAACCTGGTTTGTGTTGTTTTGCTGTCTCCAGGGTGTTTGGAGTCACCGCTCTATCATTAGTCGTCTTGTGGAGAGATACCAGGCCACTGGTTCCTCTAATGACCGCCCTCGTACTGGTCACCCCCATGTAACGAACACTGCACAAGACCAACCCAACTGTCTCCATGACAGGTTCAGCCGCCACCAGGTCCACAGCCGAGACCATTGGACACACCACAGGCCAGTGTTGGCCAGAACCATCCGTAATCGCCTCCATGCTGACCTGTATTCGACCATATCGGCCATATGTTGTATCAGTGCCCCCCAACATCACCGAGCTCGGGTCGAATGGTGCACTGCACATTGTCGTTGGACTTTGCAGAGGTGGTCCCAAGTTGTGTTCAGTTACGAAAAAAGGTTCCAGTGCTTCAGAGCAGATGGTCGAGATCGGGTGTACAGGAGACGCTGGGAGAAACTCAGCAGCAGCTGAGGGCGGCACTGGTGGAAGAAATCCACAGGATCAACTCAGACACTACTGCCGATCCATGAGGCTGAATAATCGCTGTCCAGGGCCAACGGGGGTCAGTGAACTATTGACAGTCTGATGAAATTCCTGTCACATTTGGTTTCTATTGTGACAGGAAAACAAATTCTAGGTTGCTCTATTGTTTGGTTGTGTTTTTGGACTCGAAAATGTGTAAACGCCGCAAGAATGGCCTGAGGATTAGAAATGGATGTACGCTTCATATGAAACAGGCGGATCTCAAAAAGAAAATGATTCTGTCCCCCAAAAACTCAGAAAACTGAGTGTTGCGTTTCTTTTTTCCTTGAGTGTATTTACCCACTCAAACCTCCGCGTGCATGTGGACTACAGGCTTTACAATTGTGATATGAGTTAGGACACTTTCCCTCCTTTCACATGTTTAACAATCTTTCAATCAGCATGAAAGCAATGGTTCAGTACCGATAAAGTAGACCAACGTGTTTTTAAATGACACTGTTTTCAATGACGGTGTGTAAAACTGTCTTAGGTAAAATCACATTTTTTTCCATAGTAACTTTTCCAACACTCTCTTTTATAAATGAAACCCCGGGTGAGTATTTCTGCTGCTTAAACAAACCTTAAACTGTCGTAAATATAAAAGTGACTTACAGATGTCTCTCTCTTTGCCTCTGCGCTGTGCTTTAGCTCTCCTCTCTCCCAAAAACCCAAGCTGATAATTAAAATGAGCAAAGAAAAGCGTGAGAAAGACGTGCCGCTGTTGTGCCTCGTGTTGTGTCCCAGCTGGGCCTCCGTACTTCTGTCTCCTTCACCATCAAACACAGCTGTCCTCAAGGTCGACGCGCATTACGGCTAATCTCATTCTCAGCCGTTTAAGATGCGCTAACATGTCTGAAAGCACTCGCCAGATCCGCGTCGGCGCTGGGGCTGGGAATAATGAAATCTGCTGCTCACACTGAGGCCTCGTGAAGAGTCTGCGGGAGGCCAGGAGGTTTAACCCTTCAGGAGCCACGATGGGTCATTGGAAATACAGTAAATACTATGGAGACTTGGAACTTTTGTCTGGAAAATACAAACAAAACTTCTCCTCTGTATTATTTCACACAGTCAGTACAAAAACAAGTTACAACACACAAGACAGACCCATTAAAAAGGCAGGTTTGCATACACTTAACACGTAAACTGGACGCTTTAGACGCTCCAACACTGTCCAGTCTGAACACAGTATAACAAGAAACAGTTTAAAAGTACTCATTTGTTTGAAAGTGTCTACATGACAATTAGTAATCACAAGTGGGCGGAGGTAGCTGCAGGACAATAAGATTACTCAAACAAACAGGAATCAATCTAAATACAACTGTGTGTAAAGTAATGAGAGACACTACAGGGGCGGCTCGTCACTAAGGTGAAAGGCACGACGCACCACCAATGGAAAAAATGAGGGAGGTGTGTTAAAGTTGCTTGATTAAACCTGATTGAGGATGTTGCCTTAAAACATCCTTGTCCAATAAGAAGAGCCTTTTTTCAGCTGCTGGTACATAGTGCCGCTTCTTTTGGTGCGATCTCAGGCTGGCTTAGAATCACACCTGCCGCTTCCATTGAATCTAAGAATATAAGAGCTTTTTTTCTTAAGTTTCAGTCAATGAAATCTAATAGGACCAGAGATTACATTAGCCGGCACCTGCTGTTTTTTGCAGGTAAAATGTGCTGTGGGCTGGAAAAAATAGTTTCCTGAAGTTTCCTGTCAGGTTGACCGATAGAAATAATAGGCGAAAAAATAAAAAGTCAAAGAAAAATGAGGAATAAAACATAATTTACTGTAGGCTATTTAATCATAATTCCAGAAGTGTTTGTTCTATGGTCAGTCCAGGCGCTGCTCGGGTTCAGAGATTAGAAACAAGACTGCCGCTGATACACGTGACCCTGGCGCGGTTTGCAGATGATTGACAGCTCTCCACAGAAGTGAGTGCTGCGTAGGCCATGCTTTTTTCTTTTCAACTCAAGACAAAATGTTGTACTCACATGTGAATACAGTGGCTTACTACCCCAAGTGAAAAGAATTTGTGTGTGTAATAAAAGTGCGTCACTTATGAAGTGGAGAAAAGAGAAAATAGACAGAGAAACGTGGGAAAGCGTGACGAGTGTTGCTGCTGGAGACAAACAGGTACAACACTTTACACGTGAAGCCCATTAGAATGTGCCTTTAATGTCACTAAAACCTCGCACTGAACTGGCTCGTCTCAGACACATGAGGGTTGACGCTGGCTTGACTCTGGTTTAGCGCGTGCGTTGTCCTGGGCTCCTGCCTCAAACACACCAGGGATCACGCGGGTTTGGCTCTGGTTCAGTTTGCAGACGAGCGCGTATCAAAGCGCGTCTCGTCATTATGAGAAGCTAAAGTTAAAGACACTTCATTGACAATGATCAATTTTAGCTATAAAAATAGAGGCTGTAGAGCAGGCGAAAGCGCATACTACCGTAATTCATGTGCAGTTGTTTGTAGAAGGCATTAATATCTGACCGGTTGTTCTCTGACCGGAATTTCCAGACCCTACTGATCAAAGTGACCAGCATAAAAAAGTCTAGTGTAAACTTTGAATGGGACCTGCGGGTGCTGTACCTCATGCGCTGCCGACAAGTACGTCTGTGTGAGGACACAGGGCATGTTCATGTGTCAGTCAACAGGCGACACGCTGGCGCTCTGGCCTCATAGCAAGAAGGTCCTGGGTTTCGACTCCCGGGCCACCCCACCTTCGGGTTTGCTCCTTTCTATGGAGTTTGCATTGTGTCTCTTCCCTGTGTCTGGCGTAAGTTTCCTCCTACAACTAAAAACATGTCCATTAATGCCTCCACTGACCCTTCCCCCAGGGCTCTCTGCAAAAGAGATTCTGAATCTCAGTGGGACTTCCCTGGTTAAATAAAGGTCAATGAATAATAATAATAAACAGCATGGATCTATTATACTATCTGTATATGACAGTGACAGCTAGCTCCTTTGGTTCTGCAGTGTCTCTCTGAAAACTGGCTCTGTATTGACCACAGCACCTCCAAAGAAATGAGTCAAAGAAACCTTAGTTGACCACTGGACCTTGGCTATTGTCAGTTAAGCCCGTGTCCTCCAGCGATACTCGTGTATTTTCTCTTTTTTCTCTGCAGAAAACAATAAAAGCTTAAATATTTATCAGCCGTAATCATCTCCGCAGCTCCGGTTCCCGCCTCACACACACACAGATGCTCGTATAGATCTCTTCTTCCGCTCGTGTTGCTCTCGCCGTTATCAGGAATAGCATCAGATTATTATTAGTGTCAGCCCGCCGCCCCGCTCGGCACTATCTGATCGTTTAGTGAGCAGAAACACGGTTATTATCGCACGCCCGGGTTCACGGATCAAGTTTGACGAATTACGAACGACCCGGAGTGGCCTCTGCGGATCGGGAGGTTAAATGCACGTTCAGTTCAATCAGGAGTTTTCAATGATGTTCCACGTACTTGTCGCCGTCGGCCAATCGCAGCCTGTTGCTTCCGTCTCTCGACCAATCAGAGCTCACGTGTGTAATTGCGCGTTGGTTTTCTGGTTTATTATACTTGGCGTTTGATTGTCTTTTTGTTGTTTCTTGTATAAATGCTTGTATAAATGTAATGTAATGTTTGAAAAGACTTTTGAGCTTTAATCGTGTTGTAATCTTGTTTACTGTCATAAAGAACACAGCTAGAGTTGTGTTTATGAGAAAGAGAGAGAGACAAAAGGGGAGAGAGAGAAAGAAAGAAACAGAGAGAGAGAAGAGGGAGAAAGAGAGACAAGAGAGAGAGACAAAGGGGTGTCAGAGGAGAGAGAAAGAGAAATAGAGAGAAACAAGAAGAAGCAAGAGCTGGATGTAAGAGGGAGAGAGAGAGAGAGAGAGAGGAGAGACAAAGAGAGGGGAGAGAGACAAAAGGGGGCAGAAAAGAGAGAGAAATAGAAAGACAAGAGAGGGAGAGAGGAGAGAAAGAGTCAAAGAGAGAGGGGGAGGGAAGAGAGAGATGATAGAGAGAGAGATTAAAGAGAGAGACAGGGGGTGAAAAGATGGAGAGAGAGAGAAGGGAGAGGAGACAGAGAGACAAGATGTAGAGAGGGAGGAGAGACAAAGAGAGCGAGGAGAGAGAGGGGAGAGAGAAAGAGAGAGGGGAGGGAGAGAGAAGAGAGAGAAAAAACAAAGAGAGAGAGGTCACAAGGTTGATAAGTTAAATGAACTTTTGATTTGAGAGAAAGAGGGGGGAAGAGAAAGAGAGAGAGGAGAGAGGGAAGAGTGAAAGAGAGGAGAGACAAATGAGAGTAAAGAGAGAGAGATAGGAGAGATTAGAAGCGGACAGGGGGTGAGAAGAATGGAGAGAGAGAGAAGGGAGAGGAGACAGAGCAGATGTAGAGAGGGAGAAGAGAGACAAAAGGGGGCAAGAAAAGAGAAATGAAAGAGCAGAGGGGAGATAAGAGAGACGAGAGAGAAAGGGAGCAGAGAAAGAGAGGGAAAGAAAATACAAAGACAAGAGAGAGAAGAAGAGACAAAGAGGGGGAGAAAGAAGAGTAGAGAAAAACCAAAGAGAGAAAGGTGTCAAAGAAGGCTGGAGTAAAAAGAGAGAAGAAAAGAGTGAAGGAAAGAATAACAGACAGACTCACACACATGAGTTGAACTGACATAAAAGATGGAGAGAGAGAGGGAGGAGAGAGTGGAGAGAGAGAGAAAGAGGGAGGGGAGAAGGAGAGGAGGAGAGAAGAGAGAGAGAAAACACAAGAGAGAAGAGGAAAAAGAGAGGAGAGGGAGGGAGAGAGAGAGGGGCAGAGAGAGGGGGAGGGGAGGAGAGAGGGGAGATGGAGAGAGGGAGGGAGAGAGAGGAGAAGAGGGAGAGAGAGGGAGAGGTGGGGGGAAGAGAGAAGGGGAGATGGAGAGAGAGAGAGGAGGGGGAGGAGAGAGAGAGAGAGGGAGGGGGAGAGAGAGGGGAAGGAGAGAAGAGAGAGAGAGAAAACACAAGAGAGAGAGGAAAAGGAGGAGAGGGAGGAGAGAGAGAAAACAACACAATAAAGAGAGGAGAGAGAGGAAAGGAAAAGGAGAGAGAGGAAAGAGAGAGAGAAAAGAGATGAGGGAGAGAGTAGAAACAGTGGAGGGAGACAAAATGGTGTCAGAGAGTGAGACGAGAGAGAGAGAGAGAGAAGAGCGAGAGAGTGGAGAGAGCAAGGCAAGGAGAGAACAATGAGAGAGAGAGAGAGGGATAGAGAGAAAAGAGACAAAGGAGAGAGAGTAGGGAGAGACAAAAGGGGGGGCAGAGAGGGAAATGAGGGAGAGAGAGAGAAGAGCAGCGAGTGGAGAGAGAGGTAGACGATAGAAAGAGAGAGGAGAGAGACAAAATGAGGGGAAAGAGAGAGAAACAGGACAGACAAGGGGGGAGCAGAGAGAGGAGAGAGGGGTCAAGAGAGAGGGGAGAGAGAGAGGGAGAGAGAAAGAAAGAAGAAGGAGAGAGAGAAAAACAGAGAGAGGGGAGAGAGAAGCTGGAATAGAGAGTGAGGAGGTAGAGGATAAGAGTTTATCTGACATAAAACTTTAGGTAGAAATTGTACTTAAGTTTTTAGTTGAACTGCTTGATACTTTTACAGTGTGAGCCTCCGAAAACTCTCTCCGAATCTGCCTAGATCTCCTGCTCATGAGGAGACGCTCCAGTGGCGTTAGGTGGATGGATCTGGAGGACAAATCTCACTACGGAAACGTGAAACGTGTTTGTCTGGAATCCAGAGCTTTAGCAAACCTTGTCTGGTCACCACTCTCTGTGCACATTTTAAAACAACTCCACAATTGAACCGTGCAATCAATGAGTTCATTTGTACGCACATGATGTCTGTCATTTATCGTCACTTGCACATTTTAATTATTTTTCTGCCTAAAGGGTCTTTCCCAGGCCGAGGGTCGTTCTTCGTCTGAACCAGTTTGTCAACTTTTGCCAACAGGCGGCTCACGTGTGTGGTTGTAAATGGGTTTGTCGGGGTCAGAGGAGCGGAGCACGTCGTGGAGGCGGGTTTTTGAAGACTGAAAGAAAGTGGTTTCGCAGTTGCCGCAAATGCAGCTGTTTGATTGGCCGTGGCAGGGCTGGACTGGCCATCGGGAGAACCGGGAGTTTTCCGGTGGGCCGATGCCGTTTTGGGCCGGTCCGGTCTGAATAACGTAATACACATCTATGTTACAAGCAAACAGCTGCCCAGCAGCCCAGCGCAGGGAGCGCACCGGCCCCGCCCGCGCGCGGCCCCCGCTCATTCACGGCAGAAAGTGATAACTGCACACGTTGTGATGCACGTGTTTTCGTGTTTGCGTCTCTGTTGTGTTTGTGTGCAGCGCTCCGGGCTTTGAGCGCAGACGCGCCAGACACACACAGAGAACGGCCCCGACACTGCGCGCTCGCTCAAACTGGGACAGAGCAGCACCGACAGGCCGCGTTAGGACACTCAGCCCTCAGTGAGGAGGATGATACAGGTCGCGTGTCCGCGGTATAACGTCTAATCTACCGCATCATTTTACAAACGGTGGCTCTGATCACGTGTAATAAGCACAGCTCAGCTTTGGAACGAGTGCAGCCTTTTCAATTCAGCCTGTGGAGCTGACTACACTGTAAAACTAACACTGCAAAATATGAATTTATAAATAATATAAACTTAGTTGGCTAGTAGTAATTGCACAAAATAAGTTAATATTTGTTGGAATTAGAATTTTATTGCCTTTTTCTTAATGTTAAAAGGAATACAATTTTAGGTATGTTTATGCAGTTTTTAAAGATTTTCATAGATAATAGTCTGATTTTTAGTGTTCACAAATCTCATTTTGTTATTGGTTATATATATAATATATATATATATATATTTATATAATATATATATATATATAATATATTATATATATATATATATATAATATATATATATGCGTGGGCCAGTCTGAGGCAAAAATTCCAGGGCCGAATTTTTTTCCCAGTCCAGCCCTGGCCCGTGGTCACAGGAGAACCAGTGAATCAGTGCGCAGGAATATAGTGCGGAAAACCGAAATAACGCTTACGGAAAAAACAGTTTAGCGAGCATGCGATTGTTGTTATTTACACGGGTCAAACGGGACGTAACTACGAAGGAGAATGGTACCTATTTGGATCAAGAAAAACACGGGGGAGTTACGGGACCGCAGTACGAAGGCTGGACTGTGGAGGGAAATACGAGTTGAGCTTAATTCCGTGAGGTAAGACTGAAACATCTGTTTGTAGTCAAAGTTTGACAACTACTACTACACGTGCAACTTATGTTTCGTCATTTTGGTCAAGCGTTACATCACGCGCATGCTCACTCTGCATTTGTTTGACGACTGGTGGCTGTTTGGGTCGTGTTTGTCTGAATGTTCTTTCACATCGGTGCTCCCCATAGAGACGTGAACAGACAGTGCGGTCGCTCCTCCCTATCGACAGCGACTGGGGTTGTGTTGGTGTGAATACCCTTAAGATTGGCTACATTTTCTGTCAGTCAAGGAGGAACACGAGGCCAGACGATATATTATCTCTTATTTACCTCTGGCTTTTTCAGGCAAATAAAGTATATCTTACCTTAATTTATCACAGATGCCTCCAGGACAAAGTGTCTCTGGGGAACAGTTCAAGTCCATTCATGAGGAAAAGGCCAGGACACACTGGAGGGACAGAGTGAGACCGTCTGTGTTCTGTGGGACTGGGAAATGCCTCAGGATCCTTCAGGAAGTCTGGGAATCCTGCTGTAGACCTGAACGCAGACAGAAGAAGAAAACGGATAAAGACTGATAAATAATATATGATATAAGCTCACAATAGTGCATAGACCCAGACATGCACAGAGCTCATTATTCTTTAAATCTGTCCCAAAACACTTTATCTAAACTTTAGAAATGATATTCAGTCTTGAAATGGCAGTTTTGCAGAGAAATGTTAGTGTAATCTTTGTATTTTTCCACAAAAATCTAACAATGCAGTCGTAGTTACTTAATCGTTGTTGAAACAGACCTAGTGTTGTGAAGTATTTTGTGTGATTTTAAGTCGTGATGAGTTGTGAAACCTCTGGCCCTTGAAAGATGAACAGCCTGGTTTAGTTTTTTTCCATTCATCAGTGAAGTGAGATTGTGTCCATGAACCTGAACGTCTCTCATTTTATTTGTTTATAATAAGCCAGCAAAAGAAAAAAGACAGAAAAAAACAGTTTTATACCACTTAATTTTGTTTTTTTGTTTTTTTACAGGGAGAATACAAAGAAACATTGCAATGAGAAATTAGCCGATGTCCATGTACATAAGGCTTCTAACCATTGGCTGATTCAAAGAGGAGAATATGTCTCTGTCCCTCTACATCCCAGTTTAGTATCTTTCTTTAAGCCAATATGTGAGCTTTGTGGAGAAAAGTCCAAGTTCTGATAGTGACTTTAACTTTAAAGAAAAAGAGTTTTATAAATGTGAATCCTTCACTGAGAACGCTGACTGACCCAGAGCCTTTTCACTCTAAAATTTCCTCTGGTCCAGCTCTAGTTCTAACACCTTCATGATCATACTTTTGTATCAGGCAACATATTATATCAGGAGCTTTTAAAAAGAAGAAGTTGGTGAAATGTTCAAACGTCATCATTTTATATATATATTTTTATACTTTTAGTGACTGTTTCTACAGCGATACTTCATCCTGCAGCACCTGGACTCCCCGGGAACCTATGCTAGGATCCTGTTTGTGGACTTCAGCTCTGCATTCAATACCATCCTCCCTACTCTGCTCCAGGACAAGCTCTCCCAGCTCAACGTGCCCGACTCCACCTGCAGGTGGATCACTGACTTCCTGACGGACCGGAGGCAGTGCGTGCGGCTGGGGAAGAATGTCTCCACCACTCGGGCCATCAACACAGGATCTCCACAGGGCTGTGTACTTTCTCCCCTGCTCTTCTCCCTGTACACCTGTCGGGCTCATCTCTGACGGTGATGAGTCTGTCTACAGGAGGGAGGTAGACCGGCTGGTGTCCTGGTGCAGCAGCAACAACCTGGAGCTCAACACTCAGAAGACAGTGGAGATGATCGTCACAGCCCCCTCACCCCCCTCGCCCTGACAGACTCCCCCATCACCACTGTGGACTCCATCCGCTTCCTCGGCACCACCATCACACAGGACCTGAAGTGGGAGCCGTCTATCAGCTCCCTGATCAAAAAGGCCCAGCAGAGGATGTACTTCCTGAGGCAGCTGAAGAAAGCCAAGCTGCCGGTCCAGATGATGGTGCAGTTTTACACGGCCATCATTGAGTCCATCCTCACCTCCATCACCGTGTGGTACGCTGGAGCCACAGTCAGGGACAGACACAGACTGCAGCGCATTGTGCGCTCTGCTGAGAGGTGATTGGCTGCAGCCTTCCATCTCTCCAGGACCTGTACGTCTCCAGGACCTGTGAGTCTCCAGGACTCGGGGGCGTGCAGGTCGGATAGCAGCTGACCCTTCTCACCCTGGACACAGACTTTTTGAGCCACTCCCTCGGGGCAGGAGGCTACGGTTCATCCGGACAAGAACCTCACGCCACAAGAACAGTTTCTTTCCCTCTGCTGTTGGACTCATGAACACTTTATAAAACATTGGACTCATCACATGGTCACTTTACACCTGTCACTTTATTTCTCATGCTTTATCTACTTGCACTGACAAATTGCACTATGTGCTGATTGCTGTATATATTGTTAATGTCTTATTTTATACTTGGTTTACTTATTCCCTTGCATGCCCTTATACTTTGTATTATATATGTTTAAAGTATTTTTTCATAGATATTTTTATACTATTATTTTTTTTATGTTTTATGTTGCACATTAGCATCGAAGTAAAGTTCCTAGTTTGTGAATAAAATCTATTCTGATTCTAAAGGCTTTAGGACAGATTGTGTGGCTTGACCCCAGATACGACACAAGATAGAATCATAGCAGATATACTTGTGCAGCTTGTGTAGATACACATGGTCCAATCAGACGGAAACAGTTTAAGTTTTTCTTCATAATCTTTATCGTTTTCCTAACATGGCTCACAAATTTCAGTTTAGGAACCAATACAACCCCCAAATATTTGAATTCCTTCACCTCTTCTATATCATTTTGAATACAAAAAATTAAGCTTGTTAATAGAATCAGTCTTGGTGAACTTCAAAGTCAAGCAGTTTTCATTGAGCCACTTACAGCTTGTTTAACTCGTGCCTGGTCCTGATGCAAACAGGAGCTTTATTATACCTGATTCCTAAGCTCCGACTGCCACCTGGTGTTTGCTCTGGGAAAACACTCACATTTGCACATTTATATATCAACACATTTTCAGTTTGAGAAAAGAAATAAACATAAACAGCCAAAGTGACACTAAAAAGCAGAACTAAACAAATTTACTCAAACACTACAGCGAAAGAACCTAGTAACAAAAAAGTAGATTTTACAGAACTTGTCTCCTTTAATATTTCCCGTTTCTTCCTGTTTTTTTCCGCTGGGACTTGTTTATGTTTATGTTTCATTTATTTCTGCAGCGACAGCATCAAACGAGCTGAATTAATGATGCAGGAAACTGGCACTTAGACAATTAATATGTCCATTTATCTTCTTGTGCTGCTGCTCTGACCCTCGGCTTCATCTTTACACCACAGCGTCACAACTTTGAACAGTTTTTCTCCGTCAAGTCCAGAGGTGGAACCAGGTCACTGTTTTACAAGTCTCAAGTGGAGTTTCAAGTGTTTGGAGTCAAGTCGATGTCAAGACCCAAGTTACTGACCTTCATGTCGAGTTCAAGTCCTCTACTTTTAGTTTCAAGTCTTTATACAAAATTAGCAAATGTGTCTTATATCCAGGGCCGCTGCTAGCCTTTTGGTGCCCTATGCAAGATTTCCAAAAGGTGGTCAAATCTGCAGCCGTCTTAAATGTTCTGTTGTTTCTCCTCGTAACTGACCCAATATGTGTCCTATTGACGCGAAATAAAGATTGGCTAAGAGCTTACAAGTTGTAGAACATGTTCCTGTGTTCGAAACGGTTTCCAGAGTCTTTGCTTTTGCGCTGTGTGTTAGGAATCATCAGGCACCTGCGTCTAGACCAGACTTGTCTGTCACTCATGAGTTCAGCACACGGGACAGTGGGACAGCTCGGCTTGGTGCCCCCAGAGCAGGTCATGCCCTACGCGCTCTGCGTTATGTGCATATTGGGGGCGGCCCTGCTTCTATCGCTACTTTGTCATTATTATTTTTTTTGTTTATGATTCCAATCAATACACTCTAGGCACAAAAAAGGAGTGAGGCGGGACATGTTCCAGTTTGTTCCTGTAAAATTACACAAAATTTTCTCAGAAGCATTACAAGTCATCTCAAGTAGAGCGACAAATCTAAGTCAAGTCTTGAATCCTATTACTGTAAGTCAAGTCTGAAGTCGTCAAAATAGTGACTCAAGTCTAACTTAAGTCCAAGTCATGACTTGCAAGTGCACATATCTAATCAAATCAGTTCTTTTAAGGTGCACTGTGTAACTTTTTGGGGCTGAAAAACCAGCAATTCAGTAGAAATAAAAAGTTAAAAACATACTTTGGGACATTCTGAATGAGAATATAAATGTATTTTATGCCACAATGTGAAAAGATTTAGCTAAAGGAACCACATTTCTGTGAAAATATACAGGAAGAGGTCCTCCTCAAGGACGAAGAATAGTTACATTTGTAGTTCTGCAAGGCCGCTCAAATTACAGATCCCTATTTTTTTATTATTTTTTTATTTAGTGCAACAAAGGCATCTAAATGATAGATAGAGGCTTTTATTCAAGTCTAGATTTTGGTCAAAAAGTTACACAGTTACACTTTAAGTGGATAAAAATAAATGCCACTACTCAAGTTTCACTGTTTGCTTTGGTAAGTAAGTAAGTAATCTTTATTTGTATAGCGCATTTCACAGAGTCACAAAGCGCTTCACAGTGAGATGAACCCCTCCCCTCCCCACTCAGTGACAGTAAGCTGCCCTGGGGCAACTCAGCAGAGGCGATTCACCTAACACCTGGCGCCTCAACCTCCGACTATCATCAAGTGTTCCCTAACATGCATGTTATCAGTTGGCGGGGAAACCGGAGTTCCCGGAGGAAACCACCCAGACACGGGGAGGAACATGCAAACTCCACACAGAAAGGCCCGGGCCTAAGCGGGACCACCGTGCCGTTGGTGAATATAAACTACACATTTTGCCAGTTGCAACAATTGTGTGCAAAATAAGGACTAAATATACTAAATATTATGTTTAGATTAACTGGGCATCACTGTAAATGTTTAGTGTGAGTGAATGAGAGAGTGAATGTTTGTCTAACCCTGCGACGGGTTGACCACTGTCCAGGATTTCCCCGCCTAAGGCCCAAAGTTACCGGGATAGGCTCCAGTCACCCGCGACTCCTAACGGGATTAAGGGTTAGAGGATGAATAAATATACTAAATAAAGTATCATCTACTGCAAGACTGTCAAACTGGCAGCCTAACCCAAATGTGCCCCTCTGAAGGATTTCTGATTATTATTGACAGTAACCTGGCCAGACAGATGGATTATCTTGTGATATCTGTGAATTCACAAACTCAAGGTAATCCATCTGGTCTTCCAGCTGAGCAAATATAAAGTGGAAAAAATAATTAAAATACTGAAATGTGTCTTTGGGGCTCATCAAAAAGGTTTGTACTTGGGACCTACAACTTGATGCTACGTCTGTGGATGTGTACGAGCCAATTAAATGTAATTGTAGAAAAGTCTTTTTTAATTTAGTTTACATATTTTTTGCAATGGACTTACTCTGTTTTACATTGTAATAATTATGTCATAAATCACATATACAGTATGTATGTTCCACATTATTAGTTTGTGAATTTTGTTCATGGACAAAAGCAACAAAGCTGATTCATTCTAATAAATATCTGAATGAACAAGATACAGTAGTTCTGACCAAATGAGTTTTCCAGATGAATAATACAAAAGGTTTACACCAGTAAATCAGAACAAAGACCAGCTTCTTCAGAATGAAAATGAAATAGAATAAAGACGAAACATCTCAATCCAAATACAAACCTTTGAACCTCCTGACTCCTGAACAAATGAGGCTTCACACACAATTCTGAGGTTTTTATTTCATTCGATCACAAACAGATTCTTTTAAGAGAGAAAACACAAAATGTACTTTTATAACAAACCTCAGTTTTAAAGGAGCCGTGAGCAGACAGCGCCCTCACTAGTTTAGAAAAGGAACTACAATTGGACACATTTGGACCTGGCAACACAAATTAGTTTATAAGATTTAAACTAGGGCTGCAACTAACGATAATATTGGTAATCAAATAGTTGGGCGATTATTCTTTCAATTAATCGATTTAGTTGTTTAAAATGTAATTTACTTGAAAAGAAGATTTGGTAAAAATTTAAGCTGAAGTGCATGACATTTGAATGATTTGAACGTTTTAATTTGCCGATGAAACTGGCAATAAACATGGAGTTTTACTTAAGATAAGGATATGACAGCATTTCACTCCAAATAAACTAGTTCAATTGGCAAATCTAGAGTAAGAATGTCAAATTGAGACTGATACCTGATCAGATCGGTGCATCACTACTATATACCAGTGTTTCCAATAATTTTACTCCCAAGTACCCTCTGAATTCTGTCTCACACTCAAGAGTATCCCCTAGCTTTAAGTTTTTTGGTAAATAACTGACAAATTCTCATATATTTTCCTATTTTTTGTTAAAGTAAGCAGTGGATACTTCTAGCACATGTTCAGTACATTTGTCTGTGGAAGTAGGACAGCTTTTTTAGACGCACAAAGCAAGGTATTTGGAAAAGCTATGAATGCAGCTGATCCAAACCCTTTTCTTCCTGCTGTGTTTGCAGATTTAATAGAATGTACAAGTTTACCTGACTTTACTCCTCATGATTTGTACATTCTGTGGTAAACACGGTTTTGTCTCACACTGGAGCAGATTTAAAAGCTACAAGAGGTTGGTTTTCGGTAACTTAACTGTATATCACGTGAGGCTAGTGTTAGCCACGCATATTGCAGGCTGTTTCAGATATTCATTGTATCTTTTTTTTTTTTCAAATGTTTTTTTTTTTTCTCATTAGTACTGACTAACCTTGTTTAAAGTGTTCATTGCAAATCTGTAACAACTTAGAGAGATTCCAGGTCTTTTGATTCATTGTTGCCATCTACTGGCGTCTTCTATCTTCATCAAAATGTAAATGAAAAAGCTACAGGCTTAGGCTACAACCTCCTGCCTGTTAGTGCAGCGTGTCATACAAGAGACATTTTACAACTAAAAGTCACTTAGAAACATCATGTGGGTGTTCCCTCGAAGAGTGTGACGACACGTGCAAAGAGGCAATATGGTCAGTTGTATTTTCTCTCCAAACTGACCATAAATGACATTCTTAAATTCAGATATTATTACATTTAACCTTTGGAATCTGAGTGTGAAATATTACAAGTTCTCCCGATACCTACTTGTGTGCTGTGTACGGCTATATTTATGACCCATTTAATTTGCACAATTTGCAGTTCTTGCACTGGTATCGGACGATATCGACCACCTGCAAGAAAAATTATCCAAATTGTTATTGGTCAGTGCATCAGTTCATGTTTTTTCAGCTTTGGAGAACGTGCTGCAAGTGTTCAGGAACCTCCTTCTTACTGTGCAGCTTCAGATGCTTTGTCAAACTTTGCTTTTGTGAAAAACCTCTATCACACACTGAACACCTGTATGGTTTCTGTCCACTGTGCGTCTTTAAGTCCACACTGTCCTGTTCTGAGCAGCTGAAAGGTCCGTCCTTCCCGTGCAGAGTCATGTGATCACCGAGAGTCTTATCATCTCCGAACTCTGCACCGCACACCGAACACCTGCATGGTTCCTCCACGCCGTCCTTCCCCGAGCAGCTGAAAGGTCCGTCCCGTGCGTGCAGAGTCATGTGATCTCTGAGCGTCTTGGCGCCTCTGAACTGCGCGTTACAGACCGAGCAGGTGAAGAACTTGTGTCCCGTGTGGACCCTCAGGTGCTGGCTGGCGTTGCTGCTGTTGGAGAAAGTCTTGTCGCAGAAGGGGCAGCTGAAAGGTTTCTCGCCGGTGTGAACTCGCATGTGCAGCGTCAAGTGAGGCTTCTGCGAAAACCCCTTCTGACAAACCGAACACTTGAAAGGCTTCTGCTCCTTGTGGGTTAAAAGGTGACGACACAAAGACGGACGGTGGAGGTAGACTTTGCCACACTGAGAGCATTTGTGTTGATTCGTGTCTAATTCTGTTTTAAGGATTTTGTCACTTGTCTGAGCTGAATTTGCAACATCTGTAAAGTATAATTCTTGTGGATATAACGGGTCAAGTGTAAGATTTGAGTCCATCACAGCAAACGCATTACTTTGTCCATCCATTTTGTAATCAGAAGACAAGCTACTTTCTCCAAACTCCACTTTTAAATTCCTCTGTGTTTTTGTTCTTTGATGACGGACAGACAATAACTCCTCCA
The DNA here is from genome assembly GCA_038363315.1 of Mugilogobius chulae. NCBI lineage: Eukaryota > Metazoa > Chordata > Actinopteri > Gobiiformes > Gobiidae > Mugilogobius > Mugilogobius chulae. The sequence continues at coordinate 12,239,615 of CM076403.1, forward strand.
CGTGGTTTGATTTCACAGTTTTCACACAAAACGGGAGCAGTTCCTTTGCTTCTTCTGGTTCCTGTTTGAGGCACAAGTTTGGATCTGTTTTTGCAAAGATCTGTGCTGAAGATTCAATCTCTCCATCAAAAAGAAATTCAGTCTGGACACCTGCAAGACCAGAAAACACCAAAGATTACACCAAACGTATTTAGTTAACTACAGGAAACATTATTCATTCTTCCTTTGGTGGCAAGATGGGCAGCAGGCAGGATTTTCACCACCTAGAAGCAAGGTTCTGACTGGTTAGTGGTGACTTCACTCAAACTATGAATCGCTTCCATTTCCATCTTCTGACCGAGCATGTGGATCACCCTAAGCTTAGCTGTAAAAACGAACATTACCATTTGGCAGTGAAAAGAATATACTTTCAAAAGAACAGACTAATGATTTTTCTAACTCAGGGTTCCCAGTCAACTTCCAAAAATGTTTTCCAGGACATTTCCCACGAGGATTTTATGTAATAATGATATCTATATTACCAATATTTAGGTCACTTTGTGGCAAAACGGGCTCAATAGTTCACAATTCTGAAAATCAAAATATAAAGTAGTAGTATGGTCAGTTCTCTCAAAATTGTATTTTATTTTGACTTGGAGTGAATCTCTTTTAGTGTGGTTTATGCATATTGCAATTTAAGGATGGTGCAGGCTGGAAAACATGAGTGGGGGGTCTGGGGGCACTCCCCCTTGAGATTTTTGAAAAAGTAATAATTTTGGTGCATTCTGAATAGAGATGGGACAAGTTACTTAAGTCACGATTCGATTCAGTTTTCGATTTTTCAGCCAAGATTTTATTTCTTTTTATTTTTTAATTTTGTTAGTTTATCTACAGTATATTAACTTTTTGACTTTAAGCACAAAATAAACCATAATAAATTACATTTAAAACAAAGCCAGGGCTCATAACTTGTATTTTTATTTTTTATGAACATTTGAACAGTAAACAGTCATATTTAGAGATCCAACCATCAGTTGTTATTGTAACATATTAATGCACTTTCAGCCAGGTCTTGCACAAGTTTACACTTTGTTTCTTTACAAATCGTGACTATTATTGTATTATTATTTATAATATATAACTATAGAGTTTGTGTGTGTAGATCAGTGGCTGCAGGAGCAAAACTGATCGATTCTGGCCTTTGTATTGGATTGCTGCATACTTCGAACATTTTTAAAAGTTTTCAAACTCTTTTCAATTTCTAATGCTTTTTACAGGTTTCCAGTGGCTGGAGAAAATGAAAAAACAGTTATGAGTTTTTGATGACACTTTTACCTCAGTCTGTTGAACTAAAATCAAATTACTGCTTAGCCATTTTGGAAAATTATATATTTTAATTAAAACATTTGAGGAAACAGCCAACTGAAAAACAGACTTTCAAATGACTGTGGGAAAATCATTTGGTTAGAGGGTTTTGCTCATAACATTGCAAATAGGCTAATTGTCAATAAATAAAAACTAGCTAAAAACATCTTTATTGTTTGTTTGTTGTATATTTTTTATCTTTTTGTTGTTGTTGTTGTTGTTGTTGTCTTGTTTGTCTGTGTGCTGTCCTTTTTTATAATCTATGGACCTGGTGTCTGAAATAAAGCTTAATAATAATAATAATTTATGGATTCCAAACTTTTGCTATGGTCTTTTGTTCCATGCTGTTTGCTGTTAATAGGCACGAGAGAAAGAGAGCGCAACCTTTGCCGTTTCAGTAAAACTTTCACAGTGTTTTATGTGGCAGCAAAAAAAATCATCATCTGTTTTGCTCGTTTCCATGACAACATTTTTTGTGTGTTTTTCTCATTTTCCATGCGATTTCCATGACTGGAAAATGGGCTAATAATTTTCCAGATTCGCTGGGACACGGAACCTTGTAATTTATTCAACTCAGCTGTCCAACATACTTAACTTGTTTAATCGTATTAAATGTATTAAATTGTTTATGATTTGGTTCAAAGCCTCTCTTTACTGACAACAATAAAAAACTACTTGAGGCTTAAAAGGATCTCTGGCTATGAGATAAATATGGCTTAAATGCTAGTACAGGCCATGTTTACTAAATAAATTGCAAACAAATATATAACCGCGTACTATTTTTATAAAATCGTCGTTGTTTGGAGCCATGGCAGCAGCCATATTGTCCAGGTGCAATGCATTCTGGGTTGATGATGTCAAATGGTTGCTTTTGGTTGTTGCCATGGTTGCTCCTACCATAGTTGCTCCCTAGGCTGTTACCTTGACAACCACCAGAAGACACAGACAACCACTTGATGTCATAACCAAAGCAAAATGGCCGCCTCCAGGTAATTTCTTTAAACTACTATTTTAATAAAACTACAAATACTTCCAAGGTATTTATCCTGTATTTATATAAGTGATGATATTATAAGTGTTTTAGGATGAACATGCGATATAGCCAGGTTCACTTTAAAACATTGTCACAAACAAAGAATGTATCTTGTGGTTTATTTACCATATCAGTGTTGTTGTTTGTTTTTTTATTATTATTTATAATAACATGCATTGTTTGTGCCTCCATAGTCTTAATTTATACCCATAGGAAACACAGTTTAAACATAGTAAGCATAAAATAATATCTTAATGTTAGCTGTGTTTTTTGACAAGGGGATATGTAGATAAACTACTTTGACAAAGACAAATAAAGATGAAATTTATGAGAAGATTGAGTGTTTTTTAATAATGCTGTTCAAAACTCCATTCATTCCCTGACACGTTTGATGCTGAATCAGTTGTTTTGGGGCCTTTATATTCTTGTCAATCAGTTTTGGTGTAACTCTTACCCACGTCTGCTCTGCTTCTCTCTGCCGCCGCCTCCTCCGTCTGTCCCGCTGCCCGTGTCCGGTTGTCCTCCTCTCCCGCCGGGTCCTCGTGCCCCTCGTGCCTCTCCACGGAGCTCGCGAACAGCTGCACGATCTCCTCCGCCGCCGCGCACAGACGCTCGGTCACCAGCGCGCGCAGCACCGTCAGGTTTTTGGACATGTTTACGCACGGTTTTACGCACGGTGTCTGCGCGCGTAGCTCCATGAAGACACGAAGTCAACAACAAAACGTGACAAGCAGGGTTGCCAGATTTTCAGAGAGCAACAAGCGACCTGGCCTTTGAAAAAAAGCCCAAAACAAGCGACTTCAGGCACTCAATAAAAGTAGTAAAATAAGCAATTAATTCAACATTATCTGTCACAGCAAAACGTTGGCAATGATTTTTTGCATATTTTAAATAGTATTTGATCATTAATAAAGATTTTAAAACATGAAAATGTGCAAAAACTCCATATTTTTTTGTCAATAGTGGGAAATTTTCGTGAAATTAAACCTGAAAAAAACGTAAAAATCACCTTGTTTATGACGTCAAAGGGTGGCAAAGGAGCAAGCCCAAAAAACCGCAACCCGCGACCGTCAAAATTTACAAGCGACTTTCCAAATAAGAAGCCCAAAGTCGCTTTTAAGAAGCGGACTTGGCAACTCTGGTGACAAGTACACTCTCCTCCGAGCTGCTCCACGAGCTAACAAACCGGATCTTCTTCTGCGTCTGTTGCTGGAAAGTCTGGAGCACTGCCGCCACCTGCTGTTCAAACCCGATAAAGTCACCAACAGTGGAAAGTTTGTGGAGATTTAGTAAGTTATCATTTATTTTAATTGAAAAACCGTGAATAACTTTTGAATAGAGGTTATGCACTGACATCATTTTATTCCAAAAAGGCTTAGCATTTAGAATGAGTGGCATTTCTTCAATGTATTTCTTTGTTGTCGTGGCAACGGCTTGTTTGTTAACTACAGTTGATGAAGTAAATATTTAAAATATAAAGTTTTGCTAGCATAGTCACCTATGCAAAGTAATTGTGTATGGCATAACTGCATTGGAGAAAAAACAGGCCATTGTAACTACAACAAACAAACTCAAAAACATCTTTTTTAAGAAGAAAAAGGTAATAAGTTCAACTGTGTGTGATTTCAATGTCTGATAAATGTGAGAAGCTAAAGTCATGTTGTTTATCTGCTTTGCTACAACTGTTGACTTGATTTTCTCTTTTTACATGTCAGTTACAAACCCAGTGCTCAGTAGACTTGTTGTGGGTTGTATTTGTTCTCAAATTGTAGTTTATTTTTCCTGTTTTAGCTGTTTATTGAACTCTTACAAGAGAAAATATCCTTTCTCTCCATTAACTCTCTCAGCATGAATATTTAGAATGAGTCATGTCACCTGCACAACCTCTATATCAGGGGTTCTCAAACTTTTTTAGTCCAGGGAGCCCTTATCGACTCAAAAACTTTCCAAGGACCCTCAATCACTTTTCGCTCTGGTATCACATTAAAATTCAAAAAATAAAGCCAAGTTATATATCAAATTTGGTCATGTTTTACTGGTTTACTTGTTTCTATTCAAAGCTATCTATCTTTTCTATGCAAAATTCTGTATTTAGGATGGTAAATCACAATAAATTGTTACATTGAAAAAATTATCAATGTTTCAAAAAAATTTGGGGGATCCCCTACACATGGACCCCACTTTGAGAACCACTGCTCTATATCACACAAAATATGAAAAACAAGGAACAGTTTGAGGCCAAGGACTCTTTATCAGTTGGTTATAAAAATAAGGACTGATTATCATTTTCTACAATGAGGTCACCAAGACAAAACGATAAATTATGCTCACATTTGGGTGAAAAACAATTTGTTGATAGTTCTTTTTTCATTTGTCAATATGAGAGAAGAACTGTGTAAATATACTGGGTGTTTGAGATTGTGCATCATAAAAATGTTAATATTCAAGTAATCCTCAGTGTAATCCAAAAGTTTGGGAAATCTGACTCGGTTTAAATCGGTTTTAGATTATTACACATTTTTTACTATTTTGTTTTTTGCATGTTCAAAGACAAACTGAAATTAATTCATAATTTAACTGGGAAAAGAGGGTTCATTTATTTATTTTCTTATGTGCAGAAGCTTAACCTTTCGAAGGACGTCCCACTTTTTCTTTAAAAATTCCATTTTGTTCAGTGTTTCAAAAAAGCAAACTATGAAGCACCTGGAAAGATTAAATATAAAAATACTATTGTATCTCTTTTATTTAGAACAAAATCAGCCTCTGGGATTATCTCAGTTTTCTCCTGTAAACCTCCAAATAAAAAAATCCCCCAAAATTCAAAAATTTTAATAGGACTTTGTATTGGCTCCGCCTAAACTTTTTTGAGTAATTTTGGGTCCCTAAAACTCATTTGCCCTCAGCTTTTGCAGAGGAATTGTCAAAACCCCAAATATGCCAGTGTCATTTATGTCTCAGCTTCAACACCAGCTTTACCGATCCTTATACAGGGTTCGTACAGATTGTATTTTATGATTTTCCATGACTTTTATATAGATATAAGTTATATTTACCAAAAAAAATGTAGGCGGAATTTAGACTTTGTTTTTCTTTTGTTTGGAGAAAGTTCTCTCTTCTGATGAGAGCCTCTTGACATTCATTCATTCATTTTTTTTTTTCTACCGCTTAATCCCATTAGGGGTCGCGGGTGACTGGAGCCTATCCCAGTAACTGAGGCCTTAGGCGGGGAACACCCTGGACAGTGGCCAACTTGCCGCAGGTTAGACAGACAAACATTCACTCTCTCATTCACTCACTAAAGGAAATTTACAGTGATGCCCAATTAACCTAAACATGCATGTTTTTGGAGGTGGGAGGAAACCGGAGAAAACCCACGGTGACACGGGGAGAACATGCAAACTCCACCCAGAGAGATCGTGAGATGTTGATATGGTCCGACCCGGGAGTCAAACCCACGACCTCCTTATTGGGAAGCCAGAGCTCTAACCACTTGGCTACCGTGCACCCCTCTTGACATCAGAAGTAAAAACTACAGATATACAGCTTTAAAAAGACTCCAGACATTTGCCTGAGCTCTTACTTCAGTTTTAAATTTAGACGATTTTTGTCAAACGTGTGAGGGGAAAAAAAGGCAAGAATTAATAATTAATTTCTATCAGAGGGTGGACAAAAGTATTATACTAACAGATTTGAAAATCTGAAAACACAAGGTCTTTTGCAAGGTCAAGTTAAACCTAAACGTGAACAGTCATTTGTTTAATATTTGATTTGCAAATGAAGAGAATCTGCTGCTGCTGAACTGACTTCAGCTGTTCACTTCACTGTTAAGACTTTAATATTCGCTCAAACTGCTGATAAAACGGATTTCAATCAAACTTTCGCAACACACACATACGTATAAACTTTTTTTTAATGCCACATTACACAAACGTGTTACAATAAAACCTTCATAAAACATTGACAGTCACTGCCCAAAACACAAAACCTTTCTTTAAATTGATCAAATAACTAATGAATCAACTTTAGTGTGTACAAAATATTCCCAAAAATAAGAGAAATTTGTCAGAAACATAACGTCTTATTCCCTCTTGTATTGACATGGTTTGAATCTAACATACTACGTCAAAATGTACATTCACATATAATATAAGACAGCACTGAACAGACATCCACTTTTCCATGGAATATGCTTCCATTGTATTTCCTAAGTGACTGTACGACTTTGCCCATATGGCATCTCAGAATTTTTAACCTAACTATTATAGGAGGACTGTGTAACTTTTCTCAAGGATAGGCCACTCAGCTTTGCCTGGCTGATGTGATGTGCAGGTGCAGGAGGCAAAGTAACAGGTCAGATCTATGGAGAGGTGACTGCATAGAATGTATGTTATTTCAACCTTTTTTTGAGCAGTGAAACATGTACGAGTAATTGACAAACGCAAGATATGAGCCGTTTGCTTTGTTTCAGTCCTTCAAACTTGCTCCTGAGCACAAACACTTCGGAAACCAATAGAGAGACTATCTACACGAGTGATGTGGAAGCACCCGACCTGCAGAAAGAGCCGCCGCTGATGACACAAGCCGTGGAAACAACTCAACCAGCCCGTTGTCAGCTAACGACAAGAGTTTATCAAACAAAAGTTGCTGCTAAATCAACATTTGTGAAGGAAATCCGACCTACGACCCATAAACGTTACATTCAGGTGAAAAAAGGTGAGAAAAACATCATCCAAAGCTTAAAGAGCCAGACGTCTGTCATTATTCAAAGAAGTTTCTCCAGCTAATCAGATGGACAGCGCTCTTTCTGCACGGAGCATGTCAGTGAAAAAAACAGTGTAACAAGCACACATGGGTCATTCTCTGAAAGTGGACCGTTTTGCCCATTGGTTATTTGACAGTTTTCATTAAGTAAATAATAATAATTTTGTTTTAATTTTTTATGTAATGTATACTACTAATGTGCCTCTAAAAGATTTTAAAAAATTGCAGCCCAAAATAGATGGAACTTTTTTTTTACAACCTGTTTTTCTAAAAAAATAGCTTAAATCATGAAAAAAGTGTGACATTTTATCCAAAAAAAAAAAAAAAAAAAAAAAAAAAAAAAAAAAAAATATTCCAACAATAAACATGATGTAATTTCCTCATGTAAACTCCGATAAAATACTGCATTGAAACACAATAAAATTAAGAATAATGTTGGAAAATATGTTTGCATTTCGTTTTCTACTTTTTGTATTAAAAAAAAAAAAAAAAAAAAAAATTTTATTTTTGTATTAGTTTTGTGAAAATGAAGCTGAATTCCTGGTATCCGTATGTAACTGTTGGTGTCCATAAAAGTTACACACGGACCTGATCAGTTTTATCAGCAAGTGAAGACTTTTCAACGCTCAGGAACCTTGCAGCAGATAAACGCCACTAATGTGTGTATTCAGAGATAATATCTCAAAAATCACATTCGGAGAATAAAAATATCTATGAGAAACAACCTTATTATTTTCAAGTGGTGTCCATGTTACATGCGGAATTATGCTGCATTGAGAGCAATTGAAATTGAAATGGCTATATTGGAATAGTTTGCATCTTTCTTGACCATTATAGATCCTGTCAGTACACTTCTCAAAGATGGAAATTAAGCTAAAAATAAAACAATGGCTGTGTGCACGGAATTTCAGTTGGCTTGCGATTGTTCAAAAATGCTAACTTCTGTACATACAACCATTTCTGTTGCGTTAGCATTAACACATCATGTCTCTTTTTAAACACACAAGTGTCTCTGATGAAATATTCCTCTGATATGTAAAGTCTTTAACATGTTTTCTGTAACATTCACCACAACTGTCTGATCTAAAGAGGATTTATTGGTTTTAAACTGATGTAATGAAAACCTCATTGAAGAGTATTGAACAGGAAGTCGTTGTATGTACAGGATGTAGTATTTTAAACCAAAACAAGACAACTGCACTCAGCCAAATTCAGCCTGGATGTCACACTTTATAATCCCACTTTCAGAGAATGACCCACATGACAGTCATGTGTTTCCCACATTAACAAAATAATAAAAACAATCTCGTCTGACAAACTAATGCCGCGAAAATGCTCCAAGCGAGTCTGGATGATTTACGGAGTTAAAAATAGATTTACCTATGACATCACAAAACTGGGACATTTAGAAGTGTTTTCTGAGGCTCAGAATGGAAAGAATAGTAACTTGTGATGAAGAAGCAACGCTAGAACAGGATTAAGACCCAAAAAAAGCTAATTTTGCATAAAGTGTGTCTTTTATTATAAATTTCTAATGATCGCAAATAAATAAATATTCACAATATTCAGAAACTACAGAAGTATTTCAGTCAGTAAAAAGAATCTGACAAAGCAGCAGGAAATCATTAGAGTTCATTGTGACCAACGTGTTTCTGCAGAGTGTACATTTACTAGAGATGGGAAGAGATCGAGATGAGATTTTAAAAGTTATTAGTAAGTTATTATTAGTTGTATTTGATTTGTATCTCATCATGTCTATAACAGTTTTCTTCTGACTTTGACTGAACTCTCTTTCTCTTCTCTCAGCTGCTGCAGACAGACGCTCACAGAGAAGAAGGAGTGCGTCTGTTCTACTTTTTACAACGTTATTGATGCGGTGGAGTCAAATATCTCCTTGTGGATCCAATTTAAATTATAAAGAAAAAAGAGGAGGTGGAGGAAGACCCAAGGCACTCGTCATACAATAAAAGTTTAAAAAGCCTTTTTTTTTCTGGGCTAATTTATAGTTAAAACATTATTGATTAATCAGCTTTCCACACGTAGCAGCTCTTAAACCAGGGGTCTCAAACTCAAATGGAGCTGGGGCCGCAATGATCGGAGGCAAAATGGTCGAGGGCCGCATTTAAAAATTTTGACCTGGCTCTGATATATTCAATATAAATAAGGTTATTCCAGTATAGAGCCTACCATATAATAACAGTATTTCTTTAACCTATATAATGCATTTTACAATACTCTCTCTTATGTAATGAAAAAAGTAAATAAAAGTGTTGAACCAGGGTCACACTGTCCTCTCCAGGGAATTTTTGACCAAATTGCATGTAATTTACTGTATTCTGGTGCATTTTAGAGGTTTTCAAGTCACATTTCAACAGTAAAAGGCCTTTATATTTCGATTCTCGAGGTCGGACTGATGACATTTCGTGACGTTTAGTTTTGTTTGCTGACAACGCGAAGGGGAAAACATCAACTTGCTGAACGTAAAAATGCTTGCCAGATGCCCAAATATTAAAGTTTGGAAACGTTCAATCTGTTTCACAAACACTACAGAAGTGAGCCTTTGTCAGGACGTCTCAACACACATTTATATTGACGACGATTAGATACTGATAGAGACGTGCTTTTTGCCGTGTGCATGTCGCCACTTGTGTTTTGCCCACTGACCTATATTTTGCCGCGTGCGTGTTGCCGCTGTTCCGCTCGCGGTGCCGGTTCGCAACGCTTAAACGTCTTTTTCAGCTGGAATTTCTGCACATCTCTCCGCGGATATTAGATCAAATTTCGTCAAATAAAAAGTGGTGTGGAGCCTGACACACGAAGCACTTCATTATGACATCAAACTTAGTCAGGGAAGCTCACCTGTCTGCATAAAAAAAAGAATCAACATCTGTGCAGTTCTGTTGTAAAAGAGCAGCTGTTTACGCTGTGACGTCTCTCCTCTCGTGTCAGAAACTTCTGCTCTCAGAATCTTTCTGTCCTCTGTCCGGTTCTTTGTTGTGGAAAGTTTAAAAGTGCCTCTGAGTTCTCATTCATCTTGTGTTGTGCTGCTGCTGCACAGGGCAGCGGGGGAGGAGCTGGGGCTGCGCTACACTGCAGTGCATTGTGGGACCTGTAGTTCAAATTGTTATGCGCGGGCCACTCATGGATCTATGGGGCCACTGACTTATATGGTGCGGGCCGCATTCAATGTTAATTTGGCCCCCGGGCCGCGAGTCTGAGACCCCTGTCATAAACAGTCTTCTTCTTTGACGGTATTTTTCACGCTCATTTTTACAATGTTTAGGACTAATTATCTCCGTCAAAATTTGTTCTATCAATACGTATTAAACAGTGAGACAGAGTTTAGACTGTTTTCTGTCCGATTTTTTGCTCTACAAGTCTACTGTGTATGTGGAGGAGACTTTTTACTACAGCTGCTCAAAGATACACAACTAAATCCTTTATGAATATTCCCAAGACCACGAGACAGTTCACAGTATCGGGGCACTATCATCTCGATTTATTAATAAAGTTTTCTAACTGTCCTTTCACAGCCCTAAGAAACTGGCAGAGCTGATTATAGGTACAAAACTGTTGTATATAAATAAGTCTTTAAGTCTTTCACGTTACACTCCGAGGTCAGACTTTTCTCCCGACAACAGCTTCTCTTTGGCCGAGTCCTGCGTTTCTCTCGGCGGCGTATTCTTCATTTCTCTGCTTTTGACCCAAGTGTACGCAGACGAGCCTCCCAGCACCATCAGATTACTGGTCCACCACAGCAGACTTTTACTGGAGGCGTTATAAACCACCGCGATGACCGTCTGCGCGCACGCTTTGGCCGTTCCCGACACGTTGTGCGTGAGCGGGCTCGTGTACTTGATCTGCAAACCCGTCACGTACCCGATGGCGAAACCGAAAATCCCGCCGAGCGTCATCATGCCCCAGAACGTCAGGTCCGTGAGGCGGCTGAAGATGGCCACTCGATGGAGCTCGCCGAAAACAAAGATCAGAGGCAGGAACAGGACGCAGGCGTTGACGTTGTTGTAGAAGGACAGTTTCCAGATGTTTCCGTCCACCGCGGGCATGACTTTCTTGGTGTAGATGGCGTTGAGAGAGACGCACACGCTGGCCAAAACGCCGAAAGCGACGCCGGTCCAAGACAGAGAGCCGGCCACACCCTCCTGGTCGATGCCCAGCCAGAATCCACCTGCAGAAGCATCAGAGGATATAAGGTCAATCATTATCAATCTGCTTAAACTTCCACTGAAAGTCTTCGAGAAAAAAAAACAATGTCATGGCAATTATGGAAACTTTTTGGTCGAAGCATCTCAACACAGAAGGAGAATGTAGATTTTTTCACTTTCTCAACTGCACATAAGGTCTTTCTGTGCAGGTATTTCAAAAGTAAAGTAGTCTGTGTTTGTGCTAAAATAGGCTAAAGTACATTGGTTGGTACCGCCATGTTTGCTTTGGTGCAAACATGCATTTCCGCCCAAACCACAATGGTGCGCTGTGATTGGTCCAATCACCAAACTCATCTTTATTTTATCACTATCCACAGACTGTATATTCACTTTGGGGTAAATAACCCACTGGTTCCTCACAAGTTTACACTTCACTGTGACTAATCCTAGGTAAAAACGTCTTGTTTTTCAAACTTCATCCAGAGGACAACTTCAAAGCCTTTTTCTAGTATAGATCTAACCTGGTCAGCCAAATGGATTATCTCGCAATAACGACAGGAAGTAGCGCCTGAATCAAACAAAAGAGAGATATATGTGCTTCTGCTGCATTTGAGTCTGTTTTAGCAGGAATACAGAGTATTTTTTATTAAAAGAAGAGCAGAGAGGTGTTTGTGAGACTTGTTTGATCCCACACAGACTTTGGATTCATTGCTGTGATTGGTTAAACATAAATAAGGTCGGCCGCTCACCCAATCAGCTTGATGTATTTCATTAAACGTTCCACCCTTTCCCAAGCGCCTTCAGCGAGTCAAGTTCCAGATGGAGACCGTGAAGGAACTCAAATCAGAGTTCAACACAGATCCATCTGACTTGAGTCAGGTTAGTACAGATCACTCCTGGACGTAGAAGGGATTTCACTGATATTCTTTCTTGGTATCGTTGTTGCCATAAAAATCAACTTGCAACTTGGTTTTGAACGAAGCATCTTTTAATAAATTACAGAAAATCAGCAGTGGATGCCGATTATCAATGGAGGATTTTCTAAGCCGATTTCTGAGGCAGATTTTGTCATTTTTGAAACACTATAACAAGGTTTTCTGTGGGGAGGGAGAGGTCAAATGTAAGACTTTTTAAGGCCTTTTTACGACCAACAAACATAAAAATTCCTATTCGGGAGTTGTGACCTACACAATGCTGCTACAAAGGCACATTTAGGAATTGTTTTAGGCCTTATATTCAAACTTTTCTATTTCATACTCGTTTCTAGTTTATACAAAACAAATAAGCTCTTATCAAAGCTTGTGCTGCAGCCAAGTCACAGAACAAGATAAAATTGAAGCTGAAGGGTCAGGAAAAATCTACATATCAGCCCCAAATTATCGGTCGGTCTATCTCTATTGAAAATGTCTAAGAGCTCCTCAAAATGTACTTGACACAAGTATAGACATTTCTATTTTAATCTACAAAAGCAGTGATGCAATCAGATACAAAGGCAGGTCATTCCTTTTCTTTCTGGAGGCAGAAGTGTCATTAAAACCAAGGAGAAACTGGAGAGTAGATTGTAAACCGCAGCTCCAGTTACTTTAGAAAAGACGACGACTCGTGAGCTGAATAGACAGTGTTTGGGGGAAGTAACAGGAGAAGAAAGGACTGTCCAAAAGAATGCATCAAAACAAGATTCTCTGGAGACTGGAGAAATTACAAAAGCCTTTACAGTTAGCTAATTATCTTTTAGGACCAGCCCATTAGGAAATATTCAGAGCTTCAAACCCACAGGGCCAGTCTCACCTAGAATGACTCCACAGCTGACCAGAGCTGGGACCGAGGTGCCCTGTCGGAGGATGATGTAGGACAGCAGCACGTTAAAGACGGTGCTCAGGGACCGGCCCACGGTGTAGAAGGCCACGCCCACATGCTTCAGACACAGGTTATTGAACGTGATCATGGAGATGAACACCACGGACAGAGGCAGCACCTCCCGGGACGTCTTCAGGTCGAACCTGAGCGGAAGTGGAAAAAAAGCACGAAAGTATTATTAAAATGTGTAGTTATGTGCACTTTTCTTTTGGATGCTTTTACTAAGACTAGGACAAAATATTGTTTTGCCATATATCGTTACACAATTCAGAATATTGTATTGTTAGTTAAACATGTATCGCAAAATTTTAATGACATAACAAAACTTTGGGTAAACAATTAGGGAAAAAAAAGATAAAAGCTACTTTATGCATTTATTATACAAATAAAGTACCTATCTAATAAAGGTAGCTCACTGCAGTGTTTAGCAAAAGATGTCTATTAAAGATTCTATTGTGCTTTATCATATTACATATAAGTCAAATATTTACATTTTGGTCATTGTGAAGATTTATAAACTATAAAAGGGATAGATGACTGTTCCAAACTGCAGAACTGAAAAACTCTGCTTCTGCATTATAAACTTTACTGTAACAAGCTGGATACTTTTAAATAACTACTTTGTTATTGTTGTAAAGTGTCTGCAGTGAGGCTGCAACTAACGATCATTTTGATAATCAACAATTATTCTTTTGATTAGTCGATTCATTGTTTAGAACGCAAAAGTCACAGACAAAACCTAAAATGAAATTAGACCATGAATTTGTAATTGACTGAATTAGATTTTTACTGCCTTGAGCAAGTATATGACAGTGGAACAATCAGAAAAATGTATTGACCCTATTTTGTCCCACCTACTTTTCTAGGACGTGCACTTCCTGTTTAGCTGCATTTAGCCGTAATTTCAGTCGATGGGTTTATTTTAACTGTATTATATTTAATTAAAATTGCCCTACAAGACAGACAAACAAACACGTTAGCTACCTTAACAGAGCTAAACAGAAAGTGCACTTCCAAGCCAAGTGGCGGGACAAAATAGGTCAATAGATTGCTAAAAAAGACAAGCATTTCCTCATTTAAAATGATCAAAAATAGCTCACTTGAAATAATCCCATGAATATCTAGTTGTATTGGCAAAGTGAATTGTAGAATTTCAGAATCACTTGATTGAGTCACATTTACTCAAATCAAGATCACATTTGTGTTCACCAGTAACACTGACTTATTAAAGTGACACTGTGTAACTTTAGAAGGTGAAAAGTCAACTTCAAGATTCAATAGAAGAGAAAGTTCAAACCATACTTTGAAACATTCTCAATAGAGATGTACAGTTTATCTAATAATGTGAGAAATAGAGCTAAAAGGGCAAGTTTCTTTTGGAAACGAACAGGAGCCCTCCTTTTACCAAGTAACTGCCATTTGTGGTCATCAAGCTCGTTGAGAAAGATTAGTGCAACAAAGATATCTAAAATAATGACCTGACTGAATGTGCTTTTATGTTGTGTTAACAACAAAATATGACACTAATATGGGGACCGCCTCAAAAGACTATGCAGAGAGAAACATTCTGGATTGAGCAATTACAAGCCACCAGATACCCAGGACTCAATGAACATGTGACTTTCTCCATTTTATGAATTTAAATCTTTATAAATCACTACACTATCTATTGTATTGTATTGTTTGTTTTGGCAATGTAGCACCTTTAAGTTCACGTGATGGCCATCACGTGACTCCTGATATATAAACTCCACACCTGGTGTATAAAATATTCTATGCCTGAAAAGACACGTTTGTTTGTCGAAACGTCGGGTATCATGTCACATAAGATTTTAACTTGTACATACAGTGTGCCTCGAATGTTTTGACTGCCGTCTCACTGCTGGTAACGCAAGCAAGTCTTCCTTTCTGTCTTACACTAAATATGACATATACATGATAAAAATACAAGTTCTGACTGAAAAACAGCGGCTATGTTTAAACATAGTTTATCACGTTATTTTGTGTCTAAGATTAAAAAAAAAGTTTAATAAATAAAAAAAAATCAAACAAAATCGAAATTTGTGCTGCAAAATTGAAAACTAATCAAATTGACTTAAGTGAATCGTCCCATCCCTACAGTCAATGAATATGTCTTAGTCTACCAATACTTCTTTGTTGACTAAAATGTGAATTTGAAGTGGAGAAACCTCGTGTAAACACATAAAAGTGGGCGGGGATAGGTGGTAAGAACCCTAGAACTTTTCTGAGCTCTGGAGCATCAGCTGCAGGACAATACAAGCAACTCAACTCAAATACAACTGAGTAAACTAATTATGATTTTATCCATGCTCTACACGTACACGGATAAAACTCAAAAAAGAGAATTTAACACAATAGATCCCCTTAAATAAGAAATGTGAGCACTACTTCATCCACAACAACTGCACCTGAGCGCTGGAAAGTCCTCGACCAGTCCGGGGAAGAGCGCGGAGACGAGCGGCAGACACCAGCACAGCCCCACGGTCACTGCGCACTGGAAGAAGGTGACGAACAGCGGCGCGTCCAGCTCACGGTTGTCCAGCAGAGAGTTGTTGAGGAAAACCATCGTGATCGACACGGACCAGTACAGCGCGACCACGGCTGCGATCCTCCCGGCGCGGAGCAGGAACGTGTCCGCTTTCCCGCCCGCCTCCGCAGCCTCGGCGTCGGACAGGGCCATTCTCAGGATCCCGGAGCGCTTCAGCTGAGTCCTGTTCATGGCCACACACAAACGAGAGCATTTAGGAAGGTTTAGGAGGAGAACGGAGGCGGATCTGAGCTGCTAACGTGACTCTCCTGACGCTGCCTGCGAGCACTTCCGCAAAGGAGCGGCAACAACAAAAGCGACACTTCCGGTAGGTCTGCGCGCCTTCAAAATAAAATCTAGAACTATTTTATTTTGTGATCTCAAGACCCAGTTAGAGGGAAATGAATTAAAGATCTTGGTAAAAAGATTATCTACCAAAATTCCTTCATTTATTGCATTACAGAAGTGACAAAAAAGGTTAAAAAAAAAAGGCCTTTCAAAATAAATAAATATTATTTCAAATGGAATAATCTGCCAGTGCAGTAAGAAAATTTGACAAAACTAGTTGTTTTGAGCAAAAAATGCAAGTTTCAAGTTCTGTTGACAAGATTTTTAAGCAAATTGATTATTGATTCAAGCAAATATTGGCTTAAAACAGATACAAAATTGCTTAAAATAAGTTTTTATATCTAGATAAGGTAAACCAGGATCTTAAACAAGTACAATAATCTAAGTTAGACTTGGTCTTATTGACTGAAAAAATCTGAAATTTAGTCTTTTAAGATTAAAGGTGCACTGCGCAACATTTTTGGCCAAAAATAAATTTGAATACATGCATGTTTTTGTCATTTAGATGCCTTTGTTACACAAAATAATTAATAGAAATCTACGTTTTTGGTTTGTGTGATGGTCACAAAATAGTCAATTAATTGGATTGGAGGAGAAAAAACATGTATTCATCTTCATTCAGAAAGTCCCCAAATATAGTTTTAGTTGTTAATTTTACTGAATTGTGTCGGTGACGTTTCACCTCTGGAAAGTTACACAGTGCACCTTTAATATGCTTAATTCGGGTCATTTTATTTAGGTTAGATTTTCCTATTTTGCAGTGAAACCAAATTTAAATGAAAGACATGGGCTATTTCTCAGTTCATATTTTATTGGATGTTTTTAAGATTATAATAAGAAATGATAATATTTAATAAACGATCCATACATGAGTTTTGGAGACCTCTCACATACAAACCACTGGACTAAAACAAGCCCTGCTGTTCGATTTGGGTCCTTTTCTATGTAGAGTGCAAAAGACGTTCTGAATTCCTGATTAAATAAAGTTAAAATAAATCAAATTCATGCAAAAAAAAAAAATAATATAATAATAATTAATTAAAAATGGATGTTATTTAGGTAGCTTATAGAAGTAGTCCACTGTGTTATGAAACTCTACTTCACTAATATTTCAATGTAAATATTAACAGGGCAGTTTTACTTTATGTCAGTTAAACTGGTGCTAGTTGTTATTCTCTCTGTTTCTCTCTCCTGCCTCTCTTTCTCTCTTCTCTTGCTATTTGCTCTGTTTCTTCTCTCTGTCTCTTTTCCTCTATCTGTCTCACTCACTCACTCTTTCTCTCTTTCTCTCCTCTCTCTCTTTCTCTTTGTCTCTCCTCTCTCTCTTTCTCTCTCTTTGTCTCTCCTCTCTTCTTCTCTCTCTTTGTCTCTCCTCTCTCTCTTCTCTCTCTTTGTCTCTCCTCTCTCTCTTTCTCTCTTCTCTCTCTCCCCTCTTTCCCCTCTCTCTTTCTTTCTTTCCTCTCCTTTTTCTCTCCTCTCTCTCTCTTCTTCTCCTCTCTCTTTATCTCTCTCCTCTCTCTCTGTCTCCTCTCTCTTTCTATTCTCTCTCTCCTTTCCCTCTCCTCTCTTTCTCTCTTCTTCTACCTCCCCCTCTTACCTCTCTCTCTCCTCTCTCTCTTTCCCTTATCTCTCTCTTTCTCCTCTCTCTCTCCTTTCCCTCTCTTCTCTCTCTCTCTTTCTTCCTTTCCTCTCCTTTTTCTCTCCTCTCTCTCTTTCTCTCTTCTTCTCTCTTCCCCTCTTTCCTCTCTCTCTCTCTTTCTTTCTTTCTTTCTTCCCTTCCTCTCCTTTTTTTCTCTCCTCTCTTTCTCTCTCTCTTTTATCTCTCTCTCGTCCTCCTCTTTCTCCTCTCTCTCTCTCCTTTCCCTCTCGGTCTCTTCTCTCTCTCTCTCTCTCTTTCTTTCCTCCTTTCCTCTCCTTTTTCTCTTCTCTCCCTCTCCTCTCTCTCTTTCTCGCTTCTTCTCCCTCCCCCTCTTTCCACTCTCTCTCTCCTATCTCTCCCTTATTCTTCCTCTCCCTCTCGGTCTCTCTCTCTCTCCCTTATCTCTCTCCCTTATCTTCTCCCTCTTTCTCTCTCCCTCCTTCCCCTCTTCATCAACACGAAGAATCAAATTCCTTTTACTTAACGACGTTGATTCTAAAACAGATAAAAGCTCACATGAGTCACTTCGGCTAAACATAGATCATTTAACTGTAATTACAGTTTAAGTTTTGGGCTGGTCCTTAACGATGTTCCAATCTTTATTATCACTATAATTATCATTTCAATCCAAGAATAGTGACTTGTCCTTTTGCTGGTCTGATAAATACAGAACACGTTGATCCAGTTTTCATTGTTGCTTGATCAGATTTTTATCTTTAAAGGGGCTGTACTGTGTAAGATTGAGAGGAATTTTAATGATCACTTATAGTCCACAAACATTTAAATCATATTTATTCTTTACAACATGAATACTTAAGAGGCCACTGTTAACCAATCCACATCAATTGTGATACATTTATACGTATTTGAAATGTTTTATTACGGGCCGGAATGTGGATTATTGACGCTAGATGTCAGCATGCTTAATAGGCAAAATGCATGTGAATGGCTCCCTCTGCTGTTCAAAAGTGGAAATCACTTTGTTTGTTTGTTTTTCTTACATAGTGCCCCTTTAAAGGTGCACTGTGTAACTTTCGGGAGGTGAAAAGTCATCTACACAAAATTATACAGGGACACTCTGAATGGAAATGCTATAATGTTAAAAAAAAAAATCTGCAAAAATAGACTTGTTCTATTTTGTGTTTTTTTATGCAAATGTTTGACTTATCTGAGTGAAAACAGACAAAGTGAAATAATATTCTTCAACAGGCTCTGAAAACATTTTCTAAAGCTTTGACACACCTAAAATGGCCATTTTAATCTTGTAAATGTTCAAGTTTAATCTTGAAAAACGTTCTATGGCTTAGACTTAATTCGCCGGAAAACATTGACTTTTCTTTGTGAACATGTATTTGTTCTTGTAGTTTCGACTAATAACTTCATGATAAATGTTACAAGTGTTTACTGTTTTGCAACAATCTGTAAACCAGGTTCCGCATTAGAATATGGCCTTTAAGTAAAAACAATTGCCCACCACTGCTTTATAAAAACAAACCAAAGACTTACAGTTGTCAGAAGAGTGGATCTTGTTCTCGTGCATTATCCTCACAGCACCTGTTCAGAGTAAAACACACTTCCTGCTTGACTTCCTTGTGTGACGCTGTTTAAAGAGACGCTGCCAGACTCCACCCACACACGCAGACACGACTCAAACAGGTCTGGTGGAGTCTTACTGGAAGAGTAGAGGAGAGGGTGAGAGGAGGGAGTGAGAGGGGAGAGGAGCAGGGTGGACTGGGTTAAGCTTTTTCAGTTCCAATACAGATACTGGTGTAGTAGTCAATGAAAAAGCTGATTTTTCTTCTCAAAATGTAGAAAACCAGCAATAGTGTTATGTGTTTTTATACAGGTTCTGCAGGTGACATCACAGCATTAAATGTAAGGTCTGAGTGGCAAAAATGCATGAGAGTCAATGGAGACAAGTGACATTTTCTTCTGTAAGAGTCAGAATAAATTAAAATAGGGAAAAGAAGCTACACGTGAGAAAAATTCTCCACCCACAATAAGTATGCTGAACAACGGGTTTGTAATGCCTCCTGAACTTGTAGAGGGAAACATCAGGCTTAAACTCCTGTCGTGGGCAGAAGGGTTGAGCCTCAGAAAACACTGTTCTGTGATGTCATCAGTTGAACTGTGAGACCTTCTGCAGAGTTTTTAACTCTATAAATCATCCAGACTCGTTTGGATTATCGCTGATATGTTTAATAATATCATCCAGGTAGTTACTTTGAACATAAACATATAGAGGGATACTGCAGAAAGAGCCACTCTCCATCTGCTTAGCTGGGTAAACTTCTTTGAATAAAACAACAAATTGGAACGAGAGCAGCTGTTTGTATCAGTTCTGAAACGGTCTCCTAGGTAATATTTATTAAGGACAATGTACAATTACATTAAGCACAAAGGCAGAGATGCTGTACCAGATTGTAGCTTACAGCTAATTTCTATATGTAGCCTGGAGAGGGAGCACATTGGACATGTTTTAGTTGTAGGAGGAAACCGGAGTACCCGGAGGAAACCTACGCAGACACAGGAGAACCTGCAACTCCACATAGAAAGGCCCCGGGCGGCCCGGAGTCAAACGTAGGACCTTCTTACTATGAGGCCAGAGCGCTAACCGCTGCGCCACCGTGTCGCCCTGAAGTCTGAGACAGTGTTTTTCTCACCATTTTTTCACTAACCTGAAAAAAAGAAAGGAAGTAAGGAAGTAATCTTTTATTTGTACAGCGCCTTTCACAAACAAGAGTCACAAAGCGCTTCACAGTCAGTGAGATGAACCCCTCCCCTCTCCACTCAGTGAGAGTAAGCAGCCCTGGAGCAGCTCAGCACCTGGCGCCTCAACCTCCGACTATCACCAAACGTTCCTTGACCTGCATGTTATTGGTTGTGAGGAAACCACCCAGACATGAGCAGAAACATGCAAACTCCAACAGAAAGGTCAAAGTGCTATCCACTCTGCCACCCGGCCGCTGAATGTAATTTCTAAGGGTCGTATAGAATTTCATTCAGAAATGTTGACTTAGCAGCAGAACTATTGTTTTCTCACAGTGATAAAGTCTTGTAGTTACTGACAATGGTGCTTTTTAGACTGTTTGTGTCTATGAGCGGTGGCTCTTTCTGCAGGTCGGGTGTGTGAGCATCGTCTGTGTTGATAAACAAAAAATCCCTCTATTCAGTATTTCATGGTACAAATTACTTTACTTACTTAACTTATTTAAAGTAAAAAAGAAAAAGATCTATTTATACAGTGAGAGTAGAAATAGTATATTGTCACAGCATTTTGATCCCCTCGACTGATGGAGAATGTAACATTGGAGCATTGTAACAGGCAACAGGTTGACATAAATACAAAATAATTGTGTGCAAATCTTTTTTTTTTCTTTGGTGCTTTCCAGTCGATAAAATGCCTGATGAAATGAAGAGTTAATTTGCACCAACTGACAGAGGAATGTCATTTTAAAAAGTCTTCTTGGACTGAGCTACAGTTTGCTTTCAAGTCTTTCAAGTTGCAACTAAAATAATATTTCTGAAAGTTGTGAAAAGCTCTTCTAAACTTAACGTGGCTCAGAAAGCATCAGGTAAATGAGCTAAACTCGATTTAAGTAAAAATAAGGTGCTGTGCCTTTAATACTTGATAATAATACTTGATGTTTGAACAGTGGATTTGTTCTTCTGTTTGAGTCAAAGTTCAGGAGATGATGCTGTTGTGGAATGTCTTCTTCTTATTTCAGTTCTCTTCCCATCTGCAAAAAGACAAAAAAGATGGTTTGGTTTTTGCTCTGAATAAACATGACACAAGCCTGCATGTGTGTAATTATTGGACCAGGCACTGACTCGAGCTTCTCCAGTCGATACTGTGGGTCTTGCAGCAGGTCTGTCAGCGCCTCCACGTCGCTCTGTGTTAAACTGTTCTCACACAGGTCCAGTTCTCTCAGCGGAGACCCGGGGACGGACTTCAGAGCCGAGGCCAGGGCGGAGCAGCTGAGCCCGGACACGCCGCAGCCTCGGAACCTGCAAAAAAAAAAAAAAAACACACCGAAAACACGTCTGAGCTGAGATACATACTGTGGTTTAGGTAGATTCAGCAGAAGAACCTGGTTTGTCCGTCCCTCTTACACTTTCCCCATTCCTCCTTCTGCTTTTATCTTGTATTAATTGTAGGGGGGATGAAAAAAATACAAAGCCCGTGTCCTAAATTTCCTGTCCTAAATTTCCCGTTGTTCTGTCGATCCCATCGTAGTCTCATTGATACTTTTCCTTCTCCCGCTGCAGCTCCTTCGCTTAGTCCGCTCTTATAACAGCCAATAACATCACACTTTCACACACTGTCCCTTCCATCTCAACTTTTCCTCGTGCACACGCAAAGTTTAAACGGACAGATCTCAGTAACATGGGCACCAATCGGTCTTTCGATCTTCTCTTGCATATAAGCGATCATCCACCTCTCTCTCTCTCCTCTCTCTCCTCTCTCTCCCCCTACAGAGCTGTCTTATATACTCGGGTTTGGTCACCGGAGCTTCTGTGCTGCTGCTCTGTCCTCTGCCCTGTGAGATCATTGTTTATTCCACGACGAGAACGAGAAATCAAGTCAGAAATAAAGTGAAAGAGAGGAGAATCTTGACACCTATGATATGAAGTGACGAACTGCACTGTTTGTAGAGCCCAGGGTGCGCTGAGAGAGCAGGACAGACCCGGGGCTCTACTTGGCTTTATGTGCTGTATTGAATCCGTTAATTTTGGGAGGAAACGCGCCAGCACGGGCCAGAAGTCTATTAGTGGCTGGTGGAAAAGAAACGTAATGAACGCGAGAAAGAGACATGCAAGATGTGCACGTGCATGTGCTGCGTGTGCACAACATGCGTGTGCATGTGGCGCGCGTGCAGAATGACTTATACAGTATGTGTAAATTAAAAACATTAATTTTCCATCCCCCCTTCTGTTTTTTGACAAATCGCACCCTGGATATAAAACACTGCTCTTGTCTGTCTGGCTTTGTGACCTAACCCATGAGAGGAAGAAGATGAGTGTATGTGTTTTTAAATATAACATGACTGTACCTGAGAACCTCCAGTCCACAGCTCGGACCGGTGATGAACTGGCTCATGTTCTCCACACCTCGGTCCTTCATGGCCGGGTTCCAGTTCAGCCTCAGGTCTTTCATGTGAACGTTCAGAGAAGAAGCTAAAAACGCACAGCTCCGCTCGGTCAGACCACAGCCTTTCAGCCTGGACAAGCACACAACAGAGTTAACACGACAGAAGAGTAACACAACAGAGTTAACACGACAGAAGAGTACATTTGAACATGAAGGAAAGTGAAAGTATACTGCAGATGAAAATTCAATGTAATGTTAGTTGTGGCCTGATGAGAGAGAGAAAGAGAAAAGGAGCAGGAGAAGAAAGAGAGAGCAGGAGAGGAAAAGGGGAAGAGAGCATAGGGGGAGAGGAAGAAAAGGAGACGGAGAGGAGAGAGAGAGCAAGATGAGAGGAAGAGGAGAAAGAACGACGAAGAGAGAGAGAGCAGAAAGAACAAGAGGAGAGAGCCAAAGTAGAGAGGAAAAGGAGGACAGAGAGAGAGAGAGCGCAGGAAGAGAAGGAGAGATAGCATGAGGAGGGGATAGAGAGAGCATGGGAGGAGTGAAAGAGAGAGAGAGGGAGGAGAGAGAGCAGCAGGACAAGAGGAAGAGGAGGGAGTTGGAGTGAGCAGAAAGAAAGAGGAGAGAGAGCGGAAGAGGAGGAGAGGGAGCATGATGAGGGGAGAGAGAGTGCAGGAGGAGAAAAGAGAGAAGGAGGAGGGGGAGGAAGGAGAGAGAGGAGGAAGGAGAGAGAGCTGAAAGAGAAAAAGAGGAAAGAGACAGAGAGAAGAGGAAAAGGGGAGAGGAGAAGAAGAGATAGAGCAGAAAGAGAGAAAGAGGAGAGAGAGAGAGAGGAGAGGAGAGTAGAAGAAGAGGAGGGAAAAAGGAGGAGAGAGAGCATGAGAGGTGTAGAGAGGAGAGGAGGGGAGAGACGGAAGAAGAGAGTGAAAGGAGAAGGAGAGATAGCATGAGGAGGGGATAGAGAGAGCATGGGAGGAGTGAAAGAGAGAGAGGGGAGGAGAGAGAGCAGCAGGAAAGAGGAAGAGGAGGGAGTGGAGGAGAGTGAGCAGAAAGAAAGAGGAGAGAGAGAGCGGAAGAGGAGGAGAGGGAGCATGATGAGGGAGAGAGAGTGCAGGAGGAGAAAAGAGAGAGAAGGAGGAGAGGGGGAGGAAGGAGAGAGAGCTGAAAGAGAAAAAGAGGAAAGAGAGACAGAGAGAAGAGTAGCAGAAGAGGAAAGGGAGTAGGAGAAGAAGAGTTAGAGCAGAAAGAGAGAAAGAGGAGAGAGAGAGTAGGAAGAAGAGGAGGGAAAAAGGAGGAGAGAGAGCATGAAGAGGTGTGAGAGAGAGAGAAGGAGGGGGAGGAGACGGGGCAAGAAGAGAGTGAAGAGGAGAGAAGGAGAGAGAGCTTGGAGGAAAGCGAGCAGCAGAAGGAGAGAAAGTCAAAGTAGAGAGGAAAAGGAGGAGAGAGAGAGGGGAAGAGAGCGGACAAAAAGAGGAAGAGGAGTAGAGTGAGTAACGGGAGAAGAGGAAGAGAGAGAGCAGCAGAAAAAGAGGAGAGACAGTTGAGAGGAAAAGGAGGAGAAAGAGAGAGAGAAGAGGAGGAGATGAGGGGAAGAGGAGGAGAGCAGGAGGACTGAAAGAGAGTGCAGAAGAAGAGAGAGAGGAAAAGAGAGAGAGGAGAAAGAGAGAGTGAGGAGAAAGAGAGAGCAGATAGAGAGAGACAGTAGAAGGAGGAGAGCAGAAAGAGGGGAGAGAGAGAGGAAAGAGCATGAGAAGGAGTGAAAGAGAGAGGAGACAGAGCAGGAGGAGAAGATGAAGAGGAGAGAGAGAGAGAGAGAGAGAGAGAGAGCAGGAAAAGGAGGAGAAAGAACAGGAGAAAAGGAGAGAAAGCATGGAGGAGGGAGAGAGGAGGAGAGGCAGGGAGAGGAAAAAGAGTAGGAGAAAAGAAGAGAGAGAGAAAGATGAAAAGAGGAAGAGGGGAAGAGAGAGAGACAAAGTAGAGAGGAAAAGAAGGAGACAGAGAGCAAGAGGAGGAGAGAGAGAGAACAGGAAGAGAAAGCAGCAGGAGAGAAAGAAGAGGAGAGAGAGGAGCAGGAGGAGAAGAGGAAGAGGAAGAGAAGAAAGAAACAGGAGGAGAGGAAGATTAGTAGAAAGAGCAGGAGAACGCAGGTGTAGATTGCAGTATGTCTACCTGTTTATTCTGTTAGTCTGGTAGGACTTTGAACTATTCTGAGTTTATTGGTGCAAAATCATAAGCCTATTTAAATTAGTTTGATGATAAAACACATTGGAATGGGAAAAGCTGTGAATCCCTGTTGCAGAACGCTGATTAAACTTATTGGTGATGTAGACAGGAAGTTATAAAGATTAAAACGTGGCTGTACTGACTCGATGGCCTCCAGGCGACAGCTGGGGCTCCTCAGATATTCACACAGAAGCTCCACTCCAGAGTCCTTCACCTCGTTCACGCTCAGGTCCAGTTTCTTTAGATTAGACTCAGTGACCGGGATCAGAGCCGAGGCCAGAGCCGAGCAGCAGGTGTCAGAGAGGCTGCAGTTATCCAGTCTGAAACACAAACACAGGAATAAACTTGTATGACATGAGTTTAGTTTAGTCTTTATTTGAAGGGACAGTGTACAGAGACATTACAATCACAAAACAGAAGATTTGCACCAGATTATAGCTCGTTTCCTTCTGCAATACCTGAGCAACAATAAGGTCTCCAGCAACAATCTTCAAAGGGGATGTGTCTACTTTTCTGAGTTTGTAATTATACAAAAGCTGTGTTGTGCTTTTACATACATTACTGATTTATATTTTACTAAATACTTCTAAACACAACATGTCTCCATTAAAAAGGAACTAAGCACTAAAGGCCTCATTTATCCAGCATTTGCTCTCATGTAAAATATGTTTAAGGGAACAAAAACATAAAGACACTCAAGCTTGGTTTATGCCTCCTGTACTTAAAGTCTGCACGGAACTGAGACGCACTGACTAGAGCGGCCAGACGCTGACAAGTGTTTATAGTTGTGTGTGTTTCAAGCGACTGCTTGTAGAGGGCAGTAGAGAGCTGCCATTGATTGTTGATTTCCGCGCAAATCGCACTTGTCTGGGCGTGTCTGCAAAAATGATGTAGCTCCGCCGCGCGGTCCTCGCTGACAAGTATAAACTGGCCATGTTCTATCGCAGGAGCGCCCAACCTTTTTCAGCTCACAAGCTACTTTTAGTCTGAGCACAGCCCGAAGATCTACCTTTGGATTTACATTATTTTATTTATTAGCAATGTCGAAACAATTATTTTTAGACTAGTCTTGATTGAGACACACTTAGATTTTTTAAATAGTGCAATAACATTTATTTAAATTAAAAAAAAGGCAACACATTTATTTTGAAAATAAATTACTGTGGCCCAAGAAGAAGAAAAAGTCATTAAAAAGTTCAAGATATCCAAGTCACCTCACTTCAAACTACTGTATTATGAGTGATTGGTGATTACCATGGTAACAGTGAGGGGAGGGGCTTGACAAAGTCAGCTTTTGTTTTTGACTCGCATCAACAACAAACAAACTGCTGTAGGTTGGACAACAACACTACTACATGTCTCCTGCTCCTCTTTCTCTCTCCTCCTGCTCTTCCTCTGCTCTTCCTCATCTCTCTTTTGACGCGTGTTTTCAGGAGCCATGTTGTTGGCTCGCGCCATGCGGCTGCTGTGCGCTCCAGCGAGCCGACAGTGGAGAATACTTGTTCCCGCATATAAAACTAGCGCGCGTAGATGGCGCTTGTAGTTCGCGCATATAACACTTGTTGATTGCGCGTGTAGTGTGCACTTGTAGTTTCACGCTTGTATCTCGCTGTTAAAGTTCGTATAACAGACGGGGCTTTGGGATCGACTTCACTGTCTCAAAGATCGACTGGTCGATCGCAATCGACGGGTTGGGCACCACTGTTCTCTAGTCTAGTAAAGGTGCTTCTCACATCATTTAAGGAGCAGGTGTGCTGGAGATGACGTGTGTAATGCTTGTAATAAAGAATCCTGCACTTTGACTATGAGCACAAAGGGTTACTTTTATTTACAGATGATGAGGCAACGTTTCTTCTTTATTTGTCATTTTAAGAGGTGTAGTCACAAGGCAGATGCACCAGATGCTTCTGTTGTAAAGGTCCTCGCTCGTGCAGCAGGTGAACCCATGCTCCTGACAAACAGTCCAAACAGAGTTTTTTTTTTTTTCAATAAAGGGTAGAGAGGTGTCACAAACACCTCTCTGCTCCCACGCGGACATTGGAAGCACCATTACGATTCATTGCTGTGATTGGCTAAGCACAAATAAGGTCGGCCACACACCCAATCAGCTCCATGTATTTCATTGGACCTCCTACGCTTTCCGTGAGTAAACATTGTCTCTCTGTGACACTGTGCAGGTCCTGACCTGAGATGTTCCAGTTTAAGTCCAGGCGTCTTCAGAGCTTCACAGAAATACTCGACTCCGGCGTCGCTCAGCGGGTTCTCCGTCACATCCAGCTCCCTCAGGTGAAACGGATTCAGTGTCAGAGCTGAACTCAAGGACGAGCAGCTGTCTTTACCCAGCCTGCAGTTCTCCAGTCTGCACACAAATCAATGTAAGTTATTTAAACATACAGATTAGGACAGGGCATTACTATACGGTTACATACAACTGAAACTGCGATGTCGATTTGATTGTGTGAGTAAAGGGTGAGAATGACCTGAGGATGTCCAGGTGACACTCCGGGTTCTGTAGAAAAGCACAGATCTGCGACACACCGGGATCCTGCAGCTCCTCATTCCAGCTCAAGTCCAGTTTTCTCAGATGTGACGGGTTTGAGTTCAGCGCTGAGGCCAGAGACGAGCAGCTGGACTCCAACAGACGACTGTGGTGAAGACTGGACAGCAAAAACAGGCACAAAAAAGTTGATTAATCAAGTAAGTGCAAATCTAATCCTTCTACTTTTCCCCCCTCTTTCAAATATTCTATTGCTTTTAATGCTGTCTCTGTCATTGTCTCTGTCTCGTCAAATTTTTCTTTTTTCATCCAATCTGCGGCTGTGTCCCTAAAGTAGCAAAACGGACTTGATTATCTGCTCTCAGTGCAACTGGCAACTTTTTTCACCCAAGACTGAGGCAACACAGAGCTGCCCGGACAGCTCAGAGCTTCACACAGAACGCTGATGACGACTGTGAGTGTGAGGTTTATGACCCAGGTCGAGGAGGAAAATGATCATTCACCTATTTGAATTTTGGATAGGAACACCAGCATTTAACTTGTGAGTTTAGTTCTTTCAACTGCAAACCAATCCAAGGTGATGTTTGTGGAGCGTGAATGACCGACTGAAGAACTGCAGCATCAGAAAGAGGCAGGAATGGCTGGTTTACGTTTGTGATCTGTCCTGATGAACTATTTTAGTCACAATAGTTGTGACTAAAATAGTTCTCATAAACCGGATTTGTAGACCTGATGCTGAGTTTCTAGGATTGACTGACTGTTATCTGTAAATAAACTTAAGATCAGCCAAAAATGTATTCAATTTGTACCACACACACCCATCTCTTCTTCTCCGAAGAGGACAGTGGGCAACAGTTTTCTTATCTTGTGCGTTCCACAGCTTCCTGTTCAAGGCCAAGCCCCAGAGAATTAACTGTAAACATCCATGGCCTGTGACTCTCGCTTTGCAGAACAAAACCTCAGATACTAATTTTGCACTACACACTCCTTCCCCCGACACTCCCTTCTTATGGCTTCTTACACTCATCCTGCTCAAAGACTTCTTACAGGAGGCTTTGGCTACGACCAGCAGACTAGCTGCATTCAGACCGGACAGCGTTTAAGCGTCCAATTTTATGCATTGAAGCGAATTTAGATGGAGAATATTTTGCAAACCTGATGCCCCAACAAACTCCCTAAATTCTGTGTCTTTGTCCCCCAAAGACACTTTTAACGCCCTGATGCACTTTTTTGCGTTCCCACTTTTTTGCAAAATGCTTTGTTTTGCACGTAAGCAGATCACGGCGACGGAGAGAGAAAATAAAACAAACAAGCGACCTTTTGTTAAAAAGTTATTAAAAAAACTTTAGTAAACAGTCCTTCTTCCCCTTGATGTAAAAGGAGAACAGCAGACGCTTGAAAGTTAAGCAAAGCCCAACTCAGGCGTTGACGCCTGATGAAGCGGCCAAAATGACGTCAGTAAATGAATGAACAGGCGAATTTCAACGTGCTAGACGCCTGCTAATTCGCAGGACGCCTCAAGACACAGGTTTACATTGACTTCACGTGTATATTGAATGCTTTGGACGCTCTGACGCTGTCCGATCTGAACACGGCGTAAGCAACAGTTTCTTTCCCAGAGCTGTCACACTCTTGAACTCAACCTTTAAAAACTTTAAATTGTAATGTGCAAATAATGTGTTTTAAGTATAACTATGGTTAGATGCTAAACAGCATTTCGTTGCATTGCACTTGTACAAGTATAATGACAATAAAGTTGAATCTAATCTAACTTAATTGGCATCGATATTATGAAAGCCTTCCAGGACCTAAAACTAAACTCTTTTGTGTGTAATTCGGTCTATCCCCTTTGTAAAGCACTGGTGATTTTTATAATCTGTAAAATGTGCTATATAATTATATTGTACTTGTGTTTCCATTCATGCAGCATCACAGCTTTCTACAGGTCAATAATATTTATTACAGATACTGGGCTGCTAAAATGAATAATGTTGAAATGCAGTTTTTGTTGTAATACCAAAAGTGAATAGGTCTAGTCGCTAAAAAGACTGAAAATGTGTAAGATGAACAATGTTTTTTAAATAAAACAAACTGTCTTATGTCGACCATCTGGGATCATGAAACCAGACTAAATGTGTCACTAGTCTAGAAGTACTTTTCCATCATAATCTTTTGTGTTTTATTTATTGGATGCAAAACATTGCTCAGATACAGCTCTAAAAACAATTCAATATGAAAAATACATAAAAAAATACTCAGCAAAACTTGTTAGTCTGTTTTAAACCATATTAGTGACCTAGCTGGTGGGCCTAAAGCAGGCAGGATTTCAGGAATTCTGTAGGACTGACCTGAGAGTCTCCAGTCTGCAGTTCGGGTTCATCAGTCCTTCACAAAACGCCTCCACAGCATCGGCATCGCGCAGCCACAGATCCAGCCTCTTCAGACCGGAGGAACCGGACTTCAGCGCTGAGGTAATGACTGCAGCGTGATCCTTAGACAGGCCGTTCCACAAAATACTAAGAAAAACATACAGGATTACAATAGGTTCAAGCCAATACGCTACATATCAATACTGTGCTGCTCAAAATCAAGTTGGGAAACTGTCAAAACGTTCAAGCCTTTACTCTCTACGCTTGAAAATGTGGGTTGCTAAATTTCCAAAGTGGGGGTCATTGTGAGAAGTTTGATCTAGTTTTTTTTGTATGTTTTGCATTTCATGTTTAGAAGAGCGAGTGGCGGCGCACATATAAGTGCAGCGGCCCCGGAGGCTCACTCCAAACATAACTTCATTGTCCTTGTTGACAATGACAGTAGATCTTTCTGTTCTGTTTACAATAGTATAATGTGGTGAAATCGGGGCCAACACATTTTCCAAACAAATCAATCAATTTTGCTCTGGTGGTACCAGGTCATTTTTAAAAAAAATAGTGGTCTTCTTATCTTTATTTAAAGGTGCACTGTGTAACTTTCTGGAGTGAAAAGTCGTCTACACAATTCAAAAGAATTAGAAAGTTAAACCTATACTTTGGGACTTTCTGAATGGAGATGAATACAATCAATAATTTTTTTGCAATAATACAAAATAAATTAGCTAAAGCAACCGCTTTTCTGTGTGTTCAAGCTTCCTCCAAGCCAAATATAGACTATTTTGTTGTAAGTTTTGTAAAAACTTATTATTTTGTGTAACTAAAGGGTCTTTCACACCAAGCCGAGGGTCGCCCGTCTGAACCGGTTTGGTAACTTCTGCCGACAGGTGGCTTAAGTACGTTTGATTACCCGGGTCCAAACTACTATTTGGTGCGAGGAAAACAAAGACGGAAGAGTTGCAGCGACCACAGTGAAGTCTGGACTGTGGCGGGAAATAGAAGTTGAGCTCAATCCGTGAGGTAGGATTAAAACATCTGTTCGCCCAAACTCGGCGTTTGTTCGACGACTGGTAGCTGTTTGGATCGTGTTTGTGTGAATACTTTTTACATCGATGCGCCCTAAAGGGTAATTTTCGTGAATCAAACCTGAAAAAGTGCAAAAAATCTCCTTGTTTATGACGTTAAAACGCCTCTCAGGAGCAAGCCCAAAAAACCGCAACCCGCGACGGTCAAAATTTACAAGCGACTTTCCAAAATAAGAAGCCCAAAGTCGCTTTAAAGAAGCGGACTTGGCAACTCTGACTGGGAGTTGTGTTGGTGTGAAAGACCCTTAAGGCATCTAAATGACAAAATATGACAAAAGGTTGCGCAGTGCACCTTTAACCAAGAAAGTCCCAATAAGATTTGTTTCAGCAGGATCTTGGCCCAAGAAGGAAAAGACTATATAATTCACACTCACGTGGCCTCTCGACACGTATCAGGCGGCACCAGCTTCAGTTTTCCATCAGGCATTCTCCTGAACCTCTTGATGTCCAGCTCTTCCAGCACTTCCTGTGGCATCTGCAGTTTGTGGGCCAAAGTCTGGCAGTGGAACTCGGACAAGTCGGATTCAAACTCCGTCTTGAGGATTTCCAGCATCTGCTGGTGAACGGAGTGGTCGTTCATCTCAGTCAGGCAGCAGAAGACAGTGATGCTTCCGTTGGCAGAGATCTGGCCTGTGTTTTTCTCCTTCAGGTTGTGGATGATCTTCTGAATCGTCTGTGAGTCAGTCTGGACTGGGCCCAGCAGAACTCTGAGCAGCTTTTTCTTCACGGCCTCCTGCAGCTCTTCCTTCACGGCCTCCTGCAGGTTGGACTCCTGCAGGAGGCCGTGAAGGAAGCGCACAAACAGGTCCAGACTCCCACTCTTGTTCTCAAAAGACTTCTCTAAGGACTTTAAGAGGAAGACGTCAAGTGGCATATTCTCCTCCCAGTCACCAAGAAAGCTCCTGATTTCCTCGGCGTTGTTGTGGTTAAAGCAGTGGAACATGTAAACGGCAGCCAGAAACTCCTGAACGCTCAGATGAACAAAGCAATAGACAGACTTTTCAAATATGATACTTTCTTCTTTGAGAATTTCTGTGCAGAGTCCAGAGTGCACAGAAGCTTCAGAGATGTCCAAACCCACCTTCTGCAGGTCCTCCTGGTAGAACATGAGGTTTCCTTTCTGCAGTTGGTTAAAGGCCAGTCTGCCCAGCTTCAGTAGAAACTCACAGTCGTGTGGAGTGACCTCTAGAGCTCCACTCTCACGTATGTACTTTCTCTTTCTCTGAGTTTGCACCAACAGGAAGTGTGCATACATGTCTGTGAGGGTTTGAGGCAGAGGTTCACTCTGAGAGCGTCTCAACATGTGGTTCAGGACGGTGGCAGTGATCCAGCAGAAGACAGGGATCTGACACATGCTGTGGAGGCTGCGGGAGCCAGTGATGTGGGTCAGAACAATGTCCTGCTGCTGTACGTCGGAGAATCTCTTTTGAAAGTATTCCTTCTTCTGACTGTCTCTGAAGCCTCGCACTTCTGTCAGACGGTGAACGTACTGCGCAGGGATATGATTGACTGCTGCCGGGCGAGAGGTGATCCAAATAAGAGCATCAGGAAGCAGATTCCCCCTTATGAGGTTCACCAGCAGCAGGCTGACCTCTGACTTCTGGACTTTAACTGTGACCTCAGAGATGGCCTTACAGTTGAAGTCCAGAGACAGTCGGCTCTCGTCCAGAGACAGTCGGCTCTCGTCCAGGCCGTCGAAGATGAAGAGGACTTTAGCGTGGAGCAGAGTGTGGGCTGAGAGCGGCTGCAGTGATGGATGAAACACTTTAACGAGCTGCAGGAGGCTGTAGCTCTGCTGGACACTCGACTCACCTTTGCAGACCAGGTTCAGCTCTCTGAAGGACAGAGGCAACACCAGGTCCACATCCTGGTTCTCTGAGCCCTGAGCCCAGTCCACACAGAACTTCAGCACAGAGAAGGTCTTTCCCACTCCGGCCACACCCACAGTCATCACGCCCCTGATGAGCTTCTGCTCGCAGGGCAGAGGAGTGAAGATGTCCGGGCAGCGGATGGGCGTCTCCTGTTGGACCTGCTTGAAGCCGGCCTCCAGCCTGGTGAGCTCATGTTGGGTCTGGTCGTCTTTACTGTGGGTCTGTGTGATGTACAGCTCGGTGTAGATTCTGCTCAGAGATGCTGTGTCTCCAGCTCCTTCAAAGCCTTCGGTCACTCTGTCACATCTGCTCCTCAAACTCTTCTTATGTTCACCTAAAACTGAAACACAAACAGAACTGAACATGTTTGTTTGGTCAGTCGTGGCACTTTGCTGGTTCAAAGCATTCTCATATCACAACAACAGGTGACTCTGGTCCAGGTTTAGTCCCGACTCCGGTTTAGTCCTGACTCTGGTCCAGGTTTAGTCCTGACTCTGGTCCAGGTTTAGTCCTGACTCTGGTCCATGTTTTGTCTTGACTCTGGTCCACGTTTAGTTCTGACTCTGGTCCATGTTTAGTCCTGACTCTGGTCCATGTTTTGTCTTGACTCTGGTCCATGTTTAGTTCTGACTCTGGTCCACGTTTAGTTCTGACTCTGGTCCATGTTTAGTTCTGACTCTGGTCCACGTTTAGTTCTGACTCTGGTTCATGTTTAGTCCTGGCTCTGGTCCAGGTTTAGTCCTGACTCTGGTCCATGTTTAGTCCTGACTCTGGGCACCAGCAGGAGGCCGGTCTCTGAGCTCCTCAGAGTCCGAGATGGTTCCTGCAGCACTAACATGTCAGAGACTTTGGTGCTAGTCCATGGAGAGACTTAAACACAAGCAGAGCTGTTTTAAAGTCTATTCTCTGAGCCACTGGAAGCCAGTGCAAAGACCTAAGCACAGGACTAATGTGATGATATTTCCTGGTTCTGGTCAGGACTGGAGCAACAGCTCGTTTGGATAGGCCGGTGAGCAGGCCGTTACAATAGTCTAAACCACTGGAGACAAATGCATGGATCAGTCTCTCCAGGTCCAATTTAGACACGCAATTACAAATTTTGGCAATGTTTTTCAAATGTTAAATAGCTTTTGAAGTTCACATTCATTTGCATAAATGTGACGGCAAAAAAAAATCATATCTGAGTCCATAATTACTCCAACATTTTGAACCTAATTCGGGAGTTTCATATTGAGAGAAAGAGAAGGTGACAGCTAACACTTTCTCTCAGTTTTTGTGGCCTGGACACAATCACCTCCATCTCGTCAGGCTTTAACTGGAGAAAAATATATATATATATAAACCGGGATAAAGTGCAGGGGGCCTAATAAAACAGGCTGAGGTCTTACTCTGTGCTGTGGCTGAATCTGAAGGATCCTGAGCGAGCTCTTCAATGTCACAGTCTGAGTCCTGTTTCCATCTGTGGGAGGAACAAACACATTTTTATTTTACATCCCTTTCGTCGGCCTTTTACTTTTGTGCTTGTGATAATTGAACTTAATATTTTTTTTAGGTCTTATCTTTGGCAAAATCACTTTACTGACTTTAAATGATCACGTTTACATGTGCTTAATATTCGATTTATTGTCAATATTCCGTTTTCTGAAATATTTGGAATAACCTGTCTACATGTGTGAGCAAATAGGGTTATTCCTGTATACATGCTAAGTGTAATCATTCGGAATATTCCGATTCAAACGGCTACGCACAGACGTCTCGACGCACACAGACGCACGGACTGGATTCTGATCCTAATTTATTATTTTTGGTTCGGATTGTACCGCATCTCTTGCTTTTCTGTGTGCAACTGGACTTTAAAAAGTGAACAGACGTACATGTGTGAAACCCAGCGATCACATTAGACAGATATGACGTGGAGGCGGGGCAAACCAGAGGCATAGCTTACGATAGCCTAAATGTGTGGGAAACAGGTTAAATGTTAAGAAATCAGTACATGTGGACTGTGATAAACTGCTGAATACCGCGTAAGAAGTAAGCCTGTGTAGCTTGTCAGTGCAGGAGAGGGAAAGTGGACGCAACTCTACGAGAGCAGCGACAGAAGAGCCCGTGCGAGCCTGGGCCGAGGAGAGGCGATATGTGCTGAATACGAACCCGGAGCGCGAGACGAAAACGCAGATCGCCTGATACAAACACGGTGTGGACCGAGGACCAGCGCGGGGACAACGCAGATCGTCTACAACTGGACACAAACACGAGGACAGCTCGCTTTACGCTGGCGGAGACACTTGGGAGCAGTCCTGCACGTTCACGGTGGAATATCTTGTTGTGGAGTGCTTAACTTATTTTTCTTCTGAACACACGAGTTTTAATGGACATACAAAATCTTCAACACCCGGAGACGCGTTGGAAGTTCTGCTTTGCGTGTCTCCTCCTCTACAACACAGGTAAGACACCCTTGTTTTGCTGTGGCTGGCTTACGCTACTTGTGAGAATGAAAGGTGTTTAGACTGAAAGACACAAACGCCAGAACAGCTTAAAAGTTTTTACCATCTTCAGAGGAAAGTAAACCACAAACAGCCCGAAAGCCAGAATTACGCAGTCTTTTTAATCTTTTGCACTTTCGTAGCGTTATTATAACCAACTCTGTGTCTCTCTTTGCGTGCGTTTTCCGTGTTTGTTTCGGCAGTTTGTGTTTAGTTCATAAGCGAGGAACACATCAGCGAAGAGTCCTGAATATTCCTTTTATCGGAATATTCCGATTGGCGTCTACATGTGCAGATATTCGGGTTGGAAAAGGAATAAGCCAGGGCTCATATTCGGTTTATTAATAAACGGAATATGAGCATATTCGGGTTTTTTGCAGGTGTTTACATGACCGAGCGCAATCGGGTTATTGATAATATTCCGTTTTTAAACGGTTTATGAGCTGCATGTATACGCACTGAATGTTTTGTTAATGCCCTACAGAAACATACCACTCTATCAAGTTACTGTATTCATAAAAGAACAAAAGAGAGACTGACCAGGAGGGAATCAAAGCCTCTGAGGAGAGACCGTCTAGAGCAGGACTGAGTAATTATTTTTACTCAAGGGCCATATTCAAACCCAGAACAGTGGTTGAGGACTAGACTGCCAACACATTTCTTCAACAGAATTTAGAAGGACAAGTTGTATTTTTCTGGGATTTTAATCTCATACAACTTCAAATTTAATCCCTAAAAAAAGCCTCAGATTAGTCTCAGATTTTGTTTTCTTCTATTAACTCTTGTGTCCATTGGGAAGTTTTACTCTATTTTTTTGTGGCACTTTTCATTTTTAAATTGTCAACCCTTGTAACAGTTTTGGAGATATTTCAAGGATTTCTTGTTACAAACCTTAGATTGAGTCATATTTTCAAAAAATCATCTGAGCCCAGAGTCATGTCATTTACAAATGTGCTGTCTTGTTTTGTAAGAGCATTTTACTCCAGCTTTTTTTACAGCTGTAAAATTATAGTACAATATTTATTTTTCAAACTTTTTTTAGGTAAATCTGTTAATCCGCTTCTGTTCTGACTAAAAATATTACATTAAAAAATCCTCAAGGCTTTATTGAGAATTTACCTTTTTATAAGTCTGTGGATTAACAGATTTAAGCAAAAAATGTGACTTAAATTGGACAGTCGTCCAAAAAGTGGAGTAAAAGGGCTCTAAACTTTTTTCTAAGGGGACACAAAGTTAAAGGAGTTTTTTCAAGTAAAATTGTATTTTTCCTACAGTTTGAAAGACACAATTTTGCATCTAAAACTCCAACACTTAGAGAAATATGGCGGCATGATGACAGAGAGGATAGCGCTCTGGACTCACAGCAAGGAGGTTGTGGGTTCGACTCCCGCTCAGCCTTTCTAGTAAGCTTGACTTGTACAGCACTTTTCACAGACACAGTCACAAAGTGCTTCACAGTCAGACTCTCTCCACACTCAGTGACAGCAGTAGTTCTGGGGCAGCTCAGCAGAGGTTCACCTAAACACCTGGAGCCTCAACCTCCGACCACCACCAGACGTTCCCTAACATGTTTTGGTTGGTGAGGAACCCCCAGACACAAGGCGGAACATGCAAACTCCACATCCTGCTGTGAGGCGAGAGCACTATCCAATCTGCCACTGTGCCGTGACTTGAAAGTAAGTAAGTAAGTAAGTAAGTAATTTTATTTGTATAGCGCATTTCACAGACACAGAGTCACAAAGCGCTTCACAGTGAGATGAACCCCTCCCCTCCCCTCTCAGTGACAGTAAGCTGCCCTGGGGCAACTCAGCAGAGGCGATTCACCTAACACCTGGCGCCTCAACCTCCGACTATCACCAAGTGTTCCCTAACTGCATGTTATAGTTGGTGGGGAAACCGGAGGAAACCACCCAGACACGGGGAGGAACATGCAAACTCCACACAGAAAGGTCCGGCCCGTGCGGGAATCAACCTGCGACCTTCTTGCTGTGAGGCCAGAGCACTAACCGCTCTGCCACCGTGACTTGAATAATCATGATTAACGACAAAGAAAGCGATCACTGTCGTTTGGTTTTACTGCGATGTGGCCATGTTTTTTCCAGATGAAGCAAGAGAAATGTTTTGTCATAAATAAATACTTTTTAAAAAGTGTCTCACATTTGTGTTTCAGGTTGGTTGGAGAAATGTGGAGGAGGAGTCCTGGACCTCAGAGAAACACAGCTGAGAGGATCTGCAGTCGCACTGAAAGACAAAAAACAAACAGAAGATGTTTGTGCATCGATAAAACTGAGGAAGCAGTGAGCCAACGAAAATACAACATTATCATAGGCCCTGACCCAATATCCACCCCTCCACCTCAAAAGTGCGTCCTCGCTGTGGGGTGGTAGTGTGTCTCAATGATCACAAACGGCCTTTAGCCCCGCCCTCTTTACGCCTTTATCTGCACTTCAGTGAAGCCCAAATGGAAGCAGACTTTGCTGAAGTGTATTACTCAGAGTTCTTTGCTGCGTGGACAAAAATGACGCTGTTGGTTGTTTGACCATCAGAGCGCAAACTCTCTCTCTCTTAAAGTGACAGTAACGTAAAAATATAACAAACGTTAAATAATATCCAGAAATCAAAGTAAATACAATCAAATACATTTTGCTCATTAATACAGCTCAAAATATGTAATATAATGTATGTAAAACAAAAATATAATATTAACAAAGAAATAACACTTTAAATATAAACATCAGCATAAATCCATTGCTCTTATTGTTTTAGGCAAAATCAGCAAATGATCCAAACTAAAGTGAGCTGTGGCTTTGAAGCAGTTTAATAACAGCTGTTTGATTGTTCACATTTAAGTGAAGTGTGGACTGTTCCATTTTTACATTTACCTGCCTTGCACACTGGTGCAAGTGCACACTTTCAGAAAATGCACACTGTGAAGTGTGTAGTGTGTAGAATGAGTATTGGGACAGGGCCATAGTTAAAATCTCCTAAAAGATGATTTAGCGTAACAGGTTTGGTTTATCACAGACTGATCCAGACTAAAACCTTCTGCACACTACAGGAGTTTTGGCCTGATTTTAAGTCTGATGTTTCCCTCTAAGAGTTCAGGAGGTGTGGTCAGAAGAAGGGTTCACCTGCTACACGAGCGAGGACCTTTACAACAGAAGCATCTGGTGCATCTGCCTTGTGACGACGCTCTTAAATGTCAAATAAATATAAATAAAAATATCCTGCTTTTGCAAACCAACACTTGTCAATATTTGGAATTTCAAATCCATAAAATCTAAAATGTACTTTTCCCTTAAAAGTGCACAGTGTAATTGTCTGGAGGTGAAAAGTCATCTACGCAATTCAGTAGAATTAGAAAGTTAAACTATATTTTGGGACTTTCTGAATGGAGATGAATACATTTTATGCCATAATATGAAAAAATCAGCCAAAGGAACCGTTTTCTGCAAAAACAGACGTGTTTCTGCCAAATAAAGGACTATTTTGTGGCCATGCAAGCCCACTCAAGTAAATACATTCATTATTTAGTGTAACAAGGGCAACTAAATAAACAAATGCATTTATTCAGGTTTTTTGGGGCAGTGCACCTTTAAGTATCAAAAAATATATATCTGAGATGAAACATCATTTATGATGCCAAATATCATCTTTTTTTTCTTTACATGCAAAAATGCAACTGATATTTTGCCTTTTCTTGCTTCTGTAAAGTGAACTAACATAGTCATGAATATTTTTCTTTTTGTGACTTGAATAATTACGGTTGATTACCATTAACCTAATAATCTTCACGTCCCTAATCTGAGCAGCATGTTTTAAACCCCTATCCAGCCCCAAGATCAACAGTTTAGACAAAGTATATAAATCTCCTGGATGTTTTTTTAAGTGTAGCGAAAACAAGTCAAAATCTCACGGTGAAGTAGAAGCCGGTTCAGGAGAAAGTCTGGAGGAGGAGTCTTGGACCTGAGAGAGACTGAGCTGGAGGAAGTCACAGTCGGACTGAGGAGAGAAGAAACAGTGATCATTGTAGTTTGGTTTGACTGTGATGTGGCGTGTTTTTTCAGATGGAGCCGTGAACATGTTTTGTAGAAAGATACATATTACAGTCTTACTTTTCTGATTTAGGTTGTTGGAGAAATGTGGAGGAGGAGACCTGGACCTCAGAGAAACACACTGAGAGGATCTGCAGTCGACTGACACACAAACATAATGATTTTTAGACTCAAATTACATGTTGGATTTAGCAAATTAACAGAAAAAGTAGTTTGTTCTTAGGTGGCTTAACAAAAGATCAGAATTGTGACCCAAGTATAGAGACAAGAATCACATTATGACAAACAGAATAGTCTTCCTCATATTATGAATGTTTTGTCATAAATAAATAAATAAATAAAGTGTCTCACATTTGTGTTTTAGGTTCGGTGGAGAAATGTGGAGGAGGAGACCTGGACCTCAGAGAAACACAGCTGAGAGGATCTGCAGTCGAACTGAAAGACAAACAGAATATATTTGTGAGTTTTGATGTTTCCCTCTACGAGTTCATGAGGCGTCGTCAGAGTAAGGATTTTTTAAGAGATGTGTTGTGTATCTGTGTCACTGTGACTCTGTTTGTCAGGAGCATCATGGTGAGGTTCACCTGCTGCACGAGCGAGCATCTGGTAATAAAGAAGAAACATTGCCTCATCTGTAAATATACTGTATGTAACGCTTTGTGCTCGTAGTCAAAGTGCGGATTTTTTTTCCCGAGCCTTACACACATCTCCAACACACCTGCTCCTTAAATGATGTGAGAAGCACCTTTACTAGACTAGAGAACATGACCAACACTTTTTAAACTTTTTCATTTCTCACCCATAATGCATCATGGTAACAGCTCCTTACCTCTAAAGACTAAAGGCTCTCCTGTGACCTTTTTAAGATAAGATATGATAAAATAAGATACACCTTTATTGTCTCCCGTAGGAGAAACTTCTCTTGGGGACAGGGGACACATGCTTTAGACTACACAACACATGCAAACATGAAAAAGACCAAAGAACAAAAAGACACAAGTATAGTCGTCTATGTGCAGTCTATACTATGATGTCTATGATGTGCAGTTTTTATTGCAGTCCCTAATGCTGCGTCCAAAGCGTCTAATTTACATGTTAAGTCAATGTAAACCTGCGTTTTGAGGCGTCTTTGCGAGGCGAATTTGCATCTAGTGCATGAAAATTTGCTTGTGCTGCTGATGCCGCGTCTTGCGAAGTAGATACTCCAACCTACGACTGACGCTTTGGCCGCCCCATCAGGTGTCGATGCCGGAGTTGGGCACTGCTAAACTTTCAAGCATTGAACGCCCGCGTCCACCAATCAGAAACTGCTCTCCTGTGACGCTGTTCTCCTCTCACATAAAGAGGAAAGGACTGTTTACTGAAGTCTTTAATAACTTTTCTTAACGAAAGATCGCTTGTTCTTGGCCTGTTTTCAAAGGCTTGGTTGCTTGTTGCTCTGAAAATCTGGCGACAGCAAAACAAACAACATGAGACACGATCTGGACTGACACAGAGCTCACATGGATCTATTAAAAGTCGGCCAGCCAATCAGAGACATGTGATATGCTGCTGTTCTCTTCTCACATCAAGGAGAAAGGACGACTTTTTTCTAAACTCTTTTAATAACATTTCAAACAAAATGTCGTTTGTTATGGGGATTTTTTCAAAGGCTTAGTCGCTTGTTGCTCTGAAAATCTGATGACACAGCAAAACAAACAACATGGGACATGATCTGGACTGACAATGCGCTCACATGGATTTGTTAAAAATGCTCATAGCCGTGTAGTGGTTTAAACAGCAACATGTTTAAACCACTGTGACACTGGAGGAGCCGAGGAGAACAGAGACAGCAAAAGGACTGTCTGGAGGAGGAGAAAGTTGTGCGATCGGTAAGTTACGTTTTATAAAAGCAGCAAGCCTCTATCTCTCTCTCCCTCCTTTTCTCTCTCAACTTGATCTGTCTGAAAAGAAGTGCGTTGGGGCGTAAAAAGTGTCCTTGTCCCTTGACGTCTCAATGTGCATTGGGGCGTTTCAGGCGCCTGTTGGGGCATCAGCTTCGAAATAGTCTGCGTCAAAATACGCTTTAACACACGCTGTCCGGTCCGATAGCAGCATAATAATCCTGTAATGTCTTTATGTCTTTGGCCTGTTATGTTTTGACTTGTCTAAATCGCAAAAAGATCTTAAACTCTTCTAGTGTGCAGCCGGATTTAAGGAAGTCCAAAGATTACAAACAGGACTGCTAATCCCCAGGGGCAAAGAATGAAATGGGTCACTCCTTTGAAAATATTTACATGAGTCTGTTGATGTTTTACAGAGAACTTGTAAGAGAAGAGTTTTGGACTGTAAGAGACATCGTTGAGTTTTTAATCAAACTGAAACAGCAGCACAATAATAAAACTTACCTCTGTCTTGGCAGTGACTCTTCTGTGTTGTGGTCCATCTTAAACCTCAGACTGATCCAATGTCATCTGAAACACAAGAACTAGCATTATTCTCTTTTTGAGGTCCCTTGCCAAACTCAAAAAGCTGCTGCTCGTTTTGTCCATCTGCCACAGAGGAAATATTGTCCAAAAATCATTGTCGAGATACACAATCTATTAATTTTTGTCAATATAACACAGCTCTATGCCTAATATAGTCCACTGGTGTAACAGAGTATCAATATTACAAGCATTATTTCTTCTATCTACTATTTTGGCCATTTATTGTGATAACAAGCAGAGACATTCACATCCAGCTAAAGAAGTTATTTAGATAATGGATATTCAACATTTTCAGTCCCAAGGGCCGAGGGATGTGATGATTCCAAACATAATCCGTGGGTGTGGTGTGAAGTTTCGGTAAATGTTCCTATTGTTATTAAAGGTCTTCAGCAAATTAGCGTTCTTTGGTTTGATAACGTTTCCGTTGTGAAACTGTTGACCTCAAATCAAAACAAAAGAGGTAATTATGACAGGAAGCATTGGGTTCAACCCCCTATTGTATTAAAAAATAAGTGTTTTTATTCCAGATTTTTGTACAAAAATATACATTTCATACAAAATATATATTTCTTCAGTAGTTTCTAGGTTTTGTGAAATTCATTCATTCATTTTTTGCGGCTTGTTCCTGTTAGGGGTCGCTGGTGACTGGAGCCTGTTCCAGTGACTTTGGGCCTTAGGCGGGGGAACACCCTGGACTGTAGCCAACTTGTCACAGATAAACATTCACTCTCACATTCATTTACAGTGATGCCCAATCAACCTAAACATACATGTTTTTGGAGATGAGATAAAACCGGAGAGAACCCTCGGTGACACAGGGAGAACATGCAAACTCCACCCAGAGAGATCATATGATGATGATATGGTTTGATTGGGGGAAACAAATATACGATTCTGATTGAGAAGCCAGAGCTCTAGCCGCTCTGTCACCGTGGTTTTCTCCGTTTCCTCTCACCTCTAAAAACATGCATGTTCAGGTTGGGCATCACTAGTGAAGGGGTCTGCAACCTTTTACAGCAAAAGAGCCACATTTGCCCAATTCAAACCAAATCAAATTTGGAAAGAGAGAAGCAACTATTTAGTCAAAAAAACATACACAACAATAACACTGATAAAACATTTAGACCAGACCTGGGCAAACTGCGGCCCAGGGCCAGATGCGGCCCTCGGGCTGTTTCAATGTGGCCCTGACAAATTTTTGAGAATAAGTGTTACTCATTATGTTTCTTCTTTTTGATTGACTTGGCTATGAAGCGTGTATCTTTGCTTGTTGTCCTAATATTATCACAAATAAATGGTCACAATAGTTGATTAAAAATCCTCTGATTTACAAAAATGTGCCGGAGTAATGATAATTTGTTACATCAATGACCCTGGTACGGCCCTCTACCTCTTGTCCCAGTTCAAATATGGCCCTGGGGAAAAAATAATTGCCCACCCGTGATTTAGACCAGGGGTTCTTAACCTTTTTGACCTCGGGGCCCGAATATTCATGTAGAAAGTAACCTGGGGCCAATATCATATTAAATGTATTGTACTTTACTGATTGTGTGGCCCTCAAGGAGGTGCTCGCGGCCCAACTTTGGGCCCGGCCCTATGGTTAAGAATCACTGATTTAGACCGTTAAGTGAGCGTGTCTGTGAATGTAATTACAAAATAAAATATTCTGTGAATTCACAAAAATATTTTTATGTCGAGAATACTCTTTGTTTTACTAAGCAGCACTTATGTAAGTAAGGCTGAAAGAAAGAGGTGAACTCCAATTACAACTTTAAATACATTTAAAATGTAATAAAGTATACATACCCTAAACCAGTGGTTCCCAAACTTTTCAGACAAGGACCCACAAAATATTGATGTAACCAACTCACGACCCCCACAGCAAAATAAAATGAATGTCTTTAAAAGCTTCAAGTTGGAAAACCATTCAAATTGGGCTAAAATGCTTTATCTTTGTAGAATTATTGCTTTATATGACAAATTTCCAGTCAAATCTGACACTCGAGTTATAAAAACAGATTAAAAACCAAGTCATAATTGTAAAATTACATCTTGAAATCATCTCGCGACCCCCACTTTGGGAACCACTGCTAATGTACAATAAACACATACTATAAATACAGTAGCAAAGAATGTTCTTTCACTTATTTAACAGTCTAATTCAGGAGTGGGCAATTATTTTTTCCCGCGGCCATATTTGAACTGGGACAAGAGGTAAAGGGCCGTACCACAAATTATCATTACTGCGCCACATTTTTGTAAATCAGAGGGTTTTTAATCAACTATTGTGATTTTGTGATAATATTAGGACAACAAGCAAAGATACATGCTTCATAGCCAAGTCAATCAAAAAGAAGAAACATAACACTTATTCTCAAAAATGTGTCAGGGGCCACATTGAAACAGTCCGAGGGCTGAATCTGGCCCCCGGGCCGCAGTTTGCCCAGGTCTGGTCTAGTTCCTCATTCCCAGTGAAATCTTAAAGAGCCACACTGTTGTCTTTAAGAGCCGCATGTGGCTCTTGAGCCGCAGGTTGCAGACCCCTGTGAGTGATGAGAGAGTGAATGTTTGTCTGTCTAAACCTGTGACGAGTTGGCCACTGTCCAGGATGTTCTCCCGCCGAAGGCCCAAAGTCACTGGGATAGGCTCAAGTTACCCACGACCTCTAACAAGATCAAGCGGTAGAAAATTAAATAAATGAATAAAAAAGAGTTCATTGGCCGTACCAGATGCTTATATTTACCAAGAATAATTCAAAATTGATTTGGGATC
The DNA here is from genome assembly GCA_038363315.1 of Mugilogobius chulae. NCBI lineage: Eukaryota > Metazoa > Chordata > Actinopteri > Gobiiformes > Gobiidae > Mugilogobius > Mugilogobius chulae. Next base: position 12,284,220 of record CM076403.1, read on the forward strand.
AATATTTCACAAAAAAGAAAAACAAGAAAAAGTGTATATTTTTTGCACAAAAATCTTCAATAAACTGAAAACACTTATTTTTAATAAATGAGAGGGTGTACCCAACGCGTCTTGTCATAATTACCTCTTTTCTATTAATCTACACAAAGGAAAAGTTATGGAGGAAACCAAAGAACATCTGTTTTTATTAAAGAATGGTAATTTGTTAACAATACCTTAAAAACAACAGGAACACGCAGCATCCCACGCATTTGTTTAGAATCATCACGTCTTGCGGCCTGTGAGTGAAAATGTCGAAACACCAAAATCCAAACAACTTCATCCAGGTCTTTCTAACACCATATAAAACTCCAAGTGTGAATGAAACGATACAATATTCTTAACAGACTGTACCATTCATCCTAAAAGAGAGTAAAAACACAGAAAAGAGAAGAGACAGAAATAGTACTGACTGACCTCCTCGGACAAAGTTTATCTGCAGCAGCCCAGCCTGAGCCAAAAAAACAAACTCTGTGGCGTGACCAGCTGCCCAAATCCCGTTCACGCGTGTTACTTTGGGAGTCCTGGCTGCTGCACGCGGACACGACGTACGCTATGTAAATAATAGCGGTAGTAAAAGCAGTAGTAGTGGCGGATATAGCGGTTCAAAACACTCACCTCGGTCTGACTTCTCCAAATGTGCGTGAACTCCGTGCGCTCTCTCACTGCACAGTTTCCGCTACGACCACGTGACGCAAACATTCAAGAATGACAGTTTTATAACGGCGGGGCGAGTCTGCAGGAAAGGGGCCAGTGGGTTCAATAACAAATACAGATTCAAGACGATGTTTAGCTTGCTGCGCCTCAAGATCTTATAGTCTGTAGTTGTATTTAGATTGATTTATGCATGTTTGAATAGACTTGTATTAGCTTATTTATTTATTTATTTATTTATTTATTTATTTGAAGGACAATGTGCAGGTAGCTACATTAAAGGGCACCTATTATGTAAAATTATTTTTTCTGTGTTTTTAACCTTGTTACAGCATTAGTTTACCCAAAGTTGAGTTTGGATTGATTCATGCACGTTTGATTAATCTTGTATTGTCCTGCAGCTGATGCTCAACTGCTCAGAAAATCCCTGTCTTCACCTACCACTTATCCCCGCCCACTTGTCTGTTTTTACTTGTGACCTCTCAAAAATTATAATTGCGAGTAACAATCTATGGATCAAAATTGACGCTTTCCAACATCAAAAATAGTATTTTTTTACATCTCTATCTTATTAAAATTCAGTTCAGTTATCAGTTCTGCAGTTTTGAACAAGAAGTTAATGAACCTGTTTCTATTTTTAAGCCATTTTAGATCATTTGTTTGTTTTGCAATGAACAAAATGTAAAAACCTGCACATGTCAAAGTTTCTTCCTAAATATATGGAAAAATCACAATAGGTCTCTTTTAAAAGATGGCTGCACCAGAGTTAGCACCATGTTAATTTCCATCTGTAGTCCTTGACAATTATAAACAAAGACATTATACAAAAAAAAAAATGCATCAATTAACACGATTATATACTTGCACAAAGAAACCCCATGTAGAAGGTGCAATATCATCAGATACAGTACAAAACAGATATTGATAAAGTGCAAAGTATAATATTTAAAGTGCAGAAAAGCAGCTCTCAGATGAGATGGTCTGGTAACTGTGTGCAAATGTATAATACAGTACCTGAATTTAAAGTGCAATGTATGATTATATTTAAGGTGCGGAAAAATGCCTATATCAGACGATACCCAGTGGTTCTCAAAGTGGGGTCCCCCTGGGGTTTTTAAAAATATATATATACGTATATGATTTACCATCCTAAATAAAGAATTTTGAATAGAAAAGATAGATAGAAACAAGAAAACCAGTAAAAGTGACCATAGGAAATGAATTATTCAAATTTGATATACAACTTGGCTTTAATTTCCGAATTTTAATGTGATACCAGAACGAAAGGTGATAGGGGGTCCTTGGAAAATTTTTGATCCGATAAAGGGTCCCTGGTCTGAAAAAGTTTAGGGTAACATCGGGCTCTGTACCTGATGGTATTGTACATAGACAAGGTAATAGATTACCTGATGGCCATCAGACGATATCCACCAAGGTAACATCTGATTGCATAATATGCTGATGCTCGAGTGCTCAGAAAAGTCCTGTTTCCACCTACCACCCATCCCTGCCCACTTGTGTGTATTTAATTACTCAAAACTTGGATTCTAAGTAAAACGTGTTTGAAATATTTATGTAGCCAAACTGTAACAAGCACAAGCTGTTGAAATTTGACAATAATTTTGCGACTTCCTAAAGTTAATGAAAGGAAAGGCTGAGGAAATGCCTCTGTGATTACACTCAACTCAAGACTCTGTTCTGAAATGTAGGCAAAACATCAAGTTTGATTTTGACTTTTCTTGTCTAAATCAGCAGCTTTTGGGTCCCTGAAATCCCTGAAAATTATGCTAAATTTAAAGCCATAAAAGCATTGAACTCCAAGAGGGATAGATGGAGGGGGGTGTGAGAGAGAGCAAGGGAGAGGCAAGAGAGAAGGAGAAATAAAGTGAGGAAAAGAGAGCACAAGGGACAGATGGAAAAAGAAAGGAAGGGAGAGAGAGAGAGAGAGGGAGGGAAAGGGGGTTGGAGAGGTGAGTTTTTTTGTCATAAACAACAGTCGTCTCTGAGAGTTACACAAGGACATATAACATGCAAAATACTCCTGTTTTACCATCACTTCCTCATCACAGACGCTGGAGTTGTGTCTGTGAGATACTGTTCTGTCCCCTCTGAGCCTCAGAAAACACTGTTTTGTTTTTGTCCATAAATTATCCATTTGGAGCATCTCCTGCCTTCTTCTTTTGTCGCACTATGCTAACATTTCAAATCCAATGTCGACAGACGGTATTCTCGATGCCAATTTTAGTCAATAGATAGAAGACAACAGACTGACATGGTGGCAGAGTGGTTAGAGCTCTGGCTTCTCGGTTGAGCCAAGTCAACATCTCACAATCTCTCTGGGTGGAGTTTGCAATTTTCCCCTCATTTGTTACCAAGGGTTTTCTCTTTGCACTCCGACTTCTTCTCACCTCCAAAAACATGCATGTTTAGGTTAACTGGGCATCACTGTAAATTTCCTGTGAAAGACTGAAAGCGTGAATGGTTTGTCTGTCGGCAACTGTACGACGAATTGGTCACTGTCCAGGCTGTTCTCCCGCCTAAAGCCCAAAGTCACTGGGATGTCAATGTAGATAGCAACTCTAATATGCTTTCAGTGAAGTATGTATATATTTACAAAGTTTACCATCAACTGCAGAGTATTTTTTTCTAAACAAACAATCATCTAATTAATCATGATTTCAATCGTTTTCCCATTATTATTAAATATTTTGCAGTTTTATTAACAAAATTTTACAAGAAATCAACACTGACCATAAGAAATCAACAGGAATGAAGTGATGAATAAATAACATTTATTTAAAACGTTTCCAAGTAAAAGATTGTCCATCAGAGCTGAGACAGTTCCGTGGAGTGGACAGCAGAGGTCGCCAGCGTCACACAAACAGCGCTGCCACTCAACATTATTGTTCAACTTTTACTGAGAAAGTAACAGATACATTCTTATGCAGATATGCACATTTTCTGCTTGTACAATTGCAACTCATATCTAGGTCTGGGCAATAACATGATAAAAAACTGAACTGTGAGCTTATCCCTGTGACAATCTGCTTTTTTGATGAAATTGTCATATTGTGGTTTCACATTTCTCTTTTCATCTGTCTGTTCAAATACAAAAGATTTTTCCCACCTGCTTCTCTCAGCCTCAGAGCTGCCAAGTTCACTTCTGTATAGCTAACTGGATCTCACAGAAAGCGTGGGCTACATACACATCATTACAGGTCTTGTAAATTGCGTATGATTAACACAATTTCCCGGCTTTTTGCGTAAGTATTTGACGCCTCGCCGTCCCAGTTCATGTCTATGGTTGTGTTCTTAATTATGAATACAAACACAATCTTTATCCTAAACTTAACCCCTTCTCATTCTGGTCATTTTTCTTTCACACGTCTGACAAAAATCATCTAATTTTAAATCAGAAACAGTTTCTAAACCCTTTGTAGCTCAGGCAAATGTCTGGAGTCTTTTTAAAGCTGTTTCCCTGTAGTTTTAGCTTCTGATGTCCAAGAGACTCTGATCAGAAGAGAGAACTTTCTCCAAGCAAAAGAAAAACAGAATCTAAATTCCCCCTAAATGTTTTGGTAAATATAAGGTCGGTAAAGCTGCTGTTACAGCTGAGACATAAATGACTCTAGATTTGGCAGATTTGGGGTTTTGACAATTCCCCCGTTAAAAGCTGAAGGCAATTGAAGTAAAAATGAGTTTTAGGACCTAAAATTACTCAAAAATGTAGGCAGGGCCAATACAAAAGTCTTATTAAAATGTTTGAATGTTGGGTTTCACATTCTAGAGGCACTTTTTCATATGAATAACATTGGACTTTGCCATGAAAAAAAATACAAAAAATATTTTTGCTAATTTAAAAAGTGGTGATTTCTAGGATTACTAGACTCATTACGTGTTTGTATTTCAAAAATAAACTGCTTTTAAACAATATTCATTTTACCTGCCCTCCAAGTCATTGAAATAACATTGGCCTCTAGAATGTTGTGATGTCATCTGAAACCCATCTATTCTGGGGGAATTTTTTATTTGAAAGTTTACAGTAGAAATCTGAGTCTGGATCATCCCAGAGGCTGATTTTGCTCTAAATAAAAGGGATACCATGGTATTTTTTATCTTTAACCTTTCCAGGTAATTCATAGTATGCTTTTTTCAGAGACTGAACAAAATAGAATTTTTCAAGAAGTGGGACGTCCCTTCAAAGGAACGCCGAAATGATAAGGTTAACCAACCTCAAGCCGCAGCCCTAAAGTTACCCATAACTTGATGCCTAAACTTCCCCGTTTAACCTAAAGAAACGTTTCTACAACCAAATCTTCAGTCCAACCGGAGTACGGACTGGATGCAGTGTGAGCTCGGTGTAAGACATATTGTGACTTGACTTGAATTTCCCTATGAAATTACAGTACAGACCAAAAGTTTGGACACACCTTCTCATTCAAAGAGTCTTCTTTATTTTCATGACTATAAACATTGTAGATTCACACTGAAGGCATCCAAACTATGAATTAACACATGTGGAAGTATAGTACACAGCCAAAAAGTGTGAAACAACTTGAAAATATATCATATTTCTTTTCTTCAAAGAAGACACCTTCTGCTTTGATTACTGCTTTGTTCACTCTTGACATTCTCTTGATGAGCTTCAAGAGGTCGTCACCTCAAATGTTCTTCCAACAGTCTTGAAAGAGTTTCCAGATATGCTCAGCACTTGTTGGCCCTTTTTGCCTTCGCTCTGCGGTTCAGCTCAGACCAAACCATCTGGATTGGGTTCAGGTCTGGTGACTGTGGAGGCCAGCTCATCACTCTCCTTCTGGTCATTCATGGGATGCCTTCGGTATGAATACAATGTTCATGGCTATGAAAATAAAGAAGACTCTTTGAATGAGAAAGTGTGTCCAAACTTTTGGTCTGTACTGTAAATGGACCTTTCCTCATGAATTTCTCCTAAGGCAAGCCACGCCCCCAAATACTATGCCTTGCCAAATATATTGACATAGGGAATTGTGTGGACATTCGGTCACACGCCATCAGGACTTCGTGAGATCTACAGCAGGACAACATGAGATCTACACACCCGAAGGTCTACATGAGGTCTACAGCAGGAGGACAACTCCAGGATACATGAGGTCTACACCAGGTCTACATGAGGTCTACACCAGGTCTACATGAGGTCTACAGCAGGAGGACAACTCCAGGATACATGAGGTCTACACCAGGTCTACATGAGGACTACACCAGGTGTACATGAGGACTACACCAGGTCTACAATGGTGTACTTTGGCGCAGCACACACGCAGGCCACAGGAACACGCAGCCTGCTCTTGGTCAGTCTGTACTTGTTGCGGCTCTTGGTCAGTCTGTACTTGTGGTTCTGTTCGGCGCAGCACACACACAGGCCACAGGGACACGCAGCCGGCTCTTGGTCAGTCTGTACTTGTGGTTCTGTTCGGCGCAGCACACACACAGGCCACGGGGACACGCAGCCTGCTCTTAGTCAGTCTGTACTTGTCGGTCCGTCCGGCACAGCGGTTCTTGTTCAGCACCGGCACGTGAGCGTACACCGGGACAGAGTTATAGTCGTGCTCCTCGTGCGGCCGGTCCTGGTGCGCCCCCTGCAGGATACAGCCGCTGCACAGACAATGCGCCTCCAGGATGTCGCGAGGGAAGCGCCGCTCATCTCGGTTCACTCTGGAAAAACACGAGGAGAGAGAAAAGGATTAGGATAAAAACTGATGGCCTTCCTGATGCCTTGTCCACACAAAGACAAAACGAGGATAGTTTTATAAACAATCTGCATAAACATGGAGCTGTCTTAGGATTTGTGAGTATCCACACGAATCATAACCTGGCTCATACCAGATGGATATGTGTTGAACTCCTATCTGAGTTCTCACTATATCCATCTGGGACTTCACTCGCTGAAAGCGTTCGAGAAAAGGCGGGGCGTTTAGTGAAATACTTCGAGCTGATTGTTTGTGGGGCCTACCTTATTTGAGCTAGCCAATCACAGCAACAACTCGTAATGGTGTATCTAATGTCCGTGTGAGATAGAACGTGTCACACATACTGCTCGTCTTTCAAAAAGAAATTACTCTGTATTTCTGCTGAAACCGCATCAAAAGCAGCAGAAACACAAACATCCACGGAAGCCGCCGTCTTTGTTTAGCTTGAATCAGACTCGGCTGCGGCACCGGGGAGCTAACGGCCCGTGTTAGCCCGCCCTGCTACAATGTGATTGGTTCAAAACCACGCTGCTGTGATGTGATTGGGCTGGTCATTGCTTGGTTCGGACTCTCAAACCAATCGAGCCGGACGAAGGCCAGATGGTTTATCTCTTGTTTGTGAATTCACAAATACCGCGAGATAAACCATCTGGCTGGCCAGGTTACACGAATCAGTAAATCAGCCTGAAGTCGGTGTAATGTCTGTAACTGACCAGAGTGTGGCGCTGTGACACTGACACAGAAAAGAAGTAGAAATGACACTGCACATGCGCAGTAAAGTTGTTTAACGTGCACATAAACTTAGCAGTGAACACGGACCAGAGTCGGGACTAAACGTGGACCAGAGTCAGGACTAAACGTGGACCAGAGTCAGGACTAAACGTGGACCAGAGTCAGGACTAAACGTGGACCAGAGTCAGGACTAAACGTGGACCAGAGTCAGGACTAAACGTGGACCAGAGTCAAGACTAAACGTGGACCAGAGTCAGGACTAAACGTGGACCAGAGTCAGGACTAAACGTGGACCAGAGTCAGGACTAAACAATGGACCAGAGTCAGGACTAAACGTGGACCCGAGTCAGGACTAAACACGGACTAGAGTCAGGACTAAACGTTTCTCCACTCTTCTCTCTTTCTCTCCCTCTCTTTTTTTCTCCACACTCTTTATTTCTTTACAACTACATTTTATGATGGTCATTACAGTATATTTAATAATATTGTGACATATCTTATCTTTGTAAAGCACTTACACTTTCTGTGATAATAATTATGAATAAACTTGTCTTGCTTAAGAACAGAAGAACGCGAGAACAGTTGAAACTTAAAACTTTTCTTCATGTGAAATAATTTAATCTTTTATTGGGTAAATTCCTGACTCAGCACTTTTTACTTTTCTCTTTCCTCGGTTTGAGATCAGTGTTGGGGAAGTTACTTTGAAAAATAGCACAATAAACATATAATACTTTACAAAACTTTGAGATTGTGTTTTTTTAATGACATCTACACCCAAGTGAATAAAAGAACAACAAATGTCAGAACATCAACATTGGAAATAAATAACAAAACACTTTTAAACTGTTGTAATATGTTTAAACCAGACTTCAGCGCGTTTTTGACAATAATTCTTCTTTAGGCTGTAAAACGTGTGTCTGAACCTGGGTTCTTTACAACAGAATAAAGAAGGTTATTTTACATAAATATAAAAAATGTGCCTATGGAAGCCTGACTATTTTGTTAATAACTGAATAGTCTTTTCACAAAGGTGATGCAAGTTTGTTTGTTCATGACGCTACTGACTGAAAGTAACAGGCTCCGGTCACCATACTAACTGGACTGATCAGTGACTGAGACAAAACCTTCCTCTGAGTCAAAATGCTCTTTTTTACTCCTGATAAACATAAACTCTGTGACATTTCATATAAAACATGAAAGAACGCACCTGTACGTCCACGGGGAGAGCGCGCGCATGTGCAGACGTGACTGCAGCGGTGCGTGCTCGATCAGCTGCGCGCACGTCAGTTCAGGCAGCTGCGTGCGCGGGAACGCGCGCATTGGATGGCGCGCCTGGAACCTATCCGCGCGCACCTGCAGCTGACGCGCGTCTAAACAGCGCGCGGCAGCCATGACCGTGCACGCGCCCAGCACAAGCACCTGTAGCGCTCTGGAGCTCATCTTTACGTGCCCACTGGATCAAAGAGACGTGCCTCACCCACGCGCGCTCTGTGTTTATAGTGAGCCATGACACGCCCCTCGCGCTCATTCACAAACACGTGCACAGACGCACCTCTCACACCATTCACGAGGAAATCTCATTACGTCTCTTTCATCATCAGACTCTGAATCTGTGTTAATGTGTCTGTGTCTGGAGCAAAACCGCAACAGGTTCGCCTCTTTCTGAGGCGATACCAGAAGCACAACTTTACGATCAAGTCATTAAAAATATAATTAGGCTATACAAATGTAAAAATGCACTATGTAACTTTTCTGGAAGAGAACCCTTGTCTCCATTGGGATGTTCTTGCTTTGCAGAATGTTTTCTAGAACGGCTTTAAACATTCATCTAGAATGTATTTCATGTTTAAAAAGCAGCTCATAATTGAAAGAAATAATACAAGTGTGACATTACTGCATTCTTTGTATGTGTGAATACCGAAAAGATACACTATCATAACGACATAATGACTTAGAGTCACATGAATATAATTAAGATTCCATTGTGTGACTTTCCGGGATTGAAAAGTCTATACAATTCAGCAGAAGTGGAATGTTTAAAGCCACACTGGGGTACTTTCTGATGGTGTGACGTTTGCTCGAAGTCTTCCCGTCTGTCGTCTGGCTGCTCTGAAGAATGGTGCGAAGCTGAATTATCAGAACTGTTATGTCACTGTGAATACCACTCCCCATGGCTACACCAGGTAAAGACCATTCTGGATGACTGTGGACTGTCATACATTTGGACTACTCACATCTTTAGCAACTCTCATTGGCTCAAATTGACTGTTAAGCGAATTTTAAAAGACCAACATATTCAACATTGGCACAGTGAGCTCATGGACATGTCTTCATGTGACTTCTGTACAGACATAAAGCAGGAATACACATTTGAGAAGTATCTTCTCTGTAAAATGCTGGATATAAACAATCTATCTGTAACATTAAAACAAACAACACAAGAACTCCTAAAGTCACTGGCTGGTACCAGGGACGTAGCACCAAATTCTGGGCCCCAGGTACAAATTTTGTTGATGGGCCCCTAAAACATAATCTTGTGTTTTAAATATTGAGTCCACTCTCATTATTTTTCTATTCATTAGAGTTTTATTTTCTTCTAGAAAAGTCATATACAGCCTATTGATAGGCTTCAGTAAATCAATACTTTTCAACATTTCTATCGCCATAACCGACTAGAAAACATGACGTTTATGTGTGTGTTTTTGTGTGCGTCAAAACTATTGCGTTGGTTCATTCGCATAAAGACAAGGATAAAATGGAATGTGTTTTAAACTCACTCTTTTACATTTTAGCTCATTGTTTTAAGCTATAAACTTGTCTAAATTATGCCAAAAATTTACTGACAAAATTCTTGTGACATTTTGACAAATCAAAATGTTGCTGGATTGAGACATAGTGATATATTGACAAGATTTAACAGAAAAGGTCAATTAATAATCTTCTTTATTCAGCAATTTTCTTTGGCCAAAGTCAATTTGCTCCGTTTTAAAGAATGAACATCCTAACGTCACAAATAATTGCATTTAGAGGAACAATATTTATCTCACAAGCAAAAGTAACCTGCTTTTGGGGCCCTGTGCCCTGGGGAGACCAGTACCATTTACCCCCCAGTCCGACACCCCTGGCTGGTACAATGGCATTGAGAGATGTCTAAGAATCTGTCCTCTGTGCAATGAAGGTGGAGTTGGTGACGAATATCAAGTCATGTCTGTTTGTACAAATAACTGTAATAATATCATTATTTCAGTCACAAAAGATCAAAATGTTGTGTAGATTAGGTGCCTTTTGTCTTTATAAATGAATTATTTTATTTCTTACTGTCATATATGTCTAGAAATGTACAAAAATGTACTATATATTACTTTGTCAGTGAATGTATTTTGATTTGTTTTGTGCTCCATACCATGTGATGAGCAAAACCAAAAAATAAAATGAATTAATTAATTTCTAAAGTCATTATTTATAAATCTGTTAGCCAAAAATGTATTTCCTATTTAGTTGGGACAAATGACAGTCACAATAAAGGTGGAGGAGCTGATTTTCACACGCAAACATGATTTGGGTTTTCATAAATCTTTTGACACATGGTTAATATCATCATGTATTCGATTCGGTTGAAGTTATGGTTTATAAAGTCTTTTTACAAACAACAAAGTGAAACTGGAGAGACCACCCAAGCTCAGCCAATCAGAGCGCAGCATTCTGTTCCTGATTAGAACTACAAGTATTTACTATTCAATTCAGACAGTACACAGTGATCCAATTTTTTCACTAAGTTCTGCATTTATCATGTACTTTTTAGTGGAAAATATAAAGGTTACTATTTTAAAAGTAAAAAAGTTAGTTACCCCAACTTTAAGTGGAAAATTGCTGTTAACAAACCTACTAATTACGTAGCCTTAGCTCACTACATAAATGGGAAATTATTTTCAAAACAAGCCCACGAAACTGATAGTTGTTGTTTTCATGACCTTTTTGTGACTTCCTCACAGCTTTAAAATGCTCCCGCCCATCGCCCCATCGCCTTCACAATGTAGAGAACTATAACTTATTAATCTGACCCCTGGTACGCTTTTTGAGAAGCAGAAATGTATGACAAAGTGATAGAAAACAAGAGTAAACTTGTAACATTTCCAGATCAAACTCCAGTTCGGACCGTCAGGGCCTGCAAGGCCTTCTCTGCTGGCCTAAAATATCTAAATAATAAACTGATATAACTAATATTTAGTGCACGCATGCATAATAATAATAATTCAATAATTATTCATCAGCTTCTTCGTAGCATTTCCCATCGTTTCGCAGATTTCAGGCGTGTGTTTCATAATATATTGTTTTAACCAATCATATTTCAGTCATCAGTTGTTGTCAGGGTCAGTGAAATCTGCCCGAGGCCTTCACAATCAGTTTTGAAGGCTCCGTCTCTTAACATAAGCGTGTATCAAGCTGTTGCTTTAACCAATCAGATTTTACGTTGACAACGCCAAGGCCTTCTAGCAGGCCACCGGCAACGTCACGATAACTAGGCATTTGATTGGCTGTCTGTGCTTAATGTTGTTTTGAGCAGTTTTGTCACAGTGGCTAAAGGGAGAGACGAAATCGATTTGGTTGCAAATTTATTGGTAAAGCCTTTTTCAAGACAGACTTTTCAAAAAAAGCTGGACATTGTTCAGAAAGACCGGGCAACTCCGAACCTAGCATCTCTCCGAGCTCCTGTCACAAGCGGGAAAGGGATTTGTGCTGCGGGACACTTACAAGGTGCTTCCTTTAGCGAACCCAGAGTGGATTTACAGCTAAACGAGCAAGTGGAGGGAAACATAGCTGCGCGAGAGAGGAGCCGATATGAGCAAATCTACGAGGCCACTGGAAGCGGCGCCGGGTGCCTCAGGGACGAGACGGGATCCAGCGCAAGATCCACGCACACTACCACCAGCTCCAGATTCAGGATCATTTGCGTTTTTGGTGTACAAGTAATTCAGACTATTGGTGAGTAAATATTTGTGTGTGTGTGTGTAAATCGTTTATTCTGACTATAGAAGTAATGATGCTTTGCTTTTATCGCGTGCCTGCGTAATAGAATAGTTTAATAGCCATCAGCTGGTTATTGACAAGTGAATATATTTAAAAGGAGCACCACTGAAGGCCTAGGCAAGAAATGCACGGCCCGACACTGTCAAACTCACAATGTCATTATAAGAAACCGAAGTTTTAAATCTTTATAATTGTCCAAAAAAAAAGTAATACTTGAATAATTCAAACAAATACAAGGAAAAAGTAGTATTTTCCCAAATTTAGTCAAATATAAAAAAACTGCAACAGACTAAAATTATAATTGTATTCATGGTGAAACACATCGTTATAAATGATTCTTCAACAGGCTCTGAAGACAGCTTTGACACTTTTTTTCTCCTAAAATGGCAAGTTTAATCTTGAAAAACGTTTTATGGCTTAGACTTTATTCGCTGGAAAACAGTGACTTTTCTTTGTGAAAATGTTTTTTTCATTGTAGTTTCAACTTTAAGATAATAACTTAATGCCCTTCATTGCTCGTCTGCTTAGCATATGGCTCTTGAGTAAAAATAATTGCCCACCCCTGATTCCTTATCTGATTAAATAGACTGTAGTAAACAAATGTCCAGTTCCACACCATGCTACGTTTGAAAATTCTACTAAACTAAGAAGCTGGAGGAACTTTTTAACTACATTTTTCTCTTAAACAATTAATGCTTTGTGTTACGTTTAATAGTGCTTCTCTTCTTGTTTTACTGTAGCGGCTGTATTATCGTAAATGTAATCTGCAGACGAAGCAGATTCTGATGTAACGTGTGAAGTGTTTGGAGTTTCCCGCTGTGATGAGCTCATGTTTGGCTCACTGCAAAGGAATGAAGGAAGGAAGTAGGTCTGGCATATTTCACACATGATGATGAAGTTTTCTCTAATCTGGCTGTAAACTACAACACCCACAATGCACCTGGGCGCTCAAAAACAAAGCAAACATTTGAATTAGAGTTAAGGTGCATTCACGATACACTTTCGATTCAGATGAGGATTCGTTTGCGTGAATAGTTTGATTCGATTGGGTCAAAGTCTGATCTGGTCTGGTTCATCTCGGCTCGGTTGAATCAAGCCCTGGAGCGGTTCGTTTGAAGGGTGCAGTCGACCAAAGAAATTCTTGGTCGACTAAAAGCATGTCTACTCGATCGAATAATCGACTGAAAAGGGGTTGTGGCTGGAGTTGGCTGATATTGACAATAATGAATATCTCGATCATTTTTTGACGAATCTCGATAATATTTTAGTTCTAAATCTTAGATGGACGCAACAACAGAAGTAACACTACAGCTCACATTACTGCAGGGAAATGGTCTTATTTATCCAATATTTACAGAGCCGGATCCAACCTTTTGGGGGCCCTAACCAAAAATAAGCTTCAGGGGCCCTCCAGTCTTTTCTACGAACCTTAAACAGTCAAGCCAAAGCTGCTTTTAAATTTACTTTTTTCATTATAATTTAACTATACACAAAGTGACAGACAAAAATAAGTGTAAGCTAAATGATATTTCTCACCATAAAGAGATAATGTAAGATCCTGTCCCGGAAACTTTTGAAAAAAAAAACAGATACATTTTCCCCAAATTAAAACAAAGCATCTTTAATTTTGTGCATAATTTATGATTAATATATCATTGCACCTCTCCTCAAGTTTTACTTGGGTCAGTGTTTCCAAATGGGGCCCCAGCCCTGTCCCTCTCCCTGTGAGCTGCGCCTCTGTTCCCTCTTCATGTGCTCACGCTGAAACTGCACATCATCGGTGCTGGACTTTTTGGACAGAAATACTAACATCTGAAACTTTTTCAGGACAAACAGCCTCATGTTTTATGTGGCTTTTAAAATATTTCAACATAAATGTGCAGAAATCTGCCGTATTTCGCCGGAATGAAATGGCCAGTCCTCCTCTCTCGTCTTCTAAAGTGAAAGTGAAAGTGTCTTTGCTCCGACACTTGGTCTGTTCATGTGAGAGAAGTTGTGGATAGATCCATAAAAACAAATTTAAAGTCCAGAGCGTGTTTGTTTGGATGGAGCTGTATCCGCTGATGTAGCAGAGAAGCTGAGTGTCTTTTTTACTGTGAATGTAACGTGTTTCTGTCCCACAGCGCCTCCACAGGCCAAAGGCAGATGTGTCTCTACTGTGCTGGTTCGACTGGTAAAAGTGTTTTGTGAACAAAACCGAGACTGTTTAGAAAAGGACAGCGTTGGCTCCATGAGCCAGTGAATGTAGCCTTAATCTGGAGTTTTGTGATTATGATATGAATATATATAAGTTAGACAAAGAACACTTGCATCTCCCTAAAACCGACTTCTTTGTGTTGTTTTTTATTATTATTTTTATTTGCAAACACACGTGGTTGTTGAGTTGACTTTGCAGAGGAAGTCGAGGGAAACCTGGAGGAAGCAGGAAGTACAAAGGTGTGATTATTTTTAGCCGTTCTAAAAATAGCTGCTGGTCTGAGTATAAAGGATCCTGAGAAGTGTTCAGACGACACAGACGCAGAGCCAGAGTGAAAGTGCAGGAGCTGGTCAGGTTTTTACAATCATTTACCTGGAACAAACTTAATGCTGAATATATAAAGATATAGTGGTAAACCTGAACAAAAGTCACAAACGAAGAACCTGCTTTGATGCTAATGTGCAACATATCACATTAATGATAATAATAGAATAAAATAGCCTATCTACTATGATAAAAAAAATATAAAAATAAATAAGGATATACACAAACAAAGAAAGAAAGAAAGAATTAAAACAGGCTACATACAAATACAAACTCTGAACAATAGTGCAAAGAATATATAGAGGTTATGCACTGACATCATTTTATTCCAAAAATGCTTATCAACATTTAGAATGAGTGGCATTTCTTCAATGTATTTCTTTGTTGTCGTGGCAACAGCTTGTCTGCTACAACAGTTGATGATTTCGGACATTTTAACTGCAACATACGGACTCAAAAACTTTTTTTTTAAGAAAAAGGTAATAAGTTCAACTCTGTGTAATTTCAATGTCTGATAAATGTCTAAAGTCTTGTTGTTTAACAGAACAGAACAGAAAGATGTATTGTTATTGTAACAGAGTCCAACGAAATTACGTTTGGAGTGAGCCTCCGGGCCGCTGCACCTTTTGCGTGCCGCCCCTCGCTCTTCCTACATGAAATGCAAAGCAAGTATACAACAAAACACACAACAACACAACAAAAACACAGTACACGTGGTCACGTGATGGAATTTTTTGTGAGGAGTGGGTCGGGGAAAGAAAGGAAAGAGGCGGCAGACGTCATAGACAGGGGACGGGTAGGGAAGGGGCCACGGGAAAGATGTTAACAGGACAGTCCAAGATCTTTACAGAACAGTCTGTGCCATTGGCCTTCGGGAGTGTATCTGAGTGTGTGAGTCTGAGAGTGTGTTTGGAAGTAAGAGCCAAAACAACCTGGATGTTTGCAGTTGCTGTGGCATGTCAACAACCTCCAACACCAAGCATTCCCTAACCTGCATGTTATTGGTTGGTGGGAAAACCGGAGTGCCCGGAGGAAACCACCCAGACACGGGGAGGAACATGCAAACTCCACACAGAAAGGTCCGGCATAGGTACAATATTTGCTCGGGCTGCGAAAATCAACTCGAGTCGTATTTTCATGACGACAACA
Source organism: Mugilogobius chulae (assembly GCA_038363315.1). Taxonomy (NCBI): domain Eukaryota; kingdom Metazoa; phylum Chordata; class Actinopteri; order Gobiiformes; family Gobiidae; genus Mugilogobius; species Mugilogobius chulae. The sequence continues at coordinate 12,300,069 of CM076403.1, forward strand.
AACTATATTTCAACTTATTTTCAATAAACTCGATATTTTACTTACTATTTATGATCAGTATTAGTGTCATTTATCTTTTCTTATATAAAAACGGAACTTTAAAAATTATTATATTTCGCTAGCTTGGTAGCACATCGCCACAGTAACATAATCGCTTGCGCTCTGATTGGCTGTACATAGAGTAGTGGTTATTGTATTATCATTGAAGTAGAATGTCGATGTCGAAAAAATTACGACATTCATTCAATAAGTCCCAGATAACTTGCGACCCGAGTAGATTTTCCGGCTCGCGATCTTCAGTAGTGATGGTTGTGGCTGGGGGTGGTTGTGGTGATAGTTGTAATGATGGCTGTGGGGGTGGTTGTGTAATGATTGTAGTGATGGGTGTGGCTGGGAGTGGTTGTGTAGGTGGTTGTAGTGATACTTGTAAGGATGGCTGTGGTTGGGTATGGTTGTGGGGTAGTTGTGGTTGGTCGTAGGGTGGTTGCGGCTGGGTGTGGTTGAAGAGTAGTTGTGGAGTGATTGTGGCTGGGAGTGGTTGTGGGGGTGGTTGATTAGTGATTGTAGTGATGGTTGTGATTAGTTGTGAGATTGTTGTGAAGTAGTTGTGGCTGGGGTGGTTGTAGAGGTGGTTGTAGTGATAGTTGTAAGGATGGCTGTGGTTGAGTGTGGTTGAAGGGTAGTTGTGGTTGCGGCTGGGTGTGGTTGAAGGGTAGTTGTGGAGTGATTGTGGCTGGGGTGGTTGATTAGTGATTGTAGTGATGGTTGTGGTTGATTGTGGGGTGGTTGTGATTGATTGTGGGATGGTTGTGTGGTTGGTTGTGAGATCGTTGTGAAGTAGATGTGGCTGGGTGTGGTTGTGGGATGATTCTAGGGGTGATTGTGATGATAGTTTTGAGGATGGTTGTGGTTGTGACAGGGTGTGGTTGTAGGGGTGGTTGTGGTTAGTCGTAGGGCAATTGCGGCTGGGTGTGGTCGAAGGGTAGTTGTGGAGTGATTGTGGCTGGGTGTGGTTGAAGAGTAGTTGTGAAGTGATTGTGGCTGGGTGTGGTTGAAGAGTAGTTGTGGAGTGATTGTGGCTGGGAGTGGTTGTGGGGGTGGCTGATTAGTGATTGTAGTGATGGTTGTGGTTGGTTGTGTGTGGTTGTGATTGGTTGTAAGATCGTTGTGAAGTAGTTGTGGCTGGGTGTGGTTGTGGGATGATTGTAGGGGTGATTGTGATGATAGTTTTGAGGATGGTTGTAGTTGTGGTTGGGTGTGGTAGTGGGGTGCTTGTGGTTAGTCGTAGGGCAATTGCGACTGGGTGTGGTTGAAGGATAGTTGTGGAGTGATTGTGGCTGGGGGTGGTTGTTATGTGGTATTTATGTTCATAATGTCTTTTTTCAACAACGATCATCACAATCATGACCACAACCACCCATCAAGTCAACCACAGCCACACCCTCCCACCTCAACAACCATCACCAACAAGAAATACAACTAACCACAACCACCCCATACCAACCAAAACCACCTAACCATCACCACAACTACCACAGCGGCACGGTGGATAGCACTCTTGTCTCCCAGCACAAAGGTTCTCTCACAGGCCGAAACTTTCTGTTTGCATGTTTCTCCCGTGTCTGGGTGGGTTAATATCGTCTAGAGCAGGGGTCACCTCCAATGAGTTATTATAATGACTAGAGATAGCATGGGGCCTGTTGCTGTGGCAGTTGCGGCGGCCATCTTGCGAGGGGAGAAGTAGCAGAATTCTAATTGAAAACAGTGTAAAACAACGTTCAATAATTCATAGATTAAAGGGAATAATTAACATATACTTATATACTGTATTTATGGTCCAAATAATGCAGAGAACAGTTTTCTGTCTGTGTCTGGTCATTTTTCGTCTGAATTGTGAATATAAATATTGAGCCTAAAAACTTAAAGTATTTTTGTTTGTCCTTACAATATATGAGCACAAACCTTCATCATTATTGTGTTTACTTTACTGCTGTTGTTAAAAGTATGTTTTTTCAAGATTCTTTCACATTGGTTTGATTGAACAGAAGCAAAAACAAATGTACAAAAACGAAAAGGTTCAAATATCAAAGTATTTAAGTGAAAAGTGAATTGCTTCCCATTAGTTTGTCTGAGAACTTCAGTTAAGTCTCCCCACACAAGATGGCTGCTGGAACTGGACATTTGTTGCTATAGGTTACCATGGCTACGCTCTCTCTAGTCATTATTATAACTCATTGGTCACCTCCCCTCACTGTTACCATGGTAATCCCCAATCACTCATAATACAGTTTCAAGCACTCCAAGTGAGGTGATGATAGCTTCAACTCTTTCATAACTTTTTTTTTTATAGCCACAATACATTATTTGTAAATATAGTCTACTGTGTTGCATTGTAGCAGGTTTAGACCGTAAGATGAAATATTATCTAATATTAAATAAAGTCTATATAGGCCAACAGTGTTTCAATAGACTATAAACTAGTCTGAAAATCAAAAGTTTAAAGATCGCTAATTAAATAAAATTACGTAAATCCATAGGTAGATCTTTGGGCTAAAAAGGTTGTTGACCACTGCTCTAGAGGCTTTAAAGGATCGTCAAATGTACTATGTAAACCTCCAAAAAATCACCTGAAAAAAACAAAAAAAAAACTACACCTACCCACCACAACCAACAAAACCAGTGGCGGATCTAGAAATGTTTTTGTGGGGTGGCCAGGCAGGGGCCATGAATCTTACATGGGGGGTCGGGGGGTGGCAAAACACACTTTGGCTCTTTGTATCATTGTAGTTTATTTTGTGGATATTTCATTTATAGAATTATCTACAAAAACTCAGCTAAACTGCTTACATGAATGCACGCCACAGCATGAACTTAAAAGTGCTTAAAAGTTAAGGTGCTGCTAATATGAATACAAAGACATTTAACATAAGCTAAAATCCACCACTGAACAAAACCCATCACCACAACGACAACGACAACTACCACCACTACCATCCCCACATCCAAGTCCACAACTCACATCTTCATCTTGTACTGTTTTAGTGACTGTGTTTGAGCTCAGAAAACACTGGAGGGCAGCATTGAGAAGCAGAAAAGAAGAGGATGCACTTGCATATTTAACACACTAAAGAGACTGTTAACATCCGCACCGCAATGTTTCTTCCTCCTCTCCAAACCCAAACTATAAGATTTAAAAAATCCATTTTGTGACCACATGTACGTTATGGGCTGTTATGTTATTGCATGTGTTTGTGTGCATCTGTATTTAATGTTCTGTTTCTAAAGAACCTGAGAGAGCTTCACTTGTGAAAGGTGCAGTATAAACAAAGATTGGCAACACTTTATAATAACTACACCTTATTTAGCATTAATAAAGCATTAATAAATGATTAGTTAACTATTTACAAATATCAATCAATCAATCAATTTATTTTGTATAGCCAAAATCACAACAACAGTCGTCTCTGAGGACTTCCCAAGATTATTAATTTTAGCAAATATGAATAATAGGAAATCAAAATAAAACAATACATATTCAATAAAACAATACACATTCAATGAAACATTTGATCAAGCAGATTATTAGTAGAGCAGATGAATGATTGTCCAGAACATCCCCTGTCCTTAGACCCTCCTTCTCGGCAAGGAAAAACTCAAAAAACCCTAAGGGAAAAGAGAAACCTCGAGGAGAACCACAGTGAAGAAGGGTTCCACTCCCATGGACGGACAGGCTGTAGATGTAACTAAGACTAAAGTAATAGAGTTTATGTTTGTGGAGCCAGAGTCCATAAGCAGAGGGAAACGACTCGTCTAGCAGGGTCAGGACAGCCAATCCTGGAGAGGAAGGTGGGGCGGAGGTCCAAGCATCAGTGGTCCGGCCCACGTCACTGGAACAGCAGCATCTGAAACAGTTACACTCCCCGAGAGGGGAGTGGGACAGGGGACAACGAGTGAATAGCAAAGAACAGACTAGAGATGAACTGTAGTTTATTATTCTTTACAAGAAAGGCAGAAGTGAGAGGATAGTGCTCAAGTTGCCATACTTTCCCCAGTATAATTGCTCCTAGGGCAGCCTGACTAGAACTATGGGTTTACCCCGGGCTCACACTGTCTCCAGTCCAACTCCGGTGCAGCCACCGGACCGGTCTTGCTACGGTGGGTGACTCACATTAGCTCCGGTGGTCTGCTGTCCTGCTGCAGCCACAGGCTCTGCTGCCGACCTCGCGAGACCCCGAACTCACGGAGGTTCACGCTCAACGTGGGAGAATACGCGATCGCTGAGCACTTTTTTTCCTCTCTCTCTCTTTCGCTGAGCACGTGTGTGTAAACAAAGAACACGCGCCGAGCTTTGGGCTTATTTCACGTCAGTTGGTTTTCTGTTGGATTTTTCGCCGCACAGTGGGTAAGTACGGGAGGTTTATTTACATTCTATGTGTTACATAATCGTGTAAATGTCGTATTTTGTATTATTAGCGGTAACGTAATCATTTATTTTGAAAACTACCGGATTCACTTCACCAGCGCTGGCTTGGTTTCCTGTTTATCGTGTCTTGTTTTCACAACTTCATCAAAAAGGGCTCCGGTGCGCTCCGGCGTCCAGCCAAATTTGAAACAACGAAACAGATTCGGAGCGCCGGATTGGCCGTACCGGAGACACCGGACTAGACTGTACGTCGTGTGAGCCACTGTCGGACTTTTCAAGTTAAGTAAAGACTCCGGTGGCTGCACCGGAGTTGGACTGGATGTAGTGTGAGCCCGGGGTTAGAGTCTGTTCCTAACTGACCTGATCATAAGCTAATCCGAAGAGGAACGTTTTGAGCCTAATCTTAAATGTAGAGACTGTGTCAGCGTCTTTGACATGAGCAGGGAGCTGATTCCATAGCCAGGGGGCTTGATAGCTAAAAGCTCTGCCTCCTATTGTGCTTTTAGAGACTCTAGGAACCACCAGAAGTCCAGCATCTTGAGAGCGAAGTGAACGGTTAGGATGATAAGGAGTTATTTCATCTTTGATATAAGAAGGGGCCAAGTCATTTAAAGCTTTATAGGTTAGAAGAAGAATTTTAAATTTGACTCTAGACTCAACAGGAAGCCAGTGAAGATCTTTTAGTACTGGGGTAATGTGTTCTCGTTTTTAGTACCTGTTAGTACTCTTGCTGCTGCATTTTGAACTAATTGAAAACTTTTTATTGAGCTTTTAGGACACGCTGCAAGCAGGGAGTTACAGTAGTCTAACCTCGACGTGACAAAGGCATGGATTAGTTTTTCAGCATCATTTTTAGGCAGTAGATTTCTAATTTTGGCAATATTTCGCAAGTGAAAATAGGCAGTTTTGCACGCTTGACTAATATGTGCTTTGAATGAGAGCTCTTGGTCAAATAAGACTCCAAGGTTTCTTACAGTCGAGCTGGAGGCTACACTGACATTGTCCAGTGTGATTATCTGCTCAGTTAGAGAGTCGCGCAGATGTTTAGGGCCGAGTAAAATCACTTCTGTTTTATCAGGATTAAGGAGTAGGTAGTTAAGGCTCATCCAGGTTTTTATATCCTTCACACAGGCACTGAGTCTTTCTATTTGACCAGTCTGATCTGGTTTCATTGGATAAGTACAGCTGAGTGTCATCTGCATAACAGTGGAAGTCAATGCCATGCTTTTTGATAATGTTACCTAGCGGCAGCATATAGAGAGTAAAAAGAATTGGACCAAGTACAGAGCCCTGTGGCACACCGCAGGTTAATTTAGAACATTGTGAGGAGCTTTGGTTTACATTAACAAACTGATACCTATCGGTTAAATAGGATTTAAACCAGCTCAGAGCAGTTCCTCTGACACCTACATCACATTCTAATCTCTGCAGTAAAATATTGTGATCAATCGTATCAAACGCTGCGCTGAGATCCAGCAGAACCAGGATTGAGATCAGTCCGTTGTCAGCAGCTAATAACAAATCATTTGTGACTTTAAGGAGAGCTGTTTCCGTACTATGATGAGCTCTAAAACCAGACTGGAATGTTTCAAATAAATTATTCTCCTGTAGGTGGCGACAGAGCTGTTTAACTACAACTCTCTCAAGTATTTTGGAAATAAAGGGAAGATTTGAAATAGGTCTATAATTGGCTAAAACTTCAGGATCAAGGTTTGGCTTTTTCAAAAGAGGTTTAATTACAGCATATTTAAAAGACTGTGGAACATAGCCACTTTTTAATGAGGTATTTATTATACTAAGAATAGGATCTAACATCAGAGGGAGAATGTCTTTGAGAAGCCTACTTGGGATTGGGTCTAAAATACAAGTTGAGGTTTTAGAAGACTTAAAAGCTGAAATTAAATCTGCTTTACTAAGAGAAACAAAGTTGTCTAATATTACAGGTGGGTCTAAATGAGACCCTACTTTTACAGCTTGGATTTGTTCATTGCTAGTAGCAGGAGTGATTTCATCTATTTTATCTCTAATATTGATTATTTTATTATTAAAAAATGTCAAAAAATCATCAGAACTGAGAGTAACTGGGATTGATGGTTCTACTGCACTGTGGCAGTTGGTCAGCCTGGCTACAGTGTTAAATAATAGTCTGTTAATCATTTATCATTTATAAAGGCTTAATATCCTATATCTATTAAGCATTGACAGAGCATTAAACCTAAATAGAAATGCTAAATATTAATAAAACATTAATTGCAATGCCTTACTAAACATCAAATACTTTCTTTTTAACCAAACACAACTATTTTTATTATTTATAATAGACCATTAATTGATACTTTACCAATCCTTTATAGAGTCAAATTATCCCTTATAAAGCAGCTATTAATACTACTAATAATAGATTTGGTGTGAGCTCATCTAAAGTGTGAACTAATTATGCTTTATAGCTTACTTATGAACCAAAATAAAACAGAAAAAAGAGAAGACAGGATATAGGATCGTGATGGACAAAGGGACAGATCAGTCGTGCAGCTGAAGCAGAGGTGAGTTTGTGCTTCTCCTTTGGTCGGTGCATCATTTCTACAACCTGCCCACAGTCAGCATCCTGCGTCTCCTCCTCTTTTGTTTTACAGTTTGATTCTTTTTCACAAAGAAATTAGCCTAATAAGGACATTAATCAAAGGACAGGTTCATTGACTTCCTGTCCCACCTCTTCATTGTAAGATTTAACTTTAATAGACCACACACTTTTCAAATAACTATTTTTTGCTGTTGGAGAGAGGTCACGTGACAATTTTGAACCCGACATGTTTTTCTCGCAATTGCACCAAAGTAAAGGAAATGTGATAAAGGGTTTCTGACTATCTTTCTCTGCAATAACTGCTCAGAGATCTCCTTAGACTCTCAGGAGAAAAGTTATTAGTTATTGTATTTATATGATTGAAATGTGGTAAATTCTTTTTAAAATGTGTGTTTTTTGATTTCTACGAGACAACAAATGAGACAAAGATGAAAATGTGTGAAGGGCTTGTGTAAAACTCAAAGAGCTCTTATAAGCTATAGTTCTCAGAGTCGACACAAGAGGACACCCTTTTTCAACCATATGGGACTTGACGCTTCTGTAAAGTATTGTAGCTTTGAGTTAAAGTGCATAAGATATCCCTACTGTGGTCATGTCAAGTTTAATTGTGACATCAGATAAATGCTTTCAAATGTAGTTTAGTGTGGTGATATGGCGTAAAGCAGCCCATCTGCAGCCAATCAGCGTTAGCAGTGCCCTATAAATTGGGGAGACGTTTACCTGGTGCGTCCTCTCCATCCTCTGACGTCACACGTCGGCGCCGCTGTGCAGGTTCGGGGCTAGCATGTAAAGCCTGGTGTTGATGTTGGTTGTACTCGTTGTGATAGGAGCGTCAAGCCGCCAACGAAGGCCGTCATAGCCAACAACAAAAGTAACACAACTAACGCCTTGCATTGCTGGTAAGCGTCCGCTGTGCGACAAATTCAGTCTTAATTGGGAGTGTTGCTAATGCTAATGTTTGTAGCGTGACGCGCTGGGCCATGGAAAGAGCTAACTGCAAAGCTGAACGAGGGCGTTCGGGGTCTCAGTGTAACTGTGGGTTCAGCGCCACGTCCACGTCCCTGGTAGGTATGGACGAGCGTCTTTGGTGCATAATGATGTTAGATTACCTGTTTATTTTATTAGGATCTGCCAAGCGTCGCCCACCTCCCCTTCTTCTACGGACCTGAAACTGTGTGTCTACCTGATATGTGCATTGGACAATGTGTTACGGGCTGGTCCCAACAATTGTGAACTTTGGACTGCAACGTGATGTATGTGAACTGATCTAATTGTCTCCATCAAGACTTTTTAACTAAAACTAAATTATAATTAAACTATTTATACTTTTGTAAACTTCTGCCTCTGTCCACTCAATTTAACGAACCTGTGTCCTTACTTTTATTTTCTGGATTAAACTCCAGTGGCGTTGTTGGTTGTTTTACAGTAAATTCATTGGGTTTACGGTATGTTAAAGGTATAAGTGCATTTAATTTAAGCTATCCATTTATTTCATGCCACCATCCTCCCTCGGTTACATTAGTAAAAGTAACATTCAAGCCCATATGAAGGATTATTGTGTTTTACAAGTTACTGTGTGTTACTTTAGTCATATAGACATAGTATTAAAGGTTTATCATAGTTTTACAGCAGTTAACTCTTTCAGTGCCAGCCCTATTCTGGCTTTGACCCTCCTTGCCCGTCAGGAACTTTTTGCTATTTTAAGAAATATTCACAGCTTCACAAATAGCTTTGTGCGACTAGAATCATGTTGTACATCAAAGAGACCTACAAGTGTCTATTTCATTTAAAAAAAGAATTGATTTTCTACATTAATCTGTTCTCTTTTATAGGCTTTTGAAATTCCTTGTTTTCATCAACGTTTGGCGAGAAACTTTTGAATTAATGTCCCGTTTCTAAATCAAACTTCATGTCAGTCAGTGTTATTTTCACTTTGTTCTACTTTTTGGTGAAAGAATCTGAGCCACTACAATGAAATAATGTCTTTAGGATAAAAACAGGAGGTTTACGTGATTAAAACAATGAGGACAAGTGTCTTTTTCATCTTTAAACTAACAAAAGCTGTTACAGACGTTTTCTACTTTCTGATGCAGATTCTATAGATTCAGCCTCTTTCATTGAGCAGAGATTATATTGAACCCCCCTGCATGTTCTTTTCTCCTCAGAGTCAGTAGGATCGTCTTTTCTTCAGTTTAAAGATCAAATATCTGCTCTAAACTTACTCAACTGTGTTTTTAGTCCAACATGTTTTGTCTGTATGTAACCGGGTTGTTTATAATATAATTACACAAAATTATTTTTCTTTTATTTGTTCTGCATACCTGCTTAGTTACTGTGCTGTCTTGGCCCAAATGTGGTCTCTTCTTCGTGAAATCCGTGGTGGGAAGAAGGTTGGTTACCCAATGTAATCCGGTGTTTTATGTGCATTTTGGCCATTATTTCACTTTTATTTTGGTCATTGAGCAATCTATAGTTGTATTTAAGTCAATATTAAGCCTTTAAATTGTTCCGATGTTTTTGTTTATTCATGTGAAGAAAGCGGGAAAATACTGACGCTGTATTGTCTCCTTTTCCCTTGTAGTTTGGGCCAGCGGTTAGCAGCACATGTTAAAGATTCTGTCCTGTGGTTCCCTCATGCACCGGCAATCATAGACCAGCACACACAACGCAGAGTGAAACACACCGGTCAGTTTGAAAAGAAAGTCGACCTCCAGAATCAACTGATAATGGAACATCGGACTGCACTGCCTAAGTGCTACAGTTGGCCTCGCAATGACGTAAATTTTCATCATTGGCAGGGAAAAAGGTAAGTTAATAAATTGACAGTAAATGTTGAAAATTATTGGAAGCAATTTGAGTTCTTCTGCATAATTCCTCCACATGTCATCAAAAAGCGTGTGTTGCAAAGGCTGTATTCGAATGTGCGCTCTAACTACTCTATAGTTCACTATTCAGGGGTCACGCCATTTTGTAGTGGTGTCTGAAAGTCCAGCAGGTCAGAAGTAGTGCACTCAAAACTTCCCACAATGCATCAGGAAAAGTAGTGAGCTTCGATGGTCACTTGGATTTTCAATTAGCCTTTTTCACGCTGCGGCTTGGCTAGTTCGGGTCAGACAATACCTGTTCTCGTCTCGTTCATTATGAAGAATTAGCAGAAACACCATAAAATAATGAAATATTTAACTGACACAAAGTGAACAAGTTACAGCCAGATAATCATTTGCAGTATGTTAAAACTCTCACCTACAGGGTAAATATTTCTCTGGGAAAACCCATGTGCTTATAAAATGTGCTGTTTGTGCCTCAAAGCTAATAGTAATCTGTATATAAAGAAGTTATTGATGTTAAAATAACTCTACAAACTGATAGCTTTTACAAAAACAATTGGCCTGGCATTGTTAACTTAATTTAATTTGTTAATTTGTTAGCATTTAGCATTGTGCAAAATACTCACTTTTATAAACCAATAGGCTTTTCCTGATGAAGTATAGGGCAGGGATCTCCAGCCTATCCAACATCCCTAAAGGATTTTGGATCATTCACATCACACTTTATTACACACATTTTCCTTTAACACATGCCTATTTCTATTGCAACTGTGCCTTTAGATGCCCAATTGTGTCAAATTCTAAACTGATAATGGCAAATGTTCCATAAAACATCTAACAGTGCTCTATTTACCTTCAGTTTCATGTCATCTCTAATAATATTAGCTCCAGATTTGTTTTGCAAAAGTAGCTTTCCTATGAAAAAGTTGGAGACCCCTGCTCTAGGGTCTAGTGCTTGAGAGATCAATCTGACTGAAGGCACCTCTACAAACAGACAAAGCGAGAAAAAGTAACTGCATCCCGACTTCTCCGCCTTGATGACTATAAAGCCATGATGCATGCTGGGTAATGTAGTGCAGTGAACACCTGTTCACCTGAGCATTCGCATCCATCTATCCATCCCCCACGCTCGAAGAGAGGAGACAATTTGGCAGAGGTGTTGAGGTGGAAGAAGAGGATTGGCGGAGCGGTAAAGCACCAGTCAAGCAGTCAACCAACCAGAAACCAGGACCAGGCAACATATAAGGCACACCACGCCCAAATTAACATACACAGGAAGAACACAGACGACGGAGCATTTCATTTGGACCGACAGGAGACATGTCTGCTGTTAAACAACTAAAAGTGAGTCAAGATTTACATTTTGGCATTAGTTTGTGTTGACTAAAATCTAGTATTAAGATTATGTTACAGTGAATATAGTTTATGACAGTGTTTTCTTCTATATCAGACAAGTATCGGTAAGAGTTTATTACCTGACTAGTTTTGGCGGTCACTTTCGACGGGTCAGGAACTAGTCAGGTAATAAACCATCTCTTACCGATACTTGTCTGATATAGAAGAAAACACTTTCATAAGAAGACATGATGAACATCCCTAACCTAGTTAATATTGTTATTCTACAATGTAAAACCAAATAGCACTCCAGACAAATAGTTGTAAGTTTACTAAAACTTAAGGAAAGAAGGGTGTTTACTGACAATTGCTAAGGAATGGTGGCAGTCTTTGTGTAAACAGTAACCTAACTAAAACTAAACTCATGTGAATCCTTTGAGATGCATTTCATTTGTGACTCACAAAGGTGAATGTTTTTGTAAACCTGCCCTCAGAGAGTCACATTTCTACACTTACGAGACTAAACCAGAACTAGAGCTGAATCAAACCTGGACTCGTACCAAACCAGGACTGATCCCTAGACCTAGACTAGATCAGGACTAAGCCAGGACTAGACCTAAACCAGTACCCAGATCGAACCTAATGTAACCCAAGTCAAGTAATGTCCAACTTCCTGTGAAGCATATTACAGTGGAACTTGGTTATTATTTATTAACTTTTAACTTGTGTACTAACACTTAATGACATGTTGTTTGTGCTGTTCAAACCCAAATTTAAATTCTGAATTTCTCTGTCCAGGAATGGGATTTTTGACATTTGCGGATTGTTTTAACTTTTTTGCATAAATCATAAATCTTGTCATTTTTGGCCATTTTTAAAAGGCAAAGATGATTGGAAATTATAATCTACACTGATTGACAACTACAGCCAAAGACACTGGAATGCTTACAAAAGAAAAAGATGGAAGCTGTATTTTTGCTAGAGATATTGATTGAATTTATTTGGCTATGACCTTAAAATGCTGTGGAAATGAAGACTGATATATGCTAAATGATAACAAAATGTTTGATTTTCAATGAGAAATGTTTGAACATGTTTAAAGTTAACAATTGGTTATTTAGGTAATATACTGACTGGCTCCTTTGATTTGATTTTGTAATTGTTTTTGCTTCCACTTCAAACAATTTGGGGCCGGTTGTAGGAGCCATTTTGGTACTGTTTATTTATTTAATTGTTTTGACCTCTAGCCACTTGGTGGTGCAGTCAACACCACTTCCCCTCCCCCATATAAGGGCTGGGCTACCTGCACCAGGTGCTGCTTATGGTGTGTAGGCACACAGTCTTTGATCGTGACCGGGTGTGACAAGTGGATATTTTGTGGATATTATTTGGATACTGCACCTGCATTTATGTGGAAAATAAATAGTTTTAAGTGAAGTAATTTTGTGGTCATTTTTGGACACGCGTCAAGACACTAAGCACCTCAGTAACCTAGAGGCTTGTGACATTGGGTCTTTTGCCTCTACAGGCGCGCTATACAAATAAAGCTTACATAATTACTAATGGAGTGTTTCCAACAGCCCTAATTGGCCCTACTTTATTCTCCTCTGAAATATTAATCAATAATTGCGAATGAAATTCGTCTTTACAACTCATACATGTTATTATCAGTTGAAGGAAAAAACAGCGAGAAAAAACAGTTTCAACGAGTCAAGTTCCAGATGGATAATGTAGAAGAACTCAAATTTGAATTCAACACATATCCATCTGCCGTGAGCCAGATTAGCTACTTATTTTGAGGTGAATAACCATTTAAATGAGTGACTTTCTCTTTGTAGCTGGATGTTGATGCATTTGGTTGGCTGATTAAGAATGAATGTGGCTTCTTCTGAACACTTCTCAACGTCTTCCTGAAGTGGAAGCAGCGCGTGCTATTTAAGAAAGGTCTTTTGAGATTTCTATTTTAATTCTCCTTCAAATGTTCACAGGTTACAATGTCAGAGCTCATGTCAGAGCTCATGTCAGAGGCTTTTCGTGAGTTTCTAAAGGAGAAGGTCATCTCCAAAATGAGGACTGTGGATCAAGAACTGGAGTCTCTGAGACAGGAGAACATGTGGGAGACAGAGAGGCAGGCTCTCAGCAGGCTGCTGTCCCACATCAATCGGTACTTTTCTATAGTGGATACAGTTCCACTTCATGAATACGGAGATCTCGAGGTAAAGTACATCAGAGTGCATTGTTGTGAAATCACTTCAGTGTCTAAAGTGCACTTTCTTTCTGTGTATGCTCAGTTTGTAGGTTCTGCGGCGAGTCTGCTCTGTGACCTAGACAACTGCATAAAGTACATTAAAGACAAACGTTCAACATTTATTCTCACAAAGATCCAGTAAGTACCACATCAGATACAATTTGTCAAGAATTCAGAATTGCAAGCCCATGGAAACTTAATAATGTCTCCACATGCAAGCTGAAACATTTGAAAAAAGACACACCCACAACATAAAGAGACCTCATGTATTCAGAACCCATCTCACTCATAGGGCTGGACGATATGGGATATACTGTATGTTCATATATATATATCATTCAAGATAATTAAGGACTGGGTTCCAGGTGTCCTAGAAAACCTGGAAAATACAGTAATTATCCCATGAAAGCAAAAAAATAAAAAAATAGCCAAATGTTAAAGAAAATAAAATGTCCTGAAACTGATTTAGACTTATTCATAAAATGTATTATAGTGCTCAAAGGTCCTGGGTTCGAAGAAGGTCCTGGGTTTCGACTCCCGGGCCGCCCGGGGCCTTTTCTATGTGGAGTTTGCATGTTCTCCCGTGTCTGTGTAGGTTTCCTCCAGTTACTCCGGTTTCCTCCTACACATAAAAACATGTCCAATGTGCCTCCCCTTCCCAGGACTACAGATGGAAATTAGCTGTAAGCTAGAATCTGGTACAAGCATCTCTGCCATTGTGCTTAATGTAATTGTACATTGTCCTTAATAAACCTTACCTTAACTAATGCACTAAATTTTTGTCACAAGCACAGCTGCGTCTGATACCTTCTGCTTTTGATTTTTAATAGGCAGTAGTAGATCAAAGTCAGCATCCTGTTTTTTTCACCAAAATGTAGAACAGAGCTTACATTCTTAACATTGATGTTAAGGAGCCCTGTACACAAAAACATGTTGAAAACATTTTTACATGTAACAAAACTCCTCTATATTTTTCTACATTTTCTCATTTTGATCAGAAAAATATATCTTGATATGTATCGTATTAAGGGAGTTGTATTGAGACAAATCTGTATCAGGTCTGTATTGTATAGCGGAAAGCTCTTGGCAATACCCAGAGCAAAACAACACTGACTTGAATTTTGATTTATAAAAGTTTACTTTTCTCCAGTTTTCGGTCAAAATCGCTTGATTCTGGTGAAAACACAGAATTTCAAATACAGTAGAATATTGTAGAATAACACATTTTATACATCACAATTTATTAATAGAGGTTATGCACTGACATCATTTTGCTTAGCAACAATTAGAATGAGTGGCATTTCTTCAATGTATTTCTTTGTTGTCGTGGCAACGGCTTGTTAGCTACAAACTTGTCTGTTAACAACAGTTGATGATTTAGGACATTTTAACTGCAACAAACAGATTCAAAAACATCTTTTTTAAAAAGAAAAAGGTAATAAGTTCAATTGTGTGTAATTTTAATGTCTGATAAATGTGAGAAGCTAAAGTTTATCTGCTTTGCTACAACTGTTGACTTGATTTACTCTTTTTACATGTCAGTTACAAACCCAGTGCTCAGACTTGTTGTGGGTTGAATTTGTTATCAAACTGTAGTTTAGTTTTCCTGTTTTAGCTGTTTATTGAACTCTTACAAGAGAAAATGTCCTTTCTCTCCATTGACTCTCATGCATCCTTGCCACTCAGCATGAACATTTAGAATGCTGTGATGTCACCTGCATAACCTCTATTTTCTTTATCGATGAGCCATACGTCCTTGCTGTAGTGCCTCGCATATGAGTTCGAACATAACATTTTGTAAAGTACATCAAATGAAAAGAGAGAAAAAAGTAAATAAATAAACAAATAGTAAATCTCAACTTCCCATGAGACATCTAAAAATAGAGCTTTGGAAGGTGACGTCACGAGTTCTACACCGCAGTGGCTGATGGGATTGAACGTCTCATGTTGAAGGGCAAAACAAAGCGCGGTGCATTAGAAAGTCATTCAAAAGTGCACACTTTGAAGCATTTTAAGTGCCTTTTATTGTCCCAGGACTGCTGTGTTGCTGTTGGTAGTACGGATAAGCTAACTACAGCTTCAACTTATCAGTGTCAAAGGGCCAGAGGCGCATTAAACATAAATAAGTTATTAAATTCAATAAACATTAAAGAAAACACATTTCTGATTGTGCTTAATGTGGTAAATTGCTTTATTATTCATCTTTTCCTGCCTTGTAAAGCACTTTAAATTTCTTTGTGTATGAATTGTACTATACTTTTACATTTGCCTTCATTCACATTCACATTGATATTACAAATTTAGATATAAAAGATATTCTTTATTTAGGCCTATTTTTTAATGCTGTTGTAAACATAAACATTGACACAGCTCTTTCTCTCCTCTTTAGGACAATGTTGACGCAAGAATCTGAAAGCAGCGATGAAAGCAGTGACGATGAAGATGAAGAAGAATATACGCTGAAAATGGCACTGCTCAACCCTCGCTCTGCTAAGAAATTTGTCAGAGGAAAAGACGATAGACTCTCCACTTTAATTTGGCGCAATGAACTGGATGTGCTTCTGCTCACAGAGACCTGGTTATCAGAGGAATCTCAGGATGCATTCGAGAGCATCCTGCCTCCAAATTACCGTTTCTTGAGCAATCCACGTCCTGATGGTCAAGGTGGTGGGGTGGCTATCGTTTACTCCAACGCATTGAGGTGCGAACAAGTCGAGTTTGACTTAAACCTTCAATGCGAATATGTGGCTGCTAGTTTCAGTTACTCACGATCTCTCGAGCCGATTCTTATCATAAGTATCTATCATCCTCCCTCAGCATCAGACACAGAGTTCTTGAAAGAGTTAAAAAGCATCTTGCAAGAGGCTTTAGCCCGTTACAGATTTGTGGTGATCGGTGGAGATTTCAACATTTGGTTTGATCAAAAAGATTTGAACTCCACACGTAGGCTTCGTAAACTCTTGGAGAAGAATAAGATTGCTCAATTTGTGTCCCAATCCACTCACAAAGACGGACACATCTTAGATCTGGTCATTGCCAACGATAAAGTGAAAATCCGGCGTTTGTCAGTGAGGTCCAACAGCTTTTCAGATCACAAAACTGTCTTCTTTACTGCACGCTACACACCACAATACATAAGGAAATGATAGCGAACCCTAGTTATGCTCAAAAACAAAGGATACTGTTGCAATGGGCTCCGTGCACGGAATTTCAGTTGGCTGCTTACGTTCAAAAATGCTAACTTCTGTATGTACGACCACTTCCTGTTAGCGTTAGCCTTTAGACACAATTATGTCTCTTTTTAAACGCACAAGTGTCCTTTGGTGAAATATTCCTCTGATATGTAAAGTCTTTAACATGTTTTCAGTAAAATTTACCACAACTGTCTGATCTAAAGAGGATTTATTTGTTTTTTCTATGAGGTTTTCACTACATCAGTTTAAAACGACTAAATCCTCTTTAGATCAGACAGTTGTGGTAAATGTTACAGAAAACATGTTAAAGACTTTACATATTAGAGGAATATTTCACCAAAGAACACTTGTGCGTTTAAAAAGAGACATAATTGTGTCTAAAGGCTAACGCTAACAGGAAGTGGTCGTACATACAGAAGTTAGCATTTTTGAACGTACGCAGCCAACTGAAATTCCGTGCACGGAGCCCATTGACATTTTGAAGTATCTAATAAGTCAGAGCGAAACTTACACTGTTACACCACACAAATCGGGCTTACAGAGTTTTGTCCATCCAACTTCAGCGCAGATTTGTGTCAAAAACAAAGACAAGATTCTGTTTGGTGGTTAAAGTGCGCATTTCCCATTTTAATTTAATTTCATAAATTAACACTAGTCATAAATATAAATCATAGTTTTGCATTAATCAAGAACAAGTTTGTGAAAAAAGTTAGAATTTGTGTGTAGTAGGCTAGTGGATTTATTTGCCTTAAGAAGTAAATGTCTGTTACATGAGAGGAGCTGTGCTGTCCTCACAACACGTGACTCTGTGAAGCTAGACAGCCAGCGAACTAAAGAAGAAACTCCGTAGACAAGGCGTACTTTTCTTGTGTTTAATGAAGTTTCTTGTGTGATATTATGTCTTTATATAGTAACTGAAAAACACAGAAAGATGTGTATTACAAACTAGACCTTACAAAAGAGATCCAAATTCAAGGTAATTAGCATATGCACATGTAGTAAGGCAGTTACAGCTAGCATCGTAACAATCAAAATAAAGACATCAAGCAATATGCAAAAAGTAGGTGCTTGTGAACACAAAAATACTCACAAAGACGAAAGTTTCCCAAGGTTCAAACAAATAAAGCACATTTGCCGTGTAATGAGTTTTCAAGGCACATGTCTCTGCAAAACTAGCTTGATTCTCTTCTGCGGGAGAAAACGTCATAGCTTGACTATAACAAACAGAGTGCTCACTCTGCACTGAAACTCAAACGATCCTTAGCGGTAAAGATGTCTCACTCTGACAAATTTCCTGAAAACGTTTTTAAACCATCTTATAAACATGAACTTAACTTATATTTTAACAATATGAACTTACTTATTACTTTTTAACTAACTTATTAAAGTCTTTTAATTGAAAGACATAACACTCCCCGCTTGATATAATCACATTATATCACCACAAATACCAAAACACAAATATAATAGAAGTGTTACATGGCATTCTCTGAAAATAAAACAACAATCTCTGAAACAGGTCTCAAAAACACCTTTGCAGTCCCATGTTTAACAATCCGCACTTCTACTTTACGGACCTTTTTGTCGCTGCTGGGCAAAGTCTTTACGATCAGTCCCATGGGCCATTCATTTCTGTGTGTCTGTGCATCCTTTAACAGCACAACATCACCTTCTTTGACATTAGGCTGGTTTTCAGTCCATTTTGTGCGTTTTGCAAGGTAGACAAATATTCGCATCTCCATCTTTTCCAAAATGTGTCTGCGAGTTGCTGCACTTGTTTCCATTGCTTTCCATACAACTGTCCAGAGGAAAAGTTCCCAGATGGAGCAGACACTGCACTTGACTTTTGTGTTAGTAACATTGCTGGAGTTAGTATTGTAGGAGAGTCCGGGTCGGTCGATATTGGGACAAGAGGCCTTGCGTTCATGATAGCCATTACCTCGGCCATAAACGTGCATAAAACCTCATGTGTGAGACATGTCTGAGCATTTTGTAACAACATCGCATCCAGGATACGCCTCGCTACTCCTATGAGACGCTCCCAAGACCCTCCCATATGCGACGCATGTGGGGGGTTAAATGTCCATGAGCACCCTTTCTCTTGGAGGTACTTTGCAACTGGTGAAGAGTTTGTGTCCAAGCTAGTTCTTGCAAGCTCCTACAAAATTAGTCCCTCTGTCTGAGCGCAAGAGCTTAGCTGGCCTCGAATAGAGAAAAACCTTCTTAAAGCATTTATAAAGCTGTCAGTGGACATGGTTTCAATAAGTTCAATGTGCACAGCCCTGGTTGTCATGCACGAAAAAATAACAGCCCAACGTTTGTTCAAGGCACTACCACCTCTTGTGCGGCGTGTAACTACAGTCCATGGTCCGAACACATCTAAACCTACTGTGGTAAATGGAGGTTCAGGGGTTACCCTATCAACAGGTAAGTCAGCCATTTTCTGGGCTTGCATTTTACCTCGCAACTTACGGCAGGTGACACAGTTATGTATTACAGAGGACACGAGTCGCTTGCCTCCAACTATCCAGAATCCAGCACCACGAACAGCTCCTTCCGTAATGTGACGTCCCTGATGAGCTGACTGCTCGTGAAAGTGTCTGACAAGAAGTGTGGCAATGTGGTTGGAGGAAGGGATAATCAGAGGGTGCTTTTCATTTTCTGTAAGGTCGGCAGAGGACAGTCTGCCACCAACGCGCAAAAGTCCATCTTTGTCCATGACAGGATTGAGCTTTCTGAGTGTGTCATTTTTTGAGTTAATCTTTTCCTTCTTTTATCTTTTTGAATGTTTCCTTGTATGTGTCCTGTTGAACTGAACAAATGATGACATTTTTGGCTTGAGTGAGTTCTTTCACATTTGTGCATTCTTTCAGACTTTTCCATCCTC